>LS515049.1:89509-121279 GCA_900490845.1 Pristionchus japonicus | reverse complement strand
CGTCGCGTCTAGAGCGCATGCTGTTTACATATAGGCCAGCATCGCCTTGCGAAATGAGAGTGACGCGGTTGCGAAACATGGCGCTCCGATGCCTTGTTAAGCAACCTTGTCACCGATTTGAACGGCGCGTCGCGCGGGAATCTGACGCGAGACGCGGTCGTTCTAGGTTCAAGGCTCCACTATCGTAACGTGCCGTGAGAATGCTTGTGTTCAAACGTTCTTTTTGTTGCATTGCTATTACGAGAAGGGCAAATCCTTCCAAAATATTTCCGTGCCGAAGCATACTTCACTGTCCTTTTTCGTCTCAATGGTGCAAAGATACAGCAACACTGAGTTCAACCGTGCCTTCAGTTACCGATCGATACCGTAGCCTCAAATATGACTTCTCAGGCTCCTACGCCGAGCTGCTGTCCACATACTACGAGCGAACGGCGGCCGCATTCGGGGCCATAGCGACGAACCTATCGGCTTATGAGCACTATGACTTTGAGATATTGACGGTGAGTGAGGAAAAGAAGTGGTTGTGCAAGAACATATTCAAAATTAATTATGGGAAAGCAACTACTAGTGAACCAGTAGTTCGGAAAAAAGCTGATCTTTTGAGGACCTTGTCGAGCCCTCCCGGAAAATCGCCGCCAAGATCAGGCAGGAGAGTCAAGATAAGGAGGATGAGAAGCGGAGTCGGTGGGCTACGAACTCTACTTTCTTGACAATGTTGTCCCACAATCCGTTTCATCAAAATTTGATAACTTGCAAGAAGAAATGTATGAAGCGGCACTCCTTCTTTGATCTTTCATTCTTGATCTCCCGCTTTCCAGTATCGGCAGTCGCTCCTCGGACGGAAAGGCAGAGGAGCAGGAGAAGGAGTGAGTTGAACTATTTTCAGCAAGAGCCCTACCATTAATTGCATTGGACGGACATACATATCTGTCCTTCAAACTAATGTGAAACACAACTGATCAATTTCCAAATTGTACAGATGAATCGTATAATCATAGATGCGATGTCTCAGATCTCATATTTTCCAGTCTCCTCGACTTCGAGGCAGATGAGGAAGGCGCATTCCGGGACTATCTCTTCGGTCGGTCGACGCCTGATGAGGAGAGGCTGATTGAGTCGCCACTTGGTACGTACTTCGTTCGAATCTGCAGAATCATGAAAATAATTAGATTAAATGCAGCAAAACGAGGAATAATTGCCCACCTACATCAGTTGTGTTTGAAGTGATGACAAACGAAACACATTAGAGAGTTTTACCAAGTTCAAGGGGTTTGCTTTTGTTATAATTTACATAGAAAGAAGCGTTTCAGGAATCCTCGACGACGATGAAGAAGAAGAGGAGCACGAGGGCAAGATGAAGACGCCCACTCGGCGGCCGAAGAAGGACGAGAAGAAGAGAGACCCGATGAGTGTACTGTCACAGGTACTTCAAGTCTTCATGAATCCGTGAGAGAACAACAAACAATGAAGAATTGCGAGTTCTGCTGTTTTTGGTTCTCGTTTCAATGTGCACATGAAATAGAAGCCAAAAACTTTTTGAACTATCAATTTCGCATAATACTCCCACTTCAGTTCTCGATCGGCCCTCTTCTCTCCTCCACTTCCTCCTCCTTCCTGACGCCCATCACTCCCCTTGCTCCTCCTCCTGCTGGAAGTAGTGTGCTACCACCAACGACGACTGCACCTGCAGCAGGTATGAATGCTTCCGTTCTTTCCGTACTTCTTTCCGTCTGAGTCGATTTGTATGTTGATACTGCTTGTTTGCACCAACGACTGCTGCAGGTGAGAAGGCCTTTGTTATTTATGCGCAGATCTGCACATGAACTGAGTCGATTCCCATCCGAGTGTAAACAATGTTGATACTGCTTGTTTGCACCTGCACAGTTTCCAGTAAGTAGGCCTCCGTTCGTGTTGTGCAGACGATTGATCTGATACAATTGACGAACGCTAAGAATTACTACTGTTCGTGACAAATGTTGATAGTATCATGACAAATGACAAATGTCGCGACAAATGTTGGTAGTATGTTCATGTTGAGGGTATTACCCATACTTGCAGCTGCAGCAGCTGCACCTAGACGAGGAGACCCGTCCGACCTGCTGCAGATGGATGATGTGGATGCTGCAGCAGCACCGGCTGCAGGTGAGTAATCAGCTCATCCCCTATGATTATAGCCTGCTAGTTTTTGCGAGTGTGGGTATAATGAGAATTTACAGAAGTTATTGACACTCGATCTGAGGCGCCTTGCAATGAATATATTTAAACCGGTCATTTCAGCTCCATCCGCTTTCCCCAACCCCTTCGACGGTTCGTCCGCAAGTGACGCTGGAGAGTGGGCTTCACTGCTCTCGCAATGCGACTTCAGCTCGAGTAACGGGGCGATTCAGTGGAGTTGAATCCTCTTTGATCTCTCCAACCCTCTATTGAGTGTGTTAGTGCCCGATCAATCTTTATCAGTCTCATGTTGGGTGGATTGCATGCTGATCG
This sequence comes from Pristionchus japonicus, assembly GCA_900490845.1. Lineage (NCBI taxonomy): Eukaryota > Metazoa > Nematoda > Chromadorea > Rhabditida > Neodiplogasteridae > Pristionchus > Pristionchus japonicus. The sequence continues at coordinate 118,792 of LS515049.1, read as the reverse complement.
GGCACTAACCCGATCAAGCCAATCCTTTATCCCAGTGTTTGAACGATAGCTTGTAGATTTCGAAAAGCGAGAGTGCAAAGTGTAGAGAAAGCTTCCCGTATTTTGAAATCAAAACTTGCGTTGTGCGTAGACAAGGTGTTTTCTCGCTGTCATATCTGTGTTTACTGAAAGAATACCGTGTTTGTTCGACAAATGATAAACATTATATGCCTTCGTTGAGGATTGCCCATAGATCTGGGCGTTATTTATTGAATATCTCGAGAATCATGGAAACAAAGAATGAATGCACTCTCCAGCACTCTTCGTCCCTTTCTTTTATGTTTTCGAATAGAGTTTCAGTAATTGTAAAAACACTTTATTATCGGAACGAGGATCTTTTGATGGACTACCACATGTAAAAGTGAGCATAACCAGCACAGCTGAATGCATTCTCCTGCACTCTACTTTCCATTATTTTATGTATTCGAAAAGATTTTTTTTTAATTGTAACAACACTTTATCGTCGAAACAAGGACTGGCAAACCGATTACCACATGTAGAAGTGGGTATAACCAGCACTGCTGAATGCATTCTCCTGCACTCTTCCTCTGTACCAGATGTTCCACTCCATGTCCTCGCCGTACTTCATATCTGAAGGAATATGGAGTAAATACGAAAATTTCAACTTTTTTGTTCTTCATGTACTCGGAGATTGGTCTATCAGCCAATCGTTTTGACACTCTATTGAGAAGAAATCCTCAACATAGCTCTTCGATCTATTCTATTTTACTACCCACTCGGCAGCCGAAATCCCTTCGCTAGATGCGATTGTGCAATGCTGTAACCTGTTTCTGCTCACCATCACACTTCGACGATGTCCATCTCTTTATTCCCTTTGTCGCACCACACGCGTTCGCCACGATCGACACCCAGCCTTGCTGCAGGCCTTCCTGTAGAAAAATATTGAAATGATGTCGTATTTCGAGATTTAAAATCTCTGAATACTTGACGCAAGGCTAATTCACAAAATTTTTAATTTTGGGTATAAGTAGAAGTAAAATTGAGAAGTAGAAATCGTTGTAACAAGAAATGGTCGTGAAGGGTTTCTTAGATCAACTCACCCCATCAAAGTTGTGCAGGTACTTCGTTCCGCTCTTCGTGAATCCTAGTGGATACAGACTGGCCGACCCCGCCGGGCACTTCTTCCTCACTGCATCGATGGAGTCGGGGCGGATAGCTCGGCCGAGAGGGGCTGGAAGAAGGTACGGATGCCTAGTAGAGTTCGAGTCTCTTCATTCTCTTCATCTCTTCGCCGTCTCTTCATTTCATATCTCGCCTCTCTAACCGGTGAGAGAGTGTCCGAAATGAAGAGACGGCAACCCGTATTTCGAACTCTAACGTCTGGTTCGATGATAGTCTATGTTGAGAAAGTGATCAAGTGACTAAAAAAAATAAAAATTATGACTTACTGATGCCCCTCGTCCTATCGTATCCAATTCCATTGCTCTGGATGGCCTCGATGCACTCATCACTTGCACAGTACGCATGCACCTCGAGTTGGTAGTTGAAATGGCACCTGAAAGTACCGTTATTGATTTCTTCTCTTTCCATTTTACAATCTTCCTCTCAGAAATGAAAGTTTTCTTTTGCTTTCAGATTTCAGTTTTTGTCTCTCTCCATCCCTCTGCTATTTCGCTCAGGCACAAAGGAAGCGCACTGAGAAGTAAAAGGAGACGCTGATCGGCATCAAAGTGAGGAAATAACTGCTTCAGAAGAAATAAAACATATTTTATCTACTCTTGTTTCTCTGCTTTTTCATCCCTATCCTTTCTTCACAGTATAGTTTTCTGGTGGTTTGACGGTGTAAGAGGAAATAATTCAAGAATAAGAGATCAAAGGCCAACAGATAAAACTGACTTGACATCCCACAGCTCGCTGGAGAGTGGAGGTTGCTCGGTCTGAAATGAGAGTGATTTCGATGATTGCAACAGAACTATGCAAGATAACGTTGTTTCAAACACAGCTAGTGAGTATCAGAGAAAGCGATATGGAAATTTCTTACAATCTTCCACATATAAAACTGCGGTGCTCCTCCGTCCTACACTCTTCTCTTATTCACTTCTCATATTTCATCAAAACCAAAACATATCCCCTCCTCAATCCTGCATTCTGTCCTCTTCTCATTTTTTTACTTTCCGAAGCAACCATCAGGCCGAAAAATGCCGAACGAATGATTTTTTTTTGAGAATACAACTTTTTCAGAACGCCAAAAAACCCACAATCTTCCACATATAAAACTGCGGCGCTCCTCCGTCCTGGACTCGTCCCCGGTACTGGATGTTCCACTCCATGTCCGCGCCGTATTTGAGGTCTACAAAGAGAGTTAGTGACAGGGTGCAACAGTAGTATTATTATAGTTCATTTGCGTAGTCCTACGCAAACTGAACTATAATAAATTTTCGAAAAACGTCTTTCAAACCAACTTTCCCTTTCGCTTTTGATTTGATTCATCAAGTAAACAATATCATACCCTTATCTTCAACAGGAAGAATAGTATTATTATAATTGAAATTAGAGAGATTCATTCACAACGGCTGCAGACAGAACTAGAATTCAGGAAAATCCATCTCATGTGTACAACTTTATTCCGATGAACAATATTCTATGGTTAAGGGTACGAAAGACAAAAAAATATATGTGAAAAACGTGATGTAATAAATCATATATTTCCTTGATCAACCCAAAGATCGAAATCGATCTCATCACACATTTTAATATTATCATTTGACTGAGCAAATCTTTCGATAAATGCCAGTATCGCCTCTCCTGGATTAATATTATTACCTAGGTGAACGAACAATGACTCATCAATTTCACGCAATCCATTGTGATGCATTACAAGAGTAGTAGTATTCGCTTTGATTTCGAGTTGATCGATTACTTCTTTGATATATACATTAATAGTAGCAACAAACGTTTCCTCTATAGATGCATTAGTCTCCATTAGATTCCTAAGCGAAAATCCTGAGATTGAGTATCGGGTCTTCTTCTGCTTTCCCCCAATGACATCCTCACGTATTTTCTTCTCATTTCTGAAGAACTTGAGGGGAAATCCGAATATCTGAACTTGTTCAGCTTCCGAAGGGACATCTGTCCATGAATGTAGATCACCAGCATCAGTTTGAGACATTGCCGAAGTGATATTTTTTTTGGAAAAACGATCTCTTTTATCTCGCAAAAGATTGAGAACAGAGAGAGCGCAGAGAAAGAAAGAAAATGATGACTAAATGTTTTATCGTTTGAGTGATTGATCTTTGGTTTATGACTAGGCGTTTTATCGCTTGATTGATTGATCTTTGGTCTATGACTAAGCGTTTTATCGCTTGTTTGATTGATCTTTGGTCTATGACTAAGCATTTTATCGCTTGATTGATTGATCTTTGGTCTATGACTAAGCGTTTTATCGCTTGATTGATTGATCTTTGGTTTATGACTAGGCGTTTTATCGCTTGATTGATTGATCTTTGGTCTATGACTAAGCGTTCTATCACTTGATTGATTGATCTTTGGTCTATGACTAAGCGTTTTTATCGCTTGATTGATTGATCTTTGGTCTATGACTAAGCGTTTTATCGCTTGATTGATTGATCTTTGGTTTATGACTAGGCGTTTTATCGCTTGATTGATTGATGCTTGATCTATGACTAGGAAGAAAAGAAGAAAACAAATTGGCGAGGATCAAAAAGAAAGGGGGTCGAAAAATGCGAGATAATTCAAAGTCATGCGATCGATAATTGTTCTATTAGTTAGTTCATCAATTCTGTCATTTGCCAAGCAAACATTCATCGACTAATCTGTAAAACAAATGCATTAGCATGCATAGCAGAATGTTCGAATAGTTAAAACCGTCTCTTGTCTTATCTACTTTTCGGATCTTTGCAGGAAGGGAGAGTCATTTCGAGCAAAGAATGAAAGGCCTTCTGGGCAGTTCTAGTAGGCCTAGTGTAGTATCATCTAGAGATCAAAGACCAACGCCTAAATCGTGCCCCTAATATATCCAATTCAGTCGTATTTTTTTTCAAAATCTGCTTAGGAAAGCGTTCGCCTGACTAGAATCATCCCTTGTCTTATCTACTTTTCGGATCTATGCAGGAAGGAAGAGTCATTTCGAGCAAAGAATGAAAGGCCTTCTGTGCAGTTCTAGTAGGCCTAGTGAAGTATCATCTAGAGATCAAAGACCAAAGCCTAAATCGTGCCCCTACTATATCCAAGGCAGTCGTTTTTTTTCTAGATCTGCTTAGGAAAGCGTTCGCCTGACTAGAATCATCCCTTGTCTTATCTACTTTTCGGATCTATGCAGGAAGGAAGAGTCATGTCGAGCAAAGAATGAAAGGCCATCTGGGCAGTGCTGATAGGCCTAGTTCTGATGGTCTTCAAGAGATCAAAGACTAATGATTAAATCGAATTTCTAATTTATCAAAGGCATTCCAAATTTTATCTCTGCAATCATAGAAGAGTGTTCGGTTGTGAGTTAAAATCGTCTCCTGTCTACTTTCGGATCTACATAGAAAGGGAAAGGTACAATTACAACAACTTTCTTTCGCAATACTTCCTTGTCGATTTTTTGGACAAGCTTGTCAATCAAACGTCAACAATTAACTTATTTTCTTTGATGAGTCATCTGTTTTGTTGAACTTGCAGTGAAAGTTTTTTTTTCTTTTTTCTCTGCAGTTCTCTCGTTTTTTGCCTAATTAGGTCAAATTAGTCATCACATTATAACAGACCTCAGTTGTTCACAAGCGGAAGACTTTCGTAGAGTTGATTGAACATATTTTTCCATCCCATTCCTTATCTCGAATTGCGAATTACCTTATCTCTTTCGGCATACGCGCTTAATCTCATCTCTAAATTGCATTCGCATACGATTTATCTTACCCCCAAACAATATAACTCTTCATTAAAATTCTAATTGAATTTGATTCTTTGATACTCTGACTCAGTCTTTTTTTACTTAGTTTATTCTTTGAACTCTAGCGCAGCTTTTTTACGTTCGTTGTTTGCATTCTTTATTCTTTCATTGTTTTGATTTTTTGATTCATTCATTTAGTTTGTTCTCTGAATTCTGGCATAACTTTCTTCATTGGTTGTTTGAACTCTGATTCATTCATTTGCTTGTTCTTTGAACTCTGACTCAGCTTTTTTTTTGGTTGTTTGAACTCTGACTCGTTCATTTGGTCGTTCTTTGAACTCTGACTCAGCTTTTTTTTTTGGTTGTTTGAACTCTGACTCATTCATTTGGTCGTTCTTTGAACTCTGACTCAGCTTTTTTTTGGTTGTTTGAACTCTGACTCATTCATTTGGTCGTTCTTTGAACTCTTACCAAACCTTTATATTAATTTCACGAACTCATTCATTCTCTTCATTGTTGATTCCTGACTCAACCGCTTACCACTTCGATATTTTCTCCAATTTCTCCGAACTTCTTCATTTACTATCTGATTTATTTTGCATTTCATTGCAATATCGACTTCGACTACAACGACATCTACAGAAGAATAATGACGAATACAACGACTGGAAACCACGACAACGACAACGACGACAATATCAACAACAGCATCAATACAACGGCATCAGCGACAACGACAACTACCACCGACAATATCGACTTCAGCAACCACAGCAGCTATAACAACAGAAATAACGACAACGACGACAACGATGACGACGACAATATCGACAACAGCAATTACAATGCTGCATGCATCAAAATAAATCTTGGAAACTACTCAAGAAAGGCAGGACTACTCAAGAAAATTGATAAGGATTCGGTTCTAAGAGCAATAGTATTAGCCAAAGCGAAAGCCGATCTTCAATACCTTAAGGTGAAATGGAAAGGATTCGATCAACAATCTATGGATAAGAACGATGCGGGAATTATGAAGAAAAGCATTGCGTTGATTAAAAAACTCGTCGACAACCAATACGATTGCCAACGAAAAGAAGTGGACAAATTTGCAGAAGCGATTCATTTCAAGATCAAGGAGTTGTACGGAATCGAAGATATCAAGCAAATACAGAGGTCTCTGAATGAAATTTATGGAAGGCAGACGTATCGAATCCATTTATTCGAAGTCATGGATGATAGTTGTAAACATATCTGGAGCGGCGCAACCCCATCTCAACGAAATATACTAATCATCAAGCTTCATGGTCATTTTGATGTACCTCGCAATATGCTGAAACTTCTGAACGACTCTTCATTCTGCTTCGACTGCCTGCAAATCAATCGTTACAAGCACAGTCATCGTTGCGATTGGACTTGTAGGTCCTGCGGTGAATCCATTATGGTATGCAATGCAATCGATAAGGAGTTTACTCAGCAATGCGAAAATTGCAATATTACGTTTCTTTCACTTCAATGCCTCGAACGTCATCGAAAGAAGGCCAATAACGGAGGAAGTAGATGCAATGTCGTTCAATTTTGTCGACTTTGCAATAGATTCTACAACAAGAAAAACTTTGCTCCGGGAGAAGTCCATGTTTGTGGAAATTCTCAATATTGCCTACGTTGCTGCAGACACGTTGAGCCTATCAAGACCCATGCCTGCTACACAAGAATGCCGACGGAAGCTGCGAAGAAGCGATACAAGGAAAAGGAGAAGACTGTCAAGATCATTGCTTTCGACCTCGAGTGTTCTCAATCAAAGGAGAAGGAAGACGGGACATTCGAATATCTGGATAATCATGAAGTAGTCTGCGTTGCTGCTAGAAAGGCCTGCCATGATTGCTTCGAGGCAAGAAGGACCAACAAGAATGCGAATTGTTCAAAGTGCGGTCATGACAAGTTACTGATAAGCTATCGCGACTCGAAGGATATTCTCAACGACTTCATCGATTGGCTATTCCAACCTCAACACGACGGAAGTTATCTATTCGCCCATTTTGGAGGAAGATATGATTATTTGCTGCTGCTGCAAGCTATGCTGAAGAGGAAGATCACGCCAAATGTTTCGATGAAAGGAAGAAGAATCATATTCGGAACTGTGATCCATAATGAATGCACACTACATCTGCGAGATTCGTATAATTTGATCCCTCTACCACTTGGCAGCTTCAAGAAGGCGTTCGGATTGAAATCCTGCGATGACAAAGGAGAATTCCCATTTCTACTGATTGAAGAACGATGGTATCACTCGTCATTCCATGGATTGCCTGCTTTGAAATACTACAACATCGACGCGAAGACTGTCGAGAAGAGAGAAGACTTCCTCAAGTGGTATCACGGCCATAATCCAGACGAGTATGTATTCAACTTTGATGATGAGTTGATTACGTACTGCAAGAAAGATGTCGATCTTCTTCTAATGGGACTGATTGAATATCGTCATGCAATACTGCAACTAACATCATGGGATCCGATTCCAGCAGCTGCCACATTGGCTTCATTCACGGCGTTCATTCTACGATGCGATCACACTAAGCCTCGTGTACTCTGCAATTTCCCGGACAATGGATTCTCGTTCAATCGTCAGCAGAGTGATATTGCGATAAGATGGATCAAATGGCAGATGCATCAAACAGGCGATCATATCGAGCATGTTGAAAATGGAGGAGAGAAGAAAATCGTACTTCCATCTATTACAACTCATGTTGATGGATTCTCGATTCGTCGTTCCGATGGAAAGCCCGTTATCTACGAATTCTACGGCTGTTATCATCATGGATGCCCTAAATGCTTCGCTCCAAATGAATTAAACAAGCTCGCTCAACAAAGTTTCGGAGTCTTGTATGCCATGGCCATGGAAAGACTGAAGAAACTATCAGAAGCCTACGAAGTTGTATCTATATGGGAATGCGACGTGAAGAAACAATTATCAAGCAGCAAGGAGATGCGAAAGTTCTTCAGTAATTGCGAATCTTCAAGGCTGGTACTTCGGACTTCGATGCAAGGCGGAAGGACAGAGGCCCATGCAAGACTTGCAAAATCATCGAATGATAAGAAGATAGTCTACTATGATGTCAATTCGCTTTATCCAACAGTCATGTCTACCTGTGATCTACCAATCGGGCCAGCAGAGATCAAAAGGAGCGACTTCCCGCCCGTACCATCAAGAGACTTCCCGTACACAGGATTGGGGCATGTGCGAATCTTGCCACCTCAGACTCTTCGCTATCCTCTTCTCGCTGTCAAGATGAATAACACTCTCATGTTCACGCTATGCAAGGCTTGCGGGTCCAAGAAGTTGGGCAAGAAATGCAGGCATACGGATGATGAACGATCGATCGTTGGAACATGGACCCACGTGGAGCTGAGGAAGGCAATCAGTCTCGGTTACGTCATCCTCGCTTACTACGAAGTATGGATATGGGAGACGTTCAGCAGTACTCTATTCAAAGACTACGTCAAGACGTTCTACACCGTCAAGATCAGCAGCAGTGGATGGCCGAAATGGGTCAAGACCGATGACGACAAGAAGAAATGTCTTGCGAACTACAAGGAAACGATGGGCATTGAACTCAATATTGATGACATCGAGGACAATCCAGCACTCAGAAGTGTCTCGAAGCTCCTTTTGAATACAAGTTGGGGCAAATACGCGCAGAATCCAAGTGTCAGAACGACATTATTCTGCAATGGCGATGAATTCATCGAAATCATGAGTACTAAGATGAATCGTGTCGCAACCTACCACGAGATTGACGTCGATCTCTACATCGTCTCTCTGAAATTGAACGCAGAGGAGATTCATTCTACTCCCTACGGAAATTTGCCTTTGGCATGCTATATTACTAGTCATGCAAGGCTTATTCTGTATTCAATGCTCGAGGCTTCGAACGGAAATGGTCTTTACAATGACACTGACTCCATCATTGCTGTCATTCCTCGCGACGAAAGCCAGAACCCCTTCAAATCGATGCTCGGTGATGGACTTGGAAAACTGACTGATGAGACGCCCGGCAAGCTGATCAAGAGAGCAGTCTTCGGTGGAGCAAAACAGTATGGCCTTGAACTGATCGATGAGAAGACTGGAGAAGTTTCGCATATACTAAAGATTCGAGGACAAACTCTTGATTATGAGGCCAAGAAGATTATTAACTTCAAAAACTTCCGAAGAGTAGTCAAAAGCGGAAGTTCAGTAGAGACTAGACGAATAAATCTTAAAAGAACTGCTACTGGAATCAAGACAATTCCTGAACTCAAGCGATACAAAGCAGTCAACGAGAAAGGATTCTACATCTACGGCAAAGTCTTTCCATTCGGATTCAATGATCCTCTAGAAGAAGCTCGAGCGAAAGAAGAAGAAGAATCAGAAAGTGAGGACAGCGATGGAGAAGGAATGGATAATGATAAGGAGACCCGACGCTAGTTCTGGCGACATCATATTTTCAATACTACTGCATATTCGTAAAATGTTGTTTAGATCTAATTTGTGTTAAATTGTTCGCTTTAATCATTTTTTCTTTTCTTTTTTTAAGGACTTAAATAGTCATTGATCGATAAACTTATGACTCGATAGCATTTATGAAGAAAAAAAAAACAATAAGAAAGGAAGGACAAATATGATTTGAGAAGGATTCGAAAATTTAGCATAGTTCAGTTACGCCTAGTTTTGTGTCTCAAAATAATACTTTACATAACAAAGAGAAGGAAATGCGATTGCGTATTCAGTGTGTCATAAAATGAATATCAGTGATATTGTTTTTTCATAAGAAATTGTAATGGAATAGAGGCGGATGAATTGCATACCCGTTGTTAGTTCTGTCTGCAGCCGTCGTGAATGAATCTCTCTAATTTCAATTATAATAATACTATTCTTCCTGTTGAAGATAAGGGTATGATATTGTTTACTTGATGAATCAAATCAAAAGCGAAAGGGAAAGTTGGTTTGAAAGACGTTTTTCGAAAATTTATTATAGTTCAGTTTGCGTAGGACTACGCAAATGAACTATAATAATACTACTTGCAACCACGCTGTCTTCGAGATCACTTATTGTGGCTGGCAATACAAGTATAAGCAAATATGAATGGTCTGTGTACGAAGAATACTGCATTTTCGAAAAGAACTGACCATCAGCCGCCTTCCTCGAGGTCCATCTCTTGATCGTCAGATTGGCACCGCAGTCTCCCAGGGACGTGGTGACCCAGCCCTGTTTGAGGCCTATCTGTAGGGTATTGAGATTACGGTAAGGTTATGGTAGTAGGGTACGGTACTTTGGTTACGGTAGCATGAGCAAGGAAACCCACCCCATCCAGGTTATGGACGTATTTGGTGCCCTGCTTCTCGAAGGCGAGGTTGCGAAGGTTTGCATTGGGGCAGACCTGGCGCGCCTCATCGATTGAGTCCTGGTGGATGGCTTTGCCCATCAGGGCTGAAATTAGTCAATTAATTAACTAATTAATTAATCCGAAAACTGACATCTGCCCTTGAATCGATCGTATCCGATGCCGTTACTCTGAATCGCCTCGACACATTTCTTGGAATCAGCTGCACAGTAGGCATGCACTTCCAGTTGGTAGTTGAAGTGGCACCTGGATTGTGCTAATAACTCATAAATTGTGAAAAGCCAGCCCCCATTAGGCTAACGGTCTTACGAACATGATGTCCACAAAGTGTCTGGGCTCGAGCTGTCCCAGGGGCTTGATCGGTTTTCCTGGGCTGGTCGGTCGCTTGGTCTTGCCAGGTTTGGGTCGCTTGGTTGCGCTGGGTTTCTCACTGGGCGTCGGGACATACTGAAAATTAGAGAGTTTCGAAAATACTAAACTAGTGAATTTCACCGTTGTCGGCGTGTAGATTCCATTGGCGTCCCTCACACAGACGACTGTTCGTCTGAATATAAATTTTGTTATTGGACCAATCCCGTCTTTTCTGGTCAATCATTCGAGTATTTAACATGGATAGAACAATATTAACAATATTAGGAGTGATCCGAATTTCTAATGACACTTTTCAATGTCACTACAGGAAAAAAGGAAGATAAACGCGAATCTCACTTCTCCTCCACATCAGAAGTCTCCCAGCCGGCGTACTTGACGCATGAGCCAGCCTTCGAACCAGAAACAGTCACGGCAAAGTCCTTTGAGCATTGGGGGTTGAATGAATCATCTGAATACTCTGATTTTGACTACAATCTGATGATATGACAGATACAATTTTCAGCAAAAATTGTTTACCAAAGAACCAGTCAAAGTAGCGAATCTCCTTTGAGTTGCCGACTGACAGCTTCCCATCCAAGGAAGACTGATCGATCCAGGCGCGCTCGTCGTTGGAGAGGATGCCTGAGCACGCAATATCGTATCTGTTTCGAGTACGGAGAAAGGTCTGATGACGTCTGAAGGATATCAGAGGTACTGTGGATGCGATTTCGAAAAGCAGTCTAATTCACGCTGAATTGGTGCTCGCTCTTCACCGTTAAAATGTCTGAACACCTGCCATTACTCACTAGCTAGCCGTTGATTATCATCATCATTATCAACCACAGGAAGACGGGACGATTTGCGATCAGCGCAGACGCGTTTTGCCTTAAATATTCAGTAATTTGACATAAATTTGGTATTTAACCTCCTCAAACGTCGCGGCAGGCAACTTTTTCCTGCACTTCCCTGAGAGATCATCGACCTCATCATCGTCGCACTTGAGCGGGTTGTCTGAAAACGATCATTTCTATGCAATTTTCTCATATTTCGCGGCATTTTGACCGTATCTGGAGATAAAAGTAAGAAAACCTTAAAAACGCACCAAATCTACACAGCACATGCTTGCTCTGGCCCATCGTGAGGTCCGTGTGGTAGGACAGGGGCTGAAATTCGATTCAGTGTGTCACTCAGCTTCGTCAAACAGGCCGGATACGATAGATTCTGAAAGAATAATCTTACGTTCAGATGCATACTGCCGAGAACCGCATTCGACTTGGTATCCATCGACGCGCCAGCAAAGATGCGAGCACATCTGCTCAACGCGTCTTCGTATGAGATCTGTGAACAACATGGTTACAGGAGCTCCGCAGTAACCCAGGAAACAGTGATTCCGAAGTACAGTAACTCTACAGTAATCGCTCAACGAACTGTACCGGATAATCCAGAGCAAAGAAGCATGTTGGGCCATCAACCAGTGAGCGGAAAGGAAGGGATTCACATTTGAGCTTGAATACGACAGCTGAAAAGTCAATCTCTCCAACCACAAAACGAACAAAAATGAAAGAAAATGCAGTGGAAAAGTGAAACATACACTGCTGTACGCGAAGCTGTCTGCCTTCTACTCCAGAATCGATGAAGGAGAAGAATAGCAGAAACAAGAGTGGAGCAAGCTTGTCTTTCATTGCCGAAACACTGAATATTTCTGACAGAGCCGGCATCTTATATACGAAATACAGTTAGTGCTCCATAAACAAACACAGCGCACATGAGTGCTTCGAGGTGTATAGTGTATAGTAAAATGGCGACTGACTGTTCTTCTTCCTCCGCGTGCTTTCTCGCTTCTCTGATCGGTGAAACATTGAGAGAAATCGAGAGAGAATTTTTTGAAAAGTTGTTTCTTGCACTGACTAGCACAGTCGATACACGCATCGATCTTTGATCCATCAAAATCTTTTCCCAGAGGATGCCTTCAAATCAAAACAAATCACTGAATTGACAACGTTTATCTAACATTTAAAAAAAAAGGCGAAGGAAGTTCATTGCTGGGGCAATGCTGGTAGAGCAGGGATGTACATTTTGGGATGTTTTTTTTTTGAAAATTATTCAAAACGCGAAACTATAACTGATGTTTGCCGTAGAATCGTCGTTATTTGTGGCATTCATTTCTAGAATCTTGTCTTGATGCGAATTTCCTGCGACGAGCGAGTGGATTCAGTCGTTTTATCTTTACCGATAACATCACATCAAGAGCTCAATCGAGATCCCAGTCAAAATATTCAACTCAAGAAAAAGGACTTGAAGAAGACTTGAAGAAAACAAGAAAATGGCATGAATAATGAACAAGAAAGGAAAATTATTTTCAGAAATGTGTACGCGTCATGGACAAACATACATTGAAATTACATTTATCTATTCCCTCTCCTTCCTGTCCAGACTATCCCTCGACATGGTATCCTCCGAGGAGTCAGACGACGTGCTGGTGTGCGATTCCGAGGTCTTTGATGCCGACGATGATGTGGAAGTGGTGGAGGATTGGGAGGAGGAGAGCTGAAACAAACATGATTCCATCATCATCTTCTTCTTTGCGCTAGTTCAGCTTCAGAGCAGGATCCGCTAATTAGCTCGCTTTTCTCCTAAATAAATTCCATCACATATTCGCTATCAGATGATATGTCTACTACAGTAGCTACTCGGAAATTAAGAGCCTTTCTTTTTTCAAGCTTCATCACTTCGTAACATTCCTATGTTGACTGCAGTGAGAGTAAGTATCAGTTATGAACCAATTTCGAAATTCCATGAAATACGATGAAACTCACCGATTTCCTGACATGCGCGGACGAACTCGCAGTCGACTCGGGCTTGCTCGTCTTGGACATCTTCGAAACGGACGAGGATCTGCTGGATCCATTCATGGAAGAGGGCAGGCGCGAGTATGAGTGGGACCTGAATAATGTCCCTAATTGTTTCAATAGCGTAATATTTGCACCTTTTTTCAATTTGCGCTATTTTCTATTATTGTCGTGCAAAAACTAGGATCGACTCGATCCATTCATGGAAGAGGGCAGGCGCGAGTAGGAGTGGGACCTATGAAGGGAATTGTTCGTCTTATTCTATATCAACGCATCCTCCGACGCCCAGTCCCACATGATCCGAATCTTAGAAAACGTAAAGAATCTCTCATTAATCGTTCTCTGGTTGGAACCAGCACAGAGTAACTCTCATATTATAGGCGAACACATCGACTGTACCTTGACGCAGTGTTCCTCGTCGATGAACTCCTCGACAGCGATCGCGAAGGAGTCGTCGGGTGCTGAGACGGCCTGGAATATACACGAATTGGATTTGTTTTCCCACCACCTATCGAATGATGATTGTTTCAAGCTTATCGTCAGATAGCTTATTAACACGGTGAAACGTATCCAAATAAACATTATTCCATTTCCGCTCTCAACTGTTGACTAGTGAACCCCCCTTCTAGTTTGAAACCAAGCAAACCTTTTGTCGATCGTCGTTAGCTTCTTCAGCAGTCTCTCGTTCTCCGCAGCGACGACGCGATTGCGCTCCCTCTGAAAGAGGCAGGTTTAGGAAAGATCAAAGATCATTATTTTCTCCGATCTTGCCGCTGATCTGTTCACTCTCTCGTGTATGATTCAAGCAAAGTTTGTAAAGGAAAGTGACGAAATCAAACTACTTGCCTCATCTATCAAGGAGTTAAGGTTTTACACAAAGTCGTAAACCTTGAATACATTGTGAAACATAGGTATAATAGAGAAGGATAAAAACAAAGAGCTTACAGCATGGAAGGAAGAGCTCCGCGGCCGGTGCGGCTGCGGTGGTTTTGGTGGGTCTTTCGGCTTGATGTTGAGCGTCGGCCGGGCATTGAGTACCTAGAAAAGAATTCGAAATACATCACACACACCGCATTCTTTTTAACACGAAATAATTCTTATTTCAAGACATCTCACCCTCAAACAATGATTCACGTATGCCATCTTCTCACTGTGCGTGCGCACCGGGTCGAAGCCGCGCGACGCCATCTAAAATTATTAATACAATAAATATTTATGAAAAACAATTTTGAAATGGCTTGTGAGTGTTTCGATAAGCAGAGCTAAAGAAGTGAAGTAGCTCTGCTTGACCACAAGTGAGGGAGCAGGTGTTTATTGAGTAAGGCTACTAGCTGGTGAAAAGCCCAACAACAAACAACTTCCTAGGTCCAAAGCGTGGCCAAAGCCCAGTGAATATCGATGAAAACACCGCTTACCTCCTTTCTCGTTGGTCGTTACAACTCGCTGCCCACTCGAGTCATCTCTTCTTCTTTCACGATCTCTTCTCCTTGTCGTTCACGCGATTTCGAATGAGAGGGGAAGAACGCGAAGATTATGGGGTGGAGAGATGACAGGTATGAAGAAGGCACGCGATGTTGATGCGATGACTGAAATGGGTGAAAAATATAGGTGAAATTAAGGGATGGATAAAGAAGTACACAGTTGGAGTGGGATGGGGGACTTCTAATGAGTTCGAATAAGAGGAGGTAACGGAATGATTATGGGGTGGGGAAAAGAAGACAGGAAGTAAGAGAAGGCAGACGATTCTGACGATGCGCTGAAGATGTTAGACATGACTGAAGGTCGAGATGGGTAGGCGGAAAGAGCGAGATAAGGTAGATATGGAGAGAACAGAGATGGGATGGGGAAGGGAGGAGACGCTTCTAGCGAATTATAATTGTTGGTTAGTCGAAGACAAGCGATGTTGATTCGATTCACTGAAGATGTTAGCAAAGAGCGGAGGTTGGGCATGTGAGTGAGGGACTGGAGGAGATGCATATCCTCGTTTATGTGAATCGAACACGCGATATGCTTTCCATAAGGGGAAACACACGTCACCGATTATGAGAAATAATCTCTAGAGGCAAAATTTCCCTTAGTCTTTTGGAGATGGGAGTGAGGGAAGGAAACGTTCTCTTTTCACGAAATCGAGGAACACTTACCGCAATTGGGTTGAATCCAATCCTCTTCTTATTCTAAGAAACGAGTGAAAATGAGCGAAGACGTCTCCGATTAATGGGAAGGCAGAGATGCGAGACTCCTCTTCGAGGTAAGACTACTGATGGGGAAGATTCACCGAATGAGAGAAGAGAGGGACTCTCCCCCTCTTACTACGCTGTCTCTCTGCGGTCTCCGCTCTAATTCCGCCTCTCGCTCGCAGGGTGTATCCGTTGCTAGGGGGATTACTGAAAGAGAGGTTCGATGATAGCCTCTCTCTTCCTCTATCTTGCTCCCTCGGTTCTACTACCGAATGGAGGGTCTTGTGCACCTGTTGGATAGACGCACTAATGACTTGCTTCTCGATTTATCCGTTGCTAGGGGGATTACTGCTCCCCCGGTTTGATGACAGACGACGGATAGCCTCTCGCTTATTAGCGTGTCTAACTGCTTGGCTTGAGAGTTAGTTGCACCTGTTGGGGTAGATGCACTTGTGGCCTTCTCTAATCTCTCTGTGGAGTGTATCGTTGCTAGGGGGGATTACTGCCTGGTAGGGGTTCGATGATACTGGGACCGGCGAGAGAGAGTGAGTGACTCAGAATTCGTGCTTTCCTACTACAATTTCAGTTTTGTTGATAGGCTAGGTATATCCGTTGCTGTGGGAAATACTGGACGGTTCGATGACCTTTTACTTCTGCCCTACTCCCTCATTTCAAGGTCACAGCGCAAAGCAGGTGTGCTAATTACTCCCACGTGTTGCTAGGGGCATTACCTGTTGGCTCAATGTCAGAGCGCGGATCTCGTTAGTGCCTCTGCGAAGAATGAGTTAATAGTATATCCAGCACAGATGCACTACTCACTGAATGCAGGTCCCACTCCTTTCCCACCGCACTTTCTCTTCTCAATACTATGCCAACGATACCCAAGTGATAATGACAGGGATTCTAATGGAAATGAGGCGTCACGCGCACTTTCTCTATATCTCTGACGTAAAAGAGCGAAAGAATACTGATAACACATATTTCTCTACCCGGCGAAGAACGGAAAACGAAATAAGATGGAAGATTCTCGAACAACTTAGAACCACTCAGTAAAATTGGGTCTTGAATCTGTTTTGACATCTCCTTTCTGGGAGGTAATCGCGAATCGCTGATGCATATAAGAGAGGGAGAAGCCATTCCGACATCTCTCCAGTCCACCTTAGCTCTATCCTCTGGTCATGCCGAGAAAGGAAGTGGGAGAGAGTGATGGATGGCAAGAGAGAGAGAGAGAGAGCGGTCAGCTCTCTGACCCGAAGGGAAATGAGAGGCAGAGGGCAGGTGTACTAGTGCATTTCGGAGATATCGTCGAAGCTCTACGAAATTCACACATGATGGAAAGGAATTTATCATCCCCAATGGCTGTTCAAATAGTCAAAGTAATCTTTCGTGTTGTCCTTCCTCAAATTCACTTCCCCAATCTTCGCCCTGAATGAGAGTTGCCTCCTACCGACGAGAGAATAGAGCAGGTCGCGCGTGCGACGACGCATGCCTCTGTAAAAAGACTATATTTTACGATTGCAACAGAGTTTCGAAAATCAAAATACCGTTAAAGTTTTCAGAGAGCTCAGGAAAACTGCGAGAAATATGTTTTGAAAAGGCGTGTGTCCCGACGCATGCTTCTGTGAGAAGGCATTTTCGCCTACTGCTCGGAGGGAATGGATAAAGGAAGTGTTGTGCAGATATGTTCCAAGGGTGTCACAAAACGCAGGATGCGCGGTTCAGTTGATACTTCCATCTGTGGAATTGCAAATTATTATCTATCCAGCTTTACGCGCTCTAGTTCTCTATGACTGTCTCTGACAAGCTGTTTCAGTAGAACTAAGGGAATTTGTAAATAAGTATTACAACACGCGTACTCATGCCTCGCCACCACCAGCACGCCCCACTGCACGGCGTTGACGGTGAGGATCTGCAAAGGATTTGAATATTTTAAACTGTGAATAAGGTTCGAGTGGTAATGCGTAAGGTTGATTTTGAGCTCTACATCATTAGGAACGCCTATGGAATTTACAGATTTTATAAGCATCCATGCACCGCGTTGACGGTGAGGATTTGCAAAGCATCTGACTATACAAGTAGTATCGATCTTAATTTAGTATACGGTTTTCTATAGTCGGTTTGGGAGCCCTATTCCATGATGTACACTATGAGTTTTTTTCTCTCAGATTTCTACGAGTTCCATGCACCGCGTTGACGGTGAGGATCTGGAATGCATTTGACTATAAATATTCTCCTGTGAATTAGGTTCGAGTAATAGAGTCGCCTAAAGTCGAGTTTTGAGCACTACTTCAATAGTTTTTGTCATATTTTCAGGAGTTTCACTGCACGGCGTTGACTGTGAGAATCTGCAGATTATTTGAATATTTCAAACTGTGAATAAGGTTCGAGTGGTAGTGCATAAGGTTGATTTTGAGCTCTACATCATTAGGAACGCCTATGGAAGTTACAGATTTTATAAGCATCCATGCACCGCGTTGACGGTGAGAATCTGGAATGGATTGGAATGGAAAGTGAAAATCGAGGCTCAGAATTAGAGAAGATAAAGGAAGAGGGAAGAGCGAGGGAAGAGGGATTATTCCTTCCGGAAGAGTGAGAATGAGCGGTCTCTCTTCCGGAAGAGTTGGAACTCTTCCGGAAGAGTAGAATGAGGGTTCACGCTAAGGGTCTGTACTTTGATTTTAACGTTGAGTAAATGATCATCTTTCATGATAAGGACATTCCAAATTCAATATTCTCAAGGATAGTAGGTATGAGCGAATTTACCGTAGTACTGATGATTATGAGGGCTCTGTTGCCTTTCGAAATGGCTTGAATTAGACTATTTCTGACATGAGATACATTTCCTAGCTATGTGGCATGATTGTGGATAACTTAGTTACAAAGCTGGGGCCTTCCCTAAACCTAAACAGGCGTTTAAATTCAAGAGAATTCTCTTCAATTGTGGTAAACAAAACTCTCTCAATGACTATGCAAAAGCGTCAGCAATGACTTTTTGAAATGTAATTATGAAAATGTCAAGCATAAGAGCCCGTTTGCGTAAGAATCGGACAATGTCTGTCATGGATTGGCACAGTGAAAAAGTTGAGGTCTGAGGTAAGCATTGTTTTCGATGAGCCTTGAGGTGCCTAAAAACATAATCAGTATCTCATTGATCAAAAATGGAGTTTACGGTAGTTATGCTAATTACAAAATGAGGCCTTATATTGGTTTTCCCAGGCTAACACAGCGAAGAGCAGCGCTATCGAAAAAGTGCTGGAAGTAACTATAGTTCATTTTTGATGGACAATCAGGATCTGAAAAGATTTTTGAAATTTGCATAAATTCGCATGATTTAAATCATTTATTGAGAGTTAGAAGAAAAAGATACCCCTGGAACTTTCTTGATATGTTAAGGGCACCGATAAGAACAAACGTACGCAAGTTCAGCACTGTGCGATATATGAGGCCGTTTGCGTAAGGTTCAACAAGTGAATGGAACAGGTATAAAATCGAGATGCCTCAAAAGTTGGCTCCAGGGGTTATTTTGGACCCTCTACACGAAAAACCAGGCCATTTTGTCATATGTCCCCTTTTCGCTCCGGGAGCTCACCCCCCTCATTTTGGCCGTAATTTGTTTTTGCCCGTTTTTTCGCTGAAAAATGGTCAAAATGACGCGAAATCTGGTTCCTCTGAACAGAATTTCGAGCTCAATCGATTGAAAAAAAAAATTTTTTTTTTGGAAATTTTTGTATATAAGAAAAGTAAAAATTTTCACAGAATGCAAGGCTGAAATTTTCAGCGATGATTGAGCATGTTCCCCTGATCATTTTAAGCTATATAAACATAGGTGTTGCCTTTGTAACAACAATTCTATATCGAATAATGTGATTTTGAGGAAAATGAAACTTTCACAATACCCTTGTTATGGTGCTCATTTTGTAGAGCAAGTCGAGCTGATCAACTTTTGTTCACACCTTATGCCCGAAAAACTTCTCCTTGCAAAGTTACAGCCAGTCAAAGTTGCCATGTTTTTAAGACTCATTTTAATGACTTTTTCAGCACCTGTAACTTTGCAAGGAGAAGTTTTTCGGCCATAAGGTGTGAACAAAAGTTGATCAGCTCGACTCGCTCTACAAAATGAGCACCATAACGAGGGTATTGTGAAAGTTTCATTTTCCACAAACTCACATTATTCGATATAGAATTGTTATTACCAAGGCAACACCCATGTTTATATAGCTTAAAATGATCAGGGGAACATGCTCAATCATCCCTGAAAATTTCAGTCTTGCATGAGCATTCTGTGAAAATTTTAACTTTTCTTATATACAAAAATTTCCAAAAAAAAAATTTTTTTTTCCAATCGATTGAGCTCGAAATTATGTTTAGAGGAACTAGATTTCGCGCCATTTTGACCATTTTTCAGCGAAAAAACGGGCAAAAACAAATTACGGCCAAAATGAGGGGGTGAGCTCCCGGAGCGAAAAGGGGACATATGACAAAATGGCCTGGTTTTTCGTGTAGAGGGTCCAAAATAACCCCTGGAGCCAACTTTTGAGGCATCTCGATTTTATACCTGTTCCAGAGCCCGTTGGAAGTTTGTTGAACCATACGCAAACGGCCTCATATCCTAGCTGACTTATGAATTTTCAAAGTTGAGAAAAGTTGCCACGCAAGGGAGAATCGACGCCGCGCAGTGCGCTCGGAGACACGGAATGAGAGGGAGACAAAGGAATGAAATGGCGAAGCTCCGCGGTTTCACTAAAAACCCTCTCGTTTCCCAACTTTGAAAATTCATAAGTCAGCTAGGATATATCGCACAGTGCTGAACTTGGGTACGTTTGTTCTTATCGGGTGCCCTTAACATATAAAGAAAGTTCCAGGGGTATCTTTTTCTTCTAACTCTCAATAAATGATTTAAATCATGCAAATTTATGCAAATTTCAAAAATCTTTTCAGATCCTGATTGTCCATCAAAAATGAACTATAGTTACTTCCAGCACTTTTTCGATAGCGCTGCTCTTCGCTGGGCTAGCCTGGGAAAACCAATATAAGGCCTCATTTTGTAATTAGCATAACTACCGTAAACTCCATTTTTGATCAATGAGATACTGATTATGTTTTTAGGCACCTCAAGGCTCATCGAAAACAATGCTTACCTCAGACCTCAACTTTTTAACTGTGCCATACATTGTCCGACTCTTACGCAAACGGGCTCATAATAGCTCCAAATCCAGTCAAACCCGGTCTAAAACGCGCGAATCCCGTATCTACTCTTCCGGAAGAATTCTCACTCTTCCGGAAGAGTTAATCCCCTCCCTATCACTCTTCCTCTCCCTCTTATTCCTCGTTGCGCGGAGAGGAAGACTCTGCCTTTCACTCTTCCTTTATCATCTCTACTCAGAATTATATTTCTTCCAGATTTGGATTGCACAGTATAGAAAATGTGTTTCTCTTTCTTAGTAAAAGTTGCGATGAATGACTCGTTCGATTATGTTTTATTAAGCAGTGTAAAATAACAGCTCGCATTGTGCAGTGTACTCAATGTAAGATACATTGAGAGCGCATTTTGCTTCAAGGAAATCATCACACATTATTTCCGTGAATTCTCGGCGAGGTAGTGCATGGGAGGGAGTGGATGCATTTAAAAAGAAACAACCCACAGTGTGCAACACGAGCATGAACTCGATGTAGTTGAAGAAGACGAACTTGGATGAGAAGACAGCCTGAATTGTTGAATCAATTAAGTTTCCAAGAAAAAAAGTTGTCAGGACACTGATAATGCGTGTAATCGCTAGTTCTTATCATGGGAAAAACCGGACACTTGTGGAGTTCCCCTGAAGAATCTCCTGAGGGAACTCTTCCGATGAACTCCACAAATACAAAAAACTGTTGGGTACTTGAATTTCTTACCATAAAGCAAGTAGACATCCTCATCAGCGCATTCACAATGCAGGCGGGAATGAGAGCACGCATGAGATATTCGACCTCTTTCATCTGCAAGACTTCACTGTCATCATTACTCAATGCTCAAAGCGGAATTTATCAACCAGGTGAATATGAATATGAATACTTTTGAGCAACTCAACTTCTCTCACGTGGTAAACAAGTGATCACTGCAAGCGAAGATGCGTGTTATCCCATGAAGCTCCAATTTCAATGCAAGATTTCAATAGGATCTATCACGTATTGGTCAATTAATGGTTATGGGAAAATATTCAGCATATGTTGATGCATGCTAATGATTTTCTCACGAGATACAACCATAACTTTGGATTCTATTTGAAGCTCTCACCAAGAGATCAAGTTAGTTTTCATAGAATAGCTGAAGTTTCCATGTACTTTTTCTCATGAAAAACCATGGGAATGTCTGGTCTCTAGTGCTAGTCAGTGTTATGAGCAAGAAACACACGTAGAGTTCAGCTACGAGACCATAATCCGTTCCCGGAATGGTGCCTACCATCTATCTTCTTTTACTGCACACCCTGTGTTAGGCAATCAACATTTTTGAGTGGTTGCAACACAGATAGTCTTCTAGGGGGGAACACTAGCCATTTGTACACCAATTTGGTTTTTGGATTTGTGAAATCGCTCACTTGGTACTTCTTGTTCACTCCCACAGCCACCTTGTAGTGTTTTGTATTGTAGATGTGGCAGATGATCAGTACGATTATGGTTGTCAGACACATGACAATGATCACTATACTGCACTCGGTGACTCTGCGTTCTGCAATCGAAATTTAGACACCTAAAAAGACCAAGTTCGATCTAATGAATGGTCTTGGTGTTCGTTCTTCTGAATAACTGCTGATGCTCACCGAAGTGTATCAGATACGCAACAGCGAGTGAAACGCAGATGCACAAAGACTCGCACGTGAGAAGAATGGGCCAGTTCATGCGAGATTGTTCGTATCTGGAATTCAGTTTCCGTATCTCAAACTAATGACTCTTCAAAGTTTGAGGCCTAGAACTGCCTTCTCCGTTTGGAAAATATCATAGACCCCGCACCTCTCCAGTCGGCTACTGGCTATCGTTCGCTCAATCACGAGCAGAAAGTTGTTGACATCAGTGAGAAATCCGCCGAGGTCGTTGAGTGGCTGGGCGATACGAAAGATGGCTGGAATAGGCTATGTTTACTATTTTAGATTCTCGGATACGAAACTTGGCAAAAATATAGAGTTTCCCGATTCTAGATTCTCATAAAATTCACTATTGCACACTTTTCACTAAGTCACTGATACGAAAGATGGCTGAAATAGATGCTTTTCTCCTTTTCGGTTTCACGCTCGCGACCAAACTACTCTATCCCGAACTACTACAAACACACATAATAGCGTTCAAGATCTTCAGAAATATCTGCAAACTCACGTATGGAGTACATGTAGTATCGATCATAATTAGTTATTGTTAACCAGAAAACAATTTTGATCAGATGGCAAAGAATGATGAGAAATTGACCAATAGATGTGAGGAGGAGGAAAAATCTGAGTTATTCTGATGAAATTTGATTCAAATATGTATCCGGTTGATGCAAAAGTTTCTTTCTTTTTTGAAACTTTAGGAGATCGGCTACAACTAACTCGCCATGCATCCAATTGATTCGCGGTTTTCTGTAATCTGTGAGGGCTAGGATAACCTTTATAGCGCACTTTACCAAAAGTCAGTCTGATCTTTGAGACGGGAGAACGGTGCACCCAAAGTGTGAGTGGCCGATGTGCGCACTGACAATTCATTCAATCGCCATTCCGCGGGCGTGGGAGCTATATCCAATTTCAAGTTTCGGTTGCAGAGCATAACCAACGAGGGATCATTCAACGGTGGAATTGGGTTTCTAGCACAACTCACCCGCCTGTACAACCTCCATATTCGAAATAAAAAATATCAGAAAATAAATTAAAACAATTTATGCAACCTCCTAGTCGTTTTAAAGGAGCGGACAAGATCAGCTATCTGAAAATTTGAAGTAGCTTGCTTGTCTAGTGTCACATTTTATTTGTAAGGGAATACGATTATCCTGTCGAGAACTGCATTTTTTGAAAGACATAGGTCAAAATTTGAAATTCGAAAATGAGTAATCTGGCGTTTCCCTGCTTCCCGCAAAGGCTGGAAACCAGATCTTTTGTGCTCAAACGAACAAGTTGGTGCTATCCTATCTCTCCCTGAAAGGGCTTAATTTTGAGACTTCGGCTGCTTTTACAGTGGGTTACGAACGAGATTCTTCCAAACAGCAAATATTTTCCATTTTTTCTCACTTCACATTCTAAAATAATTTTCTCGTGTTCTATGCAATCGTGATTCGGCACAAACATACTGCGGTGATAGCAGACCAACCCCCTAAAATTTGCTCAGAAAGATTTTGGGTCAAGTAAAGCAGGAGAGCAGAGATTTAAAAAAACAAAAAGAAAGAAACTTATGCATCAACCTAATACTTACTTGCAGTTTCCATGAATTGCGGCGAATGAGTGCATTGAGAGCGCAGTGAGAAATAATATAAACAAGGAAACAACGATCAGTAACAAGTGGAGAATTAATAGGCCCGTGTAGCTTTCCATTCCTGAAAAAAGTACTGATTTAAGGCTAATTTAAGCAAAGTTAGGGTACAGATTGAAGAAAAGCGCGGTACTACAAGTTAGAAAAAGGACGAGGCAGACACAGTTGAAGCAATATCGGTGCTGCCCAGTGTCAGTGCTCGGATTCAAATCGGGTAAAAAAGAGTTGGAGTTCACACGTAGCGACAAGAAGCAAAACGATGAGAATCTAGTTCGTGAAATCATAATGCATTTGGAGAATCTTCAAGTTCAAATGGCTAAATCAGAAAACGGCTAGCAAATTGGGAGAATGTGCAAGGTTTCTCAAACCGGATTCAGGTAGGCACGAAACCGACATAAAAACGTGCATTATACGCCTTTGGAATGCAACGAAAGGCGTCGCTCAAACCACATGCTGTCATTTCGCGGAAAAGAATTGCATGCGACCACGAAAGCAAAGCTCGATTACATTTAGCGGATATAATAGTGCTTAGTCAGGTTGGGTTATCGGAGAATGATTGGATAAATGCTTCCTAAAACAATTAAGGCGGAAAGTATGCAACATGGAAGTGATTGCACAGAACAGCATCTCTTTCAAGATTTGTGCGCATAACACTCTGCAAAACTCTAGATGTGTTTACCTCAAATACCTTTCGGGCACGATGGGAAACTTGGTGGGAATGAAACGTGAGAAATGGCAACTAGATGCAGGTTTAGGTACTCGCGAAAGGACTTTAACGATGTGGTGAGAACACTTTATCCATGTTGCATTGTAATTTATGTAGCAGAGGGAATGTGCAATGGGGAAGTCAGAAGAAGCGATCACTTACACAACATCGTATGTAACCTGCAACAATCGTCAGCCTTGGTAGATCTCCCAATCGAAAACCCAAATGTCGATCAAAAGACCAAGGTGCCCGGTGGTCATGCTCGGAATCGGTGCAGTTGTGCCACCGGGCATGTCCATTAGAACGGAAGTGCTTCCGACGAGAATCGAATTGATGTCCGATCTTCACAAATAGTACATTTGTAGGTCTCTCTTTCTCTCTTCACACTATCTGCTTAACCCTCACTTCTCTTCTAATCAAATTTCCATAATGGATTCGACAAATCCAGTGTTCTCAACCTGTGGTGAGTTTCTAATACTTTTGCCTTACATTACCTCAAAAAAGAATCTTCCAATTCTGTTTATATTTCAGGCGTTCAGATTCCTCTTAGCAATAATGAACCAGAGAGCGTCAAAATATTGCATGCTGTTCCTAAGGTTTGCATATCAATTCGATTTATGCTCCAATTATCGTTCACGTTCAAGGGTTATGCCGAGCTCGCAACTTAGCGATCGGTAGACTCGAAATGTGATGTGACTCTGAAGATTGGAGAGAAGGAGATGCGAGTGCACAAAGTAAGCAAGAATAATGCGGAACATTAAAAAAAGTTTTTCCAGTCCGTTCTAATCGAGAGAATTCCTTTCTTCCGAGCGCTGTTCAACTCACATATGATAGAGTGTGAGAAAGGAGTTGTCAACCTAAGCTCACATTTATGTGGTTTGTTTGAAATTACGCACGCCTAGATAATATCCATTTTTCATTCAGAATTTGATGATTCAAGTTTCGAAAGCCTTCTGAATTACGCATACACTGGACGACTCACTCTGACAGTGACAAACTTTCAATCTCTGATGATGGCCGCAGTTTATTTGAACATGGTTAGTATTGACACCTGGATGACTGAAACACTGCACACAACCTATTATTCCCTCAGGAATTGGTTATCGACGAATGTGGTCGATTTATTCGGAGACGATTGATGGTTGAGAACGCACTGTCCATAATGTTGTTCTGTCGATCGATAGCCTACAAGAAGATCGACGAGTTTATCTACAGATTTATAGATGTGAGAATTTCGGACGCTGTCTTGAAAATAATAAAAATCACAATATTACTTTCAAGAAAAACTTTGTGCTGATCTGCCAAACGCCTGAGTTTCTCGAATTGTCTAGCGATGATATCGCTTCAATTCTCCACAGAGAATCGCTCAATGTTGATGACGAAGAACAGGTATGCTGCATTTGTGAAGTTGAGATTAACAAGAAACATGCCCAGGTTTTCTTTGCCCTTAGTAGTTGGATCCAACACGACGAGGATAGGAGAATTCATGCAGCGACGTAAGACAATTTTTATTCGAAACAAATTCAACGTCAACCCTTTCGTTCAGGCTGCTGAAGAATATTAAATGTACTCGATTCTCTGAACTTTTCATCACAAGCAAAATGTTGAAAAGGGAATGGGTAAAATACGATTACGAGTGTATGGACATTGTCAGGGCAGCGAAGGTACTGTACTTTATCGCGAAGTGAGAAATTAAAAAAAAACATTCAGAAATGCATCCGTAAGCAAGGAACTCAAAGCAGTTCGTTCAAGAATGTCGAGCGAGTGTGTGACGATGCATATCGACTAATTTACTGCATAGGTCAGTGTATAGACACATCACTCTGATAACCGTCAACTATCCCAGGTCCATCTGACAGGTCGAAAATCAGCAAGATGCAACTTTTCGACCCTATTACAAACGTGTGGAGTAGTAAGTAAAAATTTGTGAACAGTGAAAGAAAATTTTGACATTGTTTGCACAATTTAATTGTAGAAAACGCTGTAAATTATAGTTTGCGACATGCCGAAACTTCGTGTGGGCGCGGGAGTTGTAGCCGTTGGTGAGACGGTTAGTCGATACTACCTTGTTTTTGTAACTGCTTATCACCAATAATATTTATTTTGTTGAATAAAAAAATTTTTTCTTTCAGATATACCTGCTCGATGGCTATAAAAATACTAAATGCTTTGACGCTAGGACCAGAAAGTGGCACAAGGTATAGTGATTTTTCGTCAACACCATTTCGTACCAGATTCTGAATCAAATAAGTTTCAAATTCATTTACAGATGCCAAAAATGACAGGCGATATTTACGAGATGGCTGTAGGAGTTCTCCATGGACAAATGAACAAAATGAATAAAAAAACAAAACATTTAGCTACGCCGCGGGTGGATATGACGGTACGGAATATTTTGCCTCAGTGGAGAGATACAATATTGCTTTGAGAGGTATTTGTTCATCTTTCGTTTTTAATTTTCATGACTATGGATAATGAATATAGAAAAAAGAATTATGCATGCATCTAACAATTCAGATTTACTTTGTTTCAGAGTGGTCGGTGATAGCGCCCATGTCAATACAGCGCTCCAATGCAGCTTGTTGCGCACTCGGCGGGAAACTTTACGGTATTTGACTTAAATTCTTCGGTTATAATAAAATGATTCATGAAATTACAGTTATGGGAGGCGCAAGTGAGCATGGGAACACTGAGAGTTGCGAGTATTACTCGCCCGATACAGATAGGTGAGTTATATTACTGTTATCATGGACAAACGTATATTATTATAATTGATTCCTTTAAAGTTGGTCTCCGGCTCCGTCTTTGTGCCGAAGAAAAAGTGCTGCAGC
The DNA here is from genome assembly GCA_900490845.1 of Pristionchus japonicus. Classification (NCBI taxonomy): domain Eukaryota; kingdom Metazoa; phylum Nematoda; class Chromadorea; order Rhabditida; family Neodiplogasteridae; genus Pristionchus; species Pristionchus japonicus. Next base: position 91,142 of record LS515049.1, on the reverse strand, counting down.
AGCTGTAGTATTCAATGGACAGATCTACGTGACCGGAGGGTACGCAAACAATTATAAATGCAATTACCCATCAACACATTGACGATTTCAGTTATGACGGACATTCAACTTTGGCTGAAATGGAACGGTTTGACCCCGCAACAAATACTTGGACGACTCTGAAAAGCATGAATAAAAACCGGTGGACTTAGACCAACCCTACCTCCAAGATCGTGATCAAATGTTTGTAGGATATGCCACGATCTCGTGGTTTCATGCGGAAAGTTGTTTGCCATTGGAGGATATGACAGTCTAGAGCAGTATTTAAAACCAGAATTAACTCTGTCGATGGAAATGTATGACCCGCTTTCTGATTCGTGGGAGGAGATGCCTCAGCCCTTGATGTGAGTTGCCATGTGAACGAAATATATGGTGTTCTTGTCGAATTGAATATGCAACATTGAAAAAATACAATCTCCTACTTCCAGAGAAGTACTTCCTACTTACTTCCTGTGCGGGAAGTCTTCCAATTACAACTTCTTTCGCGCAGCCTGTATCGAATCTCGAGGAAAGTGATGGACGTTTTTTATCTTTTTTATATTATCAGCATGTTTGGTTAATATTATCATGATGTATTTTCAGCATGCATTCCATCCGTGTCATAGCAATGGGTTCGCCAGTTTCTTTTTAAAAGATGAGCTTCTGCGAGGTATCACTGACTGCGGTTTCCAAAATCCTTCAAAGAGTAAGCGACAAGTGGCTATCGTTTGCTGGCTATTGTTGGCTATTATACTATCGTTTTCAGTCCAACATGAGTACATTCCTCAAGCTCTTAGAGGAATGGACCTGAACTGTCAAGCGAAGTCCGGTCAGGGCAAGACCACTCTGTTCGTTATCGCTACACTTCAACAACTCGAGCCAATAAACGGCGAAGTATCTACTCTAATCCTCTGCAGTACTCGAGAATTTGCTACTGAAATAGGCGCAATGTACGCCAAATTAGCCAATCACATGCCTGAACTCAAGGTATTCAAATATTTTAGTTTTCTTTGCGAATAGTTCATGTTCAGGTATCTGTATTCTGTGGAGAAGAACGAACAAAGAAAAATCGAGGCGCAATCAAGAACAATTGTCCTCACATTGTGATCGGCACTCCGGGACGGATCTTGACTCTTGTACAGAGTGGTATTGTTAATAACCCCGAATTTCTGTGCTATTTTCATTATATAATTGCCCCAATCTATTATATTTATTCGCCAAAACCCATTTATCTAGAACCCCGATTATGCGAAATCAATTTGTTAATTCTAAGAAACCTATTTAATTCAACGAAATCTACTTGCGATTTACCGAAATCTATTTATTTAGTAAAATCCATTTATCGGTCGGGCGAAATCCATTTACACCATGATTAAATTGTTCCGCTAGTATTAAACACAGTACACCCGGCCCTTCTAGAATCTTCCTTTCGATTTTCGAAATTCTTCTCTCGTCCGTTTTTCTCTGTTCTTTCTGTTCGTTCGTTTATTGATTTGTTGATAATTTATTGTTTATCCTTTGATAAACTCTATTAGCTATCAAGACTTTTGTGTGATTTAGTTGGGAACAGGGTTTGGGGCCTAGTTTACCACTGTCCGCGAATTCTTCTTGTTTT
>LS515049.1:73442-89409 GCA_900490845.1 Pristionchus japonicus | reverse complement strand
TCACGGTCGGTGTAAGAAGTAGACCTTCACGGGTATCACCTACTTTGTTCCTTCACGGGAAACGAGATAATTGACCCTCACGGGCATCACGATTTACTGTTGTTCCGCCGGAGGCGCTGACCAAATTTCCATTTGCAGCCCTATCGGTACCCAGCAGATTCTGCCAAAGCAAGCCTCCCCTCCGGTACTCCGTGGAAATTCAAGAGAAATCAAAGGTACCCAGTGGATCCGACCAAGTGAGTATCGTGAGAGGAGTGCCTTGTCTTTGCAGTATTCTGAAACTCAGCAAGATCAAACATCTTGTGTTAGACGAGTATGCCAATATGTTCAAGGAGAGAGGTGAGAGCATTGGCTGAATTTTGAGATTTATGGTCTAATTCAGGCGCGGATGTGGCCATGCAGAAAATCATCAAATTTACTCCTGTGAAGAAGCAGTCAATGTTGTTCACGGCCAGTATTCCTGAAGAGATGCGCACTGTTTGCAGCAAGTTTATCAAGAATGTGGGTCAAAATCGAAGTTTTCTAGTCCTAATTTCATATTTATAGGTTGATATCGAAAGAGAAACAGAACAGACGCAACGAGATTTCCGCAAACATTCCATCAAAATGAAGAAGGAAAAGCGAGCTCATGAATGAATACACTATTTTCAATATTCACAACGATGTTCAAGCGATTTTCTCGCAAACTGAACTCCACAGTGCGCTTTTCTCGATGTTGTTACCATCTTATCAGATATTGTTGATAAAAGTCTCGCTTGGAAATTGACAGTCCAATCTAAAACCCACATACAGATCAAAAGGCCAAAGTGCTGTGGGCCAATACTAACCACTGGTTATTGCCCAGTGGTCATGCTCGGAAACTTTACGTATCAGCGCAGTTGCGCCACTGGGTATGTCCATGAGAACGGAAGTCATTCACGAGTTCAACTCCAAACTAGAGCCCGATCTTCACAAGGATCGTGCTTGTTGGTCTGTTCACTCTTTTCACTGTCCGTTAAACCCTCACTTCTCCTCTCATCAAAGGTCAACAATGGAATCGACAAATCCAGTGTTCACCACCTGTGGTTAGTGTCTACTATTGTCGACTTACATTACTACGCCAATCAGCTTCAAATCATTTTTATATTATTATTTCAGGAGTGCAGATTCCTCTTAGTAATAATGAACCGGAGAGCATTAACATCCTGCATGCGGTACCTAAGGTTGGCCATTAATCGAAATCACAATTCATCAATAATTTATTTTGAAGGGTTATGCCGAACTCACTACTCAGCGAGCGGCAGGCTCAAAATGTGATGTGACTCTGAAGATTGGAGAGAAGGAGATGCGGGTCCATAGGGTATGCAAGTATTATTCAGATCAAATATTCATCAATAACTGTTCAGGCAGTTCTAAGCGAGCGCATTCCCTTCTTCCGAGCATTGTTCAACTCTAATATGGTAGAGAGCCTAAATGGAGAGGTCGATTTATCGGCGGAAGTAAGAGGTACGATTGTAAACAAAATTAAGCGAATCAAAGTGTTTTTTTCCGAGTTCGATTCCAAGATCATCGAAAGCCTTCTGAACTACGCCTATACTGGACGCCTAACTATTTCTTGCTCTGACGTTCAATCTCTGATGATGGGTGCTGTCTACTTCAATATGGTGCGTTGTGAGCGTTTAGAAGTGTGTGCAAATAGCCAGAATATTTAGGACTTGGTGATCGACGAATGCGCAAGGTTTATGCGGAGAAGATTGATGGTGGAAAATGCACTCGCCATTCTGTCGTTCTGTCGATCGATTGCTTATCAAAAGATCAACGATTTTATCAATAGATTCATTGATGTGAGTTTTTTTTTGTAATTTTGAATTTTAAAACAGGTGAGTTTTCAGAAGAATTTCGTCCACATTTCCCTCACTCCAGAGTTTCTCGAATTGTCATTCGATGAACTCGATTCAATCTTTCGGAGAGAATCGTTCAATGTGGATAATGAGAAGCAGGTACATCGAAAAATGAAATATTTTGAAATCAAAATTTTTTTGAAGGTCTTCTATGCGATCAGTCGCTGGATAAAACACAACGAGGATAGGAAAGTGCAAGCTGCCAGGTTTGATAAGCTAAAATTTACTAGTGATTGAATGTTATTTTGAGGCTTCTGAAGTATGTCCGCTGCTCTCGCCTTCGTGAAACATTTATTACTGATGTAATGGAAAAGAGAACATGGCTTGCAGAAGATTCAGAGTGCATGAGCCTTATCAGTGAAGCTAAGGTACGCATTCGTTTTCTATGCTAACATTTCCGAAAGACTTTATCGAACTGTTTCTCGTTCCAGGAATGCATTCGGGATAGGAAAAAGCGGAGCCAGTCATTCAAGTCAACCGAAAGAGTGAGCGATGAGGCTCATCGTCTCATTGTCACCATTGGTAAGTAAATTGAAGCAAAACCAGGTTACAAGTAAAGAAATAGTCAGACTGCTAATGAGAGAAAAGGGGGGAAAGACTTCCTAAAGATAACGCGGCTGGACGTTTCGGTCCATTGGGTCGTAGACGCCCAACCGCCTCACGGAGGGTGGACCTGGTGCTATACATTCGTTCATTTTTACTTACAATAGATGAGATAACATCGATAATTCGCCGCTTTGCAGGGTTCTCGCACACTTCAACGTCCAGCACCTTGAAGCTGTACGATCCGATCTCGAACAATTGGCAAAGTGAGTCATTTGAGGCAACATTTCCAGCCATATTCACTATTTCTAGCTATGCTTTAAAAATATTTTGAGAAAATGATGGCATAAAAAATTTCAGCTTGCACTGTTCCAACACTTCTCGCTGGTAACGGAGTCGTATCGATGGATAATAAGGTATAGTTGAGATATGATGCATTGTCAATCTCAATCTCAGATATTCATAATCGACAGTGCCGAACCTGGACAACAGTTTTTCAACATCACTACCAATACATGGGATAAGGTGAATATTTGTCATTTTTTTGGATTTTCACGATTTGTTACACTGTTTTTAAGATGCCAAAACTGCCACAGACGAAACATCACTTTGCATTTGGCGTGATCGACGGACAAATGTAAGATGTGTTTACAATTCTTAGAAGCAATGTAAAAATCATTGGATACTTGATATGCTTGATATTGTTCGAAAAAAGTTTGAAGTCGAATAAAAAGAAACATATTAACATCACAGATATGTTGCTGGAGGCTATCGAGACTCAGCCTATCTTGCTTCCATGGAGCGATACAACCCGAAATTGAAAGGTACATTTTTTTCGGAAAGACTGGAGTTGTGATGAAAAAATCTTTCAGAATGGTCATCATTACCCGCGATGCCGGCACCACGTTGCAGTGCCTCGGCATGCGAGCTAAACGGGAGGCTGTACGGTGCGAGATTGTTGTTTCAACTTGTCGGAACTTCTTTATTTGGACGACATCTGGCACGCAAAACCACAAATCAATCAATCAATTATTCCACCAGTTGCGAATAGCTCGGTCCAAATCGTCTCTTCAGCGCACTCTAGGATTACCCGCCTTCCGTTTCCGCAAACCACAAATGTGTTTCAGTCATTGGAGGCTCGAACGCGCCAGCATCCGCGTTGGACACGTTTGAATATTACTGTCCAGTGACGGAGAGGTGTGTCAATTCCAAATTTATTCTTCCAAACAGCGTTTCCAGTTGGACTGCCATCCGCAAGCTCCATCATGCGAGAAAGATGGCCGGGGTTGCTGTTCTGAACGGACAGATCTATGTTGCCGGAGGGTGAGGTTTTGAAATATTCGTGGCAAAACTCAAAGTGAATAGTGTGCTCACCTTTTCTCTTTGTTCAGGTTCAGTAAGAGTTCTTCGATGTGTTCAATGGAACGCTACGATCCTTGTACGGATACTTGGACAATCCTCAAAAGTATGAAGATAAGCAGGTATGACACAGAGAGAAATGTGTGTTGTTTCGAATAACACACGCTTTCAAATAGCATACACGTGAGTAGTTTTTAACAGACATGTCTGTTGCTAGATTACGGACAAATGTCTGCTAATAAATACACACACAGTGTGTGTTATCTGGCAGCTCCGAATCTCCGAGCTGCCAATCTACACCCCGGCGCGTCTAGAGACAACGGTTCCTATGAGATCTTGAAATTCGCCTCTCGTTTGACTGCTCTAGGGCATGTCCGTTGCTTATCTCATCTCAATGAGATTTTTGGATGTGGTAGCCACACGCTCTTCGTGTGTTGGCTCCACAGGTACGAGTGTACCTCTGATCAACTTTCCGAACTCAGTTTCAATCGGTTTCATCCACTCAACCGGTTTAGAAAACTACACACATCCCCTGCTCAAATAACACACAGGCGTATGTTCCCTTTTAACATACACGACGTGTGTAGAATATAACACACGGCGTAGTACACGAGCCCCCAACGACCGACGCGTGTGTGTTATATTTAACATACATTTCTCTCTGTGGAGCTGGAACGAGAAAACGAATAATGGTTGCAAAACTCTAGATACTCGGTCGATCTTGTCGTCTCGTGCGGAAAACTGTTCGCTATTGGCGGCTATGCATCATCAGCAAAGGTCAACGGCAAATATCAGATTGTAGAAACGATAGAAATGTACGATCCGGAAACGGACTCGTGGGAGGACAGATCAACTCTGACGTGAGTCAATACCTTTATCGCAACAGTAAAGCGCGCACACACAAAGCCGGCAGCTAGGAGCCGGCAACAATTGAATGGCGTAGATGCTTTGTTGGTCGTCGCAGACGAAGTCTTTAGTTTCGTTGCCTGAGCTCATCGCGGCGTTTGCCAAGAAAACTGCTGATTGTACGAGATACTGAGCATGGTGGAACCAAACCTTTTGCAGAGAAGAAGCCGATTACATATACGCCACGAGTATCAGAATTCCATCTGCTTTCCCGTCTCCTGTTTCGAATCTCGAGGTGCGTTGTGCTCCTTTCAATAAAGAGAGACATCTTTTCAGTCCGAATTCGATCCCAGTCACAGCAATGGATTCGATAGTTTCTATCTAAAAGACGAACTCTTTCGAGGACTGACGGAGTGTGGCATCGAGCACCCCTCTAAAAGTATTATTCATTAATTACTTAATTAGAATCAATTGGTCGCAATTCAGCCCAGCACGGAATCCTACCTCAAGCATTGAACGGTATGGACGTGAATTGCCAGGCAAAATCCGGAGTTGGCAAGACAACTCTATACGCGATTGCAACACTCCAACACCTAGAGCCTATCGATGGAGTCTCGACTCTAGTTCTATGCCATAGTCGAGAACTGGCCTCGGACATCAGCAACATCTACACAAAACTTTCCAAGTATTTGCCTGGAACTAAGGTGAGCTGAACAGTTTGAGAGAATCACGATATGATGTAATTTTAGGTGGCAGTATTCTCCGGTGAAGCCCGCACCAAGAAAAACCGAGGAGCTCTTCTCAACAACTCCCCGCACATTATACTCGGTACTCCTGGACGAATTCTCGCATTGGTGCAGTCTGGCGCGCTCAAGCTAGATAAAATCAAGCATATAGTGATAGATGAGTGCGATCGATTGTTCGAGAATCATGGTAAGAAAAATGACCTAATTTAGATACAATTTTCGAAATTTATCAGATATGCAAGTGGCAATACAGAGGATTTTCAAGTTCACTCCGGAGAAAAAGCAAGTGATGATGTTCTCCGAATGTCTTCCGAAGGACACAGTTTGCAGCAAGTTTATCAAAAATGTTGGTTGATTAGTACATTATTGTTATTCATTATACATGTTTTGCAGATTGGTATTGAAGTTGAAGGAGATCAGACACAACGCGTTCAACGCAAGCGCTCGATCAAAGGAAAGAAAGACAAATGAATCATACCGTCATTAGTTCAAATGCCCATTCACTACGTCGTACATGTCATTGTAGATTTTATTACAAATAATTATCATAGTTGGTGTGAATAAAGTTCTCATAAATACGATTGTTTTGTCGCACACCCAGTGGCTCTTAGTGAATCACCCAAGTCAAGCCAGAAGGGAAACCAATTGGTTGTGACACATTAGCGAGAATCGCACATCGCGCACGCGTCTCTGAAGTGTTCCTCCCACAACTCGAAAGTTGATCATCACTATGACTTCTGCCTTATCTGTTATGGAATCATCCGATACAATTTTCAAAACTTGTGGTTAGTTTTCATAGCACGGGTCTCCTGTAAAAACGTAGGAACCTGTACGACAGTAAAAAAATATTTTGCCTGCGAAACGGCCAAACATACTTCGCCTAGGTGTAATGAGGCCAACGAGAACGGTCATTCACTTTGTTTCTCGAAATTTGCATATCTACGTGACTTTTGAATTACAACTTCACAAGTCTGAATCTCGCTTCGTTTTTGACCTACCGAGTTCTAACTTATTCCAATCGATTCGTATTGTCATTGCCTTCATTTTACTTTTCAGTGATCACATGGAAAACGCCATCTTTCATGCGTAAATTCCGAAAAACTGTTTTTGTGCATACATTATGCAAATTATCTCGAAATTTTCTGGTTGTGTACACGAATTTTCTTTATCATTTCGATTCCCCATCATATGGGTGAGGTTCCCTATTACTTCATTTTCCCCAAATTTGGGCGCCCGATAGTGATCTCTTGACGCTATTTTTGGAACTTTAACTAATTTTTTCGCGCTGAAAAATAGCGTCAAGAGATCTCATGATTTAATCGCTGTGTTCACGAATTTTATTTTTCATTTAGATTACCCATCCTATGGGTGACGTTCCCTAGTGCATCATTGCCCCCAACTCTGGGCGCCCGATATTGTTCTCTTGACGCTATTTTTCAGCGCAAAAAAAATTAGTTAAAGTTCCAAAAATAGCGTCAAGAGATCACTATCGGGCGCCCAAATTTAGGGGAAATGAAGTAATAGGGAGCCTCACCCATAGGATGGGGAATCGAAATGGAAAAGAAAATTCGTGTACACAACCAGAAAATTTCGAGATAATTTGCATAATGTATGCACAAAAACAGTTTTTCGGAATTTACCCATGAAAGATGGCGTTTTTCCATGTGATCACTGAAATGTAAAATGAAGCCAATGACAATACGAATCGATTGGAATAAGTTAGAAATCGGTAGGTCAAAAACGAAGCGAGATTCAGCCTTTTGAAGTTGTAATTCAAAAAGTCACGTAGATATGCAAATTTCGAGAAACAAAGTGAATGACCGTTCTCGTTGGCCTCATTACACCTAGGCGAAGTATGTTTGGCCGATTCGAAGACAAAATATTTTTCACTGTCGCAAAAGTCTTTGATTTTCCTACATTTTTACAGGAGACCCGTGATAGAGCGGTTGTACTCGAATAGTCTTCTGTTTTGAGCTTTTTCCTGATCAATCGTTTCAGGTGTTCAGATTCCTCTCACGAATATTGAACCGGAGAGTGTGAAAATAGTACATGCCATTCCCAAGGTTTCTCGTAGGTTCCGCTTTTTAATGACCAATTTGGAATTTCAGAGTTCCGCTCGGCAATCAGACTCCACAAGCTATGATTTTACTGTGAAAACAGGAGAGAAGATCATGAAGGCGCACAAGGTGCGAAAAATAGGGATGTGATAGCAAAATTTCTTGATGTCCTAGGATGTGTTGCGCGATCGCATCCCCTTCTTCAAAGCCCTATTCAACTCCAGGATGGAAGAGTGCGAAAAGGGAGAGATAAAATTATCCTCGAAATATTGTGGTGCGAATCAATGAATCATCGTGTTATTACCATAAATGCTTTCAGAGTTCGACTTGAAAGTGATCGAGAATTTGCTGAACTACGCAAACACCGGAAAACTGACAATTACTGTGGCTAACGTACAATCCTTGATGATGGGAGCGATATATTTTCAAATGGTATTGCAGAAATTTTTTTTCCATCTCCAGTCTAATGGATGGATAACTCCTATTCAAATTGCAGTAATTTCAGGACCCTATAGTGGATGAGTGTGCCCGATTTCTGAGAAGACGGTTGACGCTGGAAAATGTGCTGCCTATTCTATTCTTCTGCCGGTCTATCGTTTACAACAAAATCGACGAATATATTTTCCAATGCATTGATGTATGTTCATGATTCCTAATCTTATGGTAGCTCGAGAAAACGAATTCACAGAAACACTTCGTATCCCTTTCGCGCAAACCCGAATTCATAATACTCACTGAAAAAGATGTCAGCCGAATTATTCTGAGAAAATCACTGCACATTGAACACAACAAACAGGTGACCTTACATTTAATCCTGTTTAAAGTGTATAAATCAATGTACACACAATTTTAAAGATCATTGATGCCATCTACGAATGGTTCATGGGAGAACCAGATAGAAAGCAAGAATATGAGAATAATTCCGACGCCGCGGTACTCATAAATGAACGGAGGGTAATATTGAATCTATAAGTGCCGGTGCAATGTGTCGTTTCAGGAGCATTTTGCAACCATGCCTGCAGGCCACAGTAACTGCGCATGTACCGATATTTCGCAAGTATGCTATGACTCTCACAGACTCATCGGCGTCATAGGTGAGTACGCTTACTATTGCACTATAAAGCCCACAATACGGGCACTTTTCAAAGCAATCTCACAGGCACACCCGTCGGAAGTCAAGAACGAGCCTTGATACTCTACGATCCGATTTCGAATACGTGGACTAGTAGGGTTGCCGTAACGGGATCGTAATCGGGATTCCCGCAAGAGACTCACTACCCTGACCTATCCGGCTTTCGATCCCGCGCGAGACTCGCGATATGCAAATGGCGTGCGGGAATCCCGCATCTTTGCGGGATTGATGCGGGATTGGCTCGACCCGCGCGCCACTATTGTCTTTGAAGGGTTCGACTCCCGCCTGAGGAACGGCTTTTGCCGAATTTTTCGCTAATGTGCAATTTGCGAAAGGGAGCGTGGGGAGTACTCGACCCAAATTATGGACCATTTCGAGCAGAATTCACTGAGTGGCACTTGATTTTGTGTGAAATATGAGCTTTTTCGGTCCAAAACGACCTAAATCGAAAGGAGGCTAATTCTCCGTTACTTTGATTGCTTAGGTTTGTTCAGACGAAATGTAGGGCAGGATCCAAATATGATCGTATTTCAATCTGGAGGCGGTACGACAAAAACCAACGAAATTGTGGCCTGCGGCGTAAGGCACTATCGCTTTCCCTCGCCTCTCTCTTCCTCCCTCCTCCCCAATCCCGCATCAATCCCGCAAAGATGCGGGATTCCCGCACGCCATTTGCATATCCCGAGTCTCGCGCGGGATTGAAAGCGGGATAGGTCAGGGAAGCGAGTCTCTTGCGGGAATCCCGATCCCGTTCCTGCAACCCTATGGACTAGTATGTTTTCCATAATAATTTGATTCAAAAATTTTTCAAAATGCAGAAACCGACCAAACGCTTCCTAGAGGCGATGGAATTGTCGTCATTGATCAGAAGGTGATTTTGACTTTGATGTTTAACACTCCAGCACTTTCCCGGACAGCTCCAAATATCCCTCATAACCTCCTGCATCTCCGACCACCAAAAACCACTTAATTTAGGAAATCATTGTGACTCATTTCATTTTCATTTGTTCGGGAAAGTGATCGGGCGACTTATTTCAACGATTGGTTTTTTTCAGATCTACTTCTTTGGCGGTTGGTATTTACACCAGTTCTACGACACAGTTACAAATGAATGGGATACGGTATTATCATTTCAGTTTAAAGAGCTATCTATAACTGATTTTTCAGATGCCTAAAATGCCGAAGAGGAAATATCTCTTCTCGACTGGAGTTGTTGGCGGCCGAGTGTGAGCTGTGTTTATCAATAAGAATCGATTAGTAATGTTTTATATTCATGAATAATGTGTAATAATGTTCAGATATATCATCGGTGGACTCGAAGGAACTACACCTACGCCTGCAACGGAATGCTATAATCCCTCAACGCGAGGTAAATAGATGGTATTTGTCTAAGTCTTTGTGAATCGACATGGCATGTGTCCATGTGGTAGATAGAGCGTAGTGAAATCAGCACCAGACAAATATTAACCATTATTCTGCCTAGAATGGGCGTCTGTTGCTGCGTGTCCAGGAGAAGCGCACGTGGATGCGGCCTCTTGCGTCCTTAACGGATGCATATATGGTTAGTCATTTCGAAGTCATAGTAGGTGAGTGAAGTAGAGCTTACGGTAGCCCTGCACAACTCCGGACATTGCCTAATGCACCCATAACCGACATCCATCTCACACCACCAACCCTGCTGAAAGCCATTTCATTTTTAGAATCATTGGAACTAATTTCATGTTCACTCTTTAGTCTGGAGAGGTGCAGAAGCACCGAGTTTACATTCAAACTTCATGAACACACTCAGGGAATTAATGTTGATATTTATCGCATAATTGAACAAATTCCAGTTTTCGGAGGACGTATTAGAAATCTATTCTATCGAAGGAACAACCGCTACAATCCTGCCACAAATAGGTCAGTTTTGGGAATTTCGAACAATGATTTTTGCAAATTTGGGTCAATTTTCAGCTGGGCACGTCTTGCATTAATGACCCATTTTCGGTGTGCTGCCGCAGCCGCAGCTCTTGGCGGACAGATTTACGTAGTTGGAGGGTGTGTGGATTGCTCAAAATCTGATAAAACTGCGAAGTTTTCAGATACAATGGAAGGAGCCTGGACGTGGTTGAAAGATACAATCCTGCAACCAATTCATGGACCACTATGAGGAGTATGATCACGAAACGGTGAGCCATCATTCGATGATAACTAGCTAGCTGATAACCTACAGCGACTTCCGGTTACCCCAGTTGTTTTTTTTTCATTATAGAGTGGGAGCAAGTCTGGTCGTTTCGTGCGGAAAATTATTCGCTGTTGGAGGCTATACTTACTCAGCAAATCACAAATTTGCTATTTCATCGATCGAAATGTACAGTCCCGAAGCGGATACGTGGGAGGAGATAACTTGTGTGCCGTGAGTTGCAAAACCACTTCCGAATCTTTTGATCAAAAACATTGCAGGGACCAATGCTATAGCATCATTGCAACAACAATTGCCGTTCCTCCTGATTATTCTTCCCCCGCAGCCAATCTTGAGGCTAGTTTTTAAACTGTACAACTCTGAAAATTTGCTTTCAGTCGGCATTCGATCCATCCCACAGTGCTGGATTCTCGAGTTTCCTCCTCAAAGAGGAGCTGAACGAAGCAATTGCCGATCATGGTTTCACGCATCCCTCCAGAAGTATGTTTGTATAATTTTTCCTTAGCTTTGACTTCGATGTAAAAACTTGGTTTCAGTTCAACACGAGCTCATTCCACAAGCGGCTCGAGGAATGGACGTGAACTGCCAAGCGCGATCGGGGCTGGGCAAAACGTCTATCTTCATACTTGCAACGCTGGAACAACTGGTGCCAGTCGATGGGGTTGTATCAGCGTTGGTCCTCTGCCCTACCCAAGAAATGGCGAAACACATTGATCTCATGTACGCTACACTATCTAAGGATTTGACTGAGATAGTAAAGGTAGTCTGAGATTGACGATTTCTGTCAAAAAAGTAAAAAAAATTTTAGACGACAGCTTTTTGTGGGGAAGCGCGCGCCAAGAAGAACAGGGGCATTCTTCGTAATAACTGCCCTCACATTGCTATTGGTACACCTGGAAGGATTTTGTCTCTGGTGATGAGTGGAGCTCTCAAACTCGACAAGATCAAGCATCTGATATTGGATGAATGCGATAGAATGTTCGAGAATCGAGGTTAAAAAATTTCCTGTAATGAACCAAAGACCCATTTTCAGATATGAAAACAGCCATTGAGACGATATTCAAGTTCACTCCTGATAAAAAGCAAGTCATGATGTTTTCCACTACTCTTCCCAAGGAGATGCATTCCGTATGTAGGAAATTCATCAAAGATGTGAGTTGAATGGAGAAAACATCAATGATCGATCTTTTGATGTTAATTTTTCAGACCGATTTGGATGTGGAGGATGACTGTGAACAGTTGAAGGAAGATTTCTGCCTGTTTTCAATGGAGAGCAAAAATACATAAAATTTTGATGTACAACAACTTCGCACTCTCGATAAACAAGTTTATCATCAACAGCATGATTGTTTTGTTCGTATTCCATCGAGGGCAAAAATAAATGCCTGATTGTTTATCACGAATAATGCCTGATAAACCCCACTTCAGTCTCGGAGAACTCCATTGACTTCCCGATCGAGAACACCTCGTCGACCTGAATGAGGCTTCGTTTGTTTCATGAGAATCGGAAGATTGGGTGACCAATCTCAAACTGAAGCTTGATTTCGATGTTTCATTGTGTCAATCTGGGTTGAGAGCGGGACAGCTGCTCAGAATCCCCTCCTATAGCTTCTAGGGATCAAATACCTCTCGATCAATCTCATTCTTCGCCGCGAGCAGGATGAAGATGCAGTGAAGGACGACCAGTACACTCCCGAAGGAGAAGAGGACGAGCATACGGGGGTCGAGGGCCTGCAGCAATTCTCACTTTTACTACTGTTTTATGAAGAAACAGCCGTTCCTTTGACTTCACTTATTCCAATGTAATTATACTTGGAAACATATCCAAAGTGGACTGACTTGTTTTTGCTGCATAGCGTAGATGGAATGGAAGAGCAGGGGTGTGTAGAGTAGCTAAAAAATTGTTAGCGCTCTCATTTCTTTCTGTTCTATCATTTGAATGGTTCTTGTAACTACTGCATGAAAACGCCTAAAAAAGAGAGCCTTATAGGAACACTCAGGTGAACCTACTGGATACGAACTAAGGGCCTCACCATCATCACGGCCAGTGGCATCAGCAGTTCACCACGCTTCGCAACGATGCCAGCAGCAGAGAGCAGACTGCCGAGCAGGAGTGGGAGAAGAAGGAGCCAGGAGATGGGCGAGGGACGCTGAAGTGTAATGGGCAAAGAATGTGAACGGTTACAAATTTGAATATGTTTCGAATTTCAAACCAGAATGTGTTTCGCATGATATTTGTGTACAACAAAGCTCGACGCACCTCATCATTCAAATAGGTTTCAATAGCTAATGATCTCACAGTTCTGTGCGCATCGATTCGTTCCATCCCTGTTTTGAATCAAGAAAATCGAAAATAAATGGGATTTCGCTCCATATCTAATTAAGTTTTCTCTAAACCTCATATTTACCTCCCTAAATCCACACTCCACCATGAACTCGTTATCTTGCTTCGCGCAACGCTTTTCACATGGTCAACTCGCTTCATTATGTCCCCACCTCTCTCAGTCCTCGATCCAGCGTGAAATATCTTCCCTTCGGTCGATCAGCCCACACCGCGAACCTGAAAGTTGACCTTGTATTTGGCGATCGAACATGCGAAACGCTTGGACGCTTCGCCACGTCCGGGGATTTTTCAAACCGATCACTGGGCTCGTGCGACCACCCTTCCGCCCCATCCTCACCTGAGCACTACTGCCTGATGTGATAAATAATTGAATTGAATTAATTGAATTGAATCATGCGAAACGAGAAACCGCGAACTTCGTAATCATCTCGTGAGAACAGCCGATGGTGAGTATGATGATAAGCAGCATGGAGAGGGACTGAAGAGGTGATCTTTGATCTTTGATCCTTGATCTTTGATCTTTGATCCTTGATCTTTGATCTTTGATCCTTGATCTTTCAAAAATAGTCAGAAAACCAACAAAATATGAGACTTTTAGCTGAATGTGAGGTAGAGCCAGAAAATAATGAAAGAATTAACCGCGAACCTTGGCATTCACCAACTTGTTCCGCTTAACGAAGCACAGCGAGAACTTAAAGTCCACTTCTTTGAAGAAATCGTGGATCGTGGAGAGGCGCATTTTCTAAACAACGAAAGGTTTAGAAATGGGAGTAAAGCAAATTCTAGAGGAATGTGAGATGCGGGTCAACGAATAGGAGATGTAAGAGGAGTAAACACGAGCGAACCCCATTTCTAGGCAGTTTACCCCACTGGGCGAGGCGGAAGAATGCGCGGAGTCGGCAACAACCGGACCTTTGGGAATTCGACATTCACGTCTCTTCATTTCCTCTGCTCTCTCACCGGTTTGAGAGAGCGAGGGAGCGTGAGAAAGGAGAGGGTCAGACCAACATTCCCTTGAGAGAAGCGGGCTGTTCGAAAATATGAAGCGCGCAAGAGTGAGATGAGTAATTTGACTCTCTCAATTTCCGATGCTCTCTCGCTCTGTTAGGCCTGCACGAGAGACCAAGTGGAGAAGAGACGTGAACACATGGCTTCACCCTGTGGGCGAGGAGCAGCAACATAGGCTCTCAATCATGAACGTGAGATGGAGCAGAAAGGGGAGTGGGGGTTGGTTTTCGTTCTCTCGAGTTTTGTATGAGCTGCAGGGAAGACATACATTGTCGCATAGCATTTATACATTATTGACCATTCAAAGCGCAGGATTAACAGTAGTGAAAACAACAGTTTGATAAATCGAGAAAGCACTGAATGGGGTATTGGTATTGCACGAGAGACTGACGGTGGAAGATCAGAGATCACTTCTTCTCAGTACATTTCACTGCATGACCTGTCGTCTGGGAGATCCACTTGCAGTATTCATTACTCGAAGTTATCATATGATTTATCGACGAATACCAATGTACATAGTTGAACACATAGTGAAAGAACGGTGTGGAGTGGAGATATGAATGAAAGACTGACTAGAAGCAGTGGCTTGAGATCAAAGATCACTTCTTCTCAGTGCATTTCACTGCATGACCTGTCGTCTGGGAGATCCACTTGCAGTAGTAGGAGAGCTTCGAGAAGATGCCTGGAATTTGGTTTGTTTTTAGAAAGGATCTGATACGCGCAAAGCAAATCCTTCAATTATTTGAGTAGTTATGACATTCGTGAAACCCATCTGGGATGTGTCAATCGTTCTTTTCAAACACCGGCCAAAAATTGCTAAATTCAGTCACTATGACCTACCAGGCAGTTTGCACTTCTCGTCCGTCATCGAAGTTGGCCCACCTCTCACATTCCTTTCTAATACGAAATTTGCCGCGATTTTTTAGAAATAGTTAACATTAGTATCAGAACAAACCGGGTAGTTTGCACTTCTCGTCCGTCATCGACACCGCACCATGGGCGAACCAGCGACCAGAAGAGGCACGAGTGACCAGAGGGTCGCCGAGGTCGGACTGAACTGCTTTGTTTGCTTTGTCAGAGAAAGGACAGCTGAGAGATCAGTAATTTTTTGGACAATAGGCGAAGACAACATTAAGGTTTCACTTTTGATCAAAATTTGAAATCCATGTGAAACATACCATGCAGGGTAGCGTGCTCGTTTCACCCGCACAGAGTTCACTCTGGAATTGAGATTAAAAAAAAAACTATTTTAGTTCTGCCGAACAAATGTGCACATTTCGTTCGCAGATAGTTTTTGTTGTGGTAAAGTACAACTGCTGAACATCGGATCAAATACTCAAATCGTTTCTGCATTTATGATAACAGTGAAACCTATCCCAACATTTCCGATGTGCGAGCGTGACAGCAATACTTTATTCTGAGACCCTATACCAAGCTCAATGATAAGTCAATATTTCTGTTGCAACCTTTCGATCGGGATTCCATGAACGGATCAATTGTATGCATTCACCTTGTACATCTCTCTTCCCCATGTGCGCCCGCACGTCTCCGGCTCATCAAAGACGATTTCGGCCTTAATTAACGATAATTAAGCTAATTAGACTAATTAATAAAGTGGAAAAGAAAAGAAAAGTGCCAACCTGCTGAAGCGCCTTCTGGACCGAGCCGAAACCTGCAACATTTTCATTTCCAGTAAAATCAGGGCCGGAAGAGAGAGCCGGCAAGTAACTCACGGCCCTGGAAGCCCCATCCGGAAATCAGAAGCGGGAGAAAGCCGGCAAGTAACTCACGGCCCTGGAAGCCCCATCCGGAAATCAGAGCCGGGAGAAAGCCGGCAAGTAACTCACGGCCCTGGAAGCCCCATCCGGAA
>LS515049.1:52142-64520 GCA_900490845.1 Pristionchus japonicus | reverse complement strand
TCGAAAACAGCGATTTTTCTATGTTTTCTGTTTTGAAATTTTGTCTCTAGCCCAACACAAGTGGGACGCATTTTGAAGGTGCAGGCCATATGCTAGAACGAGTGTCTAGTTGCTCCAGGAAAGGGATTGGGAACTGATAAGGGAGAAGAGAGGGGCATTGGAAAACACCTTGTAAAGAAACTTATGCACCAACCTAATACTCTCAATCAGTCCCTCAATACAAGCTACCACGCTATTTGTTCATCCAAAACTGACTCACGTATTGTAAAATATGTGTTATGGTGCCATGTCAGTTTTGTATAGCATGGAAGATAAGCTTTTGAGCAGAGCAGTGTGGCATAATTCTTCCTTAGCAGGTTTTGCAAAAGCATGTCATGGTTTCAAATCATCTGTGCATGTAGCTTGGAAGATAAGCTTACGATCAGCAGAACAGTGTGGCTTGAAGTCATGAGTCAGTGAGATGGACTGACGAATGGGGTGAGA
Source organism: Pristionchus japonicus (assembly GCA_900490845.1). Classification (NCBI taxonomy): domain Eukaryota; kingdom Metazoa; phylum Nematoda; class Chromadorea; order Rhabditida; family Neodiplogasteridae; genus Pristionchus; species Pristionchus japonicus. Next base: position 64,037 of record LS515049.1, on the reverse strand, counting down.
GTTGAGTCAGCGTTTGAAGGCAATCAAAAATTCTGTATGAATCTGCAAAGCACAATGAGCGTCGTACCGTCGTTCTTAGCTCATTGAACTGAAACATCACCATCACTCTCTCTCTGTGAGCAAACCCTGCTCGATGTGTTCTCTCGCACTAGATTGCACTGATTTCTCTGGCGACTCTCGTTTTCCCCACTCTCTCATCGTTGACTCTCACCCGGAATGCGCTGAGTGACTAAGCGCGTCGTACTCTACCCTGTTTTCTCTCTCTCTGCAGGCTAGCAACGCACGTGAACCAAAGAAACAGTGCGCGTCGTATAAATATCGCCGCTTCTCAGTTTCTGTCGTGTTTTAGTCGCTATTCGTATGTCTGAAGCTAATTCAAGTTCTAATTGTGGTTTGAGGTGCAATGATCTACCTCATCGCGTTTCTCGGCATCTTTCTCTTCTTCTATGGTCGTCCACTAGCGGAGAAATGGAGAAGCTACAGGTTTCTATGAATCGGTTTTTTTCGGGAATAGTTGCACTTTTTCAGACACAAGAAGAAACTCAGTGCATCGATACCCGGCGATGAGGGCATTCCCGTATTCGGACACCTCTTCGAACTGGGCAGGAGCTCGGAGTGTGAGTGTGTTTCAGTGATGGGCGAAAATTCGTTTGCTTATTTCACTAACAAAAAGGTTCACAATCGCGTGGTGTTGAAAATGTTGTACCCTTTGTTAGTCTCGCATGTAGTCAATATAAATTGTTTGCAAAACTTTCGAGACGATAAAAAGTTCAGCCAGCCTCCAAACCGCTCACAATCTTACTTATTTGGTCGAATAAATCTTCGTCCTTTGTAGCCAACCCCCGCATCCTGCTCCAACGGGCTCGCGCAGTCCGGGAGGGATGGAACGGCGAACTGCTGAAGTTCTGGGTGATGCATGATTGTGTGCTGCTACCGTTTACGGGCAAGATGTTGCAGGTGACTAACTCATAAATTTGTGAATTGATCTGCTTACAAAGTGATCATGGAATGCCAGTGAGTTCATTTTGTTTGTGTTTTGTGCAATAGTTGTGTGATGCTTTTACTTTGCAGCAGATGAAAATATAAATAGACATGGAACCAAAGATTAAAAAATGGAAAGTTCAGCCAATCCTCGAATCCACGGAAGAGATCAACAAGGGCGCCGACTACGACATCTTCGAGCCGTGGCTGGGCAGGGGATTGTTACTGGCGTGAGTTGGAGGGTTTTATGTGATCGTTCCCCATAAAGTCTTTGCCTTCTGCTCGGTTTATTGAATTGCTCCAGTTCTGTTTTTACTCTTGTTTCAGTTACAGTGACATGCTTCAAAACTGATCAGCTTCAAAACTGCTTTAAAACTGATCAAGTATTGATATTTTAGGAACGGTGACAAGTGGAAGGCCCGAAGACGCATGCTCACTCCTACGTTCCACTTCACGATGCTGGAGGGATACATTGAGACGATGAATCGGCATGCGAAGGTGCGAACGTCCAGGTGGCTCTCGAGTCGTAGTCGTTTCTCTTAGAACAGGCTCCGGTTGAATGTGACATTCGACGTTTACCATGAACATCAATGAGATCGCACACTTAAATTCAATAATTGCTTCAATAAATGTTTGCAGATTCTCGTTGACGTTCTCCTGGATCATTGTGGCAAGGAGTTGGACATCTATCCATACTTGAAGCGATGCACGCTGGATGTGATCTGTGGTGAGCAACCAACCATCGGCCCGGGTCTCTGAAACATGCGCCTAATCTGCCTTTTCGTTCCGCACATTCACTACATTGCCGTCTGGATGAGACACATGGATAGGAAACTCATGATTGTATCTTTCAGAAACCGCCATGGGCAAGGACCTCGACTCGCAGCACCGGCCCGATCAGGAGTATGTCAATGTAAGCATAATATCAGGTTGATTCATAAGTCTTGCGCGTTTTTGACCATCAACTTTGAAGCGCTGTTTCTCGCTTCATGCTGCACTCTATCCAGCCCCTCATAAACATGTAGCACAAGGTCACATCATCTTTAGAATGATGTGTTTTGGACGCTTCCATTCAAATGCCCACACGAGATATAATGTGAAAATGAAATGATAGAAATTTTAAAAATAATAAAAATATTTCCAATGGCTTGCTCTCCTCAGGCAATTTTTTTCTGAAAGGCATAGCCATATCTACGGATACCTAGTAGCATTACCTTATCATTCCACTTGAATTCATGTCTCTCTGATTTCAATGCAACTAGTTATTTAGCAATGTCTGAAGAGTGCTTGAAAAAAGAAGAGTCTCAATGAAATACTGCCATAACTCATAGGAAAGAGCAACTGGATTTTGTTCAGCGGCGATGAATGCGGTAACTCAGGCTTCATAATAAAGACTGAAGAAATCAAAGTGGGCTCTATTTCTGCACTTCAAAATTGGAAAAATCCTGGGGACAAATTTTTTATGACTTTTTCGATTTTTTAATAATTCAGTAGTTCCAAATAAAATTATCTAAAGAAAGCGCCATGTCGAGCTGTGCACTACTTTTCAAAGCACGCATTCCACTAAGGTTTGTGTTCAAAATAAGCGCCTGAGCGACTCGATCTGATCAGCCGTTTTCACACGGCAGTCCAAAACATGGCATTTCGGATCATCGTGACAAGACTAACTTCGACAACTTCCAGTATCCTCGAAATTGCTGCCATGATCAAACCACGGTGTGGGTAGAAAGTGTAACGAAGGAACTTTAAAATACCCCTATGCATATGAAGGCCACTCCTCATTGAAGAGTTTGACAGCCACTTTGTGGAAAAACGCGCAAGACTTATGAATCAACTCAATATATTCGAAATGAAAATTATGAAAGCGATAATTTCAGGCGATCGCCAAACTCACACACCTCACCATGCAAGCTTCAATGCAACCGCATCTCTGGAATGGGTTGGGAAGGTAATCCGCTCGATTTATCGACTATCGTGCTTACGAGGATATTTTGAAGCAAGTAACGCATTCTCTGTCATAAATTTGACTGCTGGCAGAGATTAACGAACGAATATACAATTGTTCTAAATTTCATTCTAGATGGCTATCCGGCTGGCAGAAAGAGCATGATGACAGTGTGAAGATTGCTCATGATTTCACGAATGAGGTGAGTTGCTCTGTCCTCGCAACCTTTTACAAAAACTAAAAAAAACGGTTTTATTGAGCTTTTGACTTCGCACTAGGGTAGTAGTTTGTCGTTTTCGTTCGTTATTGTCTCTATGCATCGTCTCAAGGTCATCACCGAGCGCATGTCTCTCCTCTCCCTTGGAGCAGTCGACGCCAATAAGAGAGCCTTCCTCGACCTGCTAATCGCCGAGAAGGACAAGGAGCATCTCTCCTTTGAGGACATCAGGGAGGAGGTGGACATCTTCATGTTCGCAGGTTTGTTGAATTTTATTGAATCACCAAAAATATCGATTACGCGTGAAAATAAGTAGAATGAATAAAAACAAAATTAGATCTGCTACAGTAAAGAGATTCCATGCTGATGAAAAAGTCCCATGTTTATCTAAGAGATCCGAAGAGATAAAATTTGTCTCATGAAGATATAAGGGAGGAGGTAGACATCTTCAAGTTCGCACGTTCGGATCCCGAGAAGTGCTTCAATAAATGCTTTCAAGTGTTTGCCAGTTCGCATGCTTGGTTCGAATCCCGAGTAATGTTCAGTCTTTTGTTAGTTTCAGCAGTCCTCTAATAAGAATCTGCTCAGGTCACGACACCACCTCCTCTGCCCTCGGCTGGGCGATGTGGTGCTTCGCGCATCATCAGGAGATTCAGGAACGAGTGGTTGAAGAGCTAAAGGGTGTTTTCGGTAAGATCGATTGGTTAATCGATTATCTAGTCAAATATGATCAGGAGATGACGCGGACCGTGATTGCACGAAAGAAGACCTCGCGAACCTACCTTATCTAGAGCGGTGAAACATAACAAGGAAATATTAGAAGCAATTATTGGAATTCAGCTGCGTCAAAGAAGCGATGCGCCTCTTCCCTCCCGTGCCGTTTGTGATCAGGAATATCAAGGAAGACTTCCAAATGGGTTAGAGATTTGCATCTAAACAGTATTGTACCATTCCTGCTCCAAGGGACTGATGATTGATGACTGATGTTAGAGTGAGATCCGGTGTTCCAGGCCCCCATCTTCTTCCTCGTGACTCGCCTGTTCTCATCTCACCCTACCTTGTTCATCTCAACGAGCGCATCTACCCGAACCCGACGTTCTACGACCCGGACAGGTTCCTACCTGAGAATGTGAGCGCTCCTATCTCAAAACATGTAGAGACTTCAACTACCGATAAAGCTGCTGAGTATTTGCTGTTTTTGGTGAAGTTGAACGATTATTTGTTCAGATCGCCACCCGCCACCCGTACGACTATATCCCGTTCTCAGCAGGGCCGAGAAACTGCATTGGTTAGCGAATTGACCTTGAAAGATAAAAAGATATTAATTTCCGATATTAATTTTTGAAAGATAAAAAATATTAATTTCCGATATTAAATGAAGATATGAATTTCCTGTACATAAGGCAGTGAAATGCGTGGAAAGTATCGATAAATCCTGAATTGCAGGCCAGAAATTCGCCATGTACCAACTCAAGATCATCCTCAGCTCGCTGCTTAGGAGGTTCAGGTTCCGATCAGATAGGTTAGTGTCTGAATTCTCATTTCTTGAACTTTTACTGAAGTTCTAACTCGTTATAGCAGAAATGAGCGAATGATGTGAAGCGAAAGCTTTTCAGGTACTTCAACTCGATCTCGAAGCTTGCCGAGGCAGTGCTCAAGGCAGGAGAAGGCATAAACGTCGTGTTTGAGAGTCGATGATCGATGCTTCTATTCTACCCTACAATTCTGATAAACTATATTCTCATAAATATTTTTACACGGACAGATCATTCGCCTATTGTGATCGAGCAGCACGTTCAATTTTGAGGACACTGTGAAGCACATTTGATGCCGAATCAAGGCATACTTCCTTTCTCTGGATAGAAACCTTGTGCAGCACATCTGGCATTCATCTTTTCTGATTTCCCTCGAGCAATGTTTTCGTGTGATATTTCGCACCTCTTTCACACACAGCTGAGAGCACACATTGTGCACAATCTCCGCCCACTTTGTGCGACACATGGAGTTTGGGACAGGGGAGAGAGAGGAGAGGGGAAGGAGAAGGAGAGTAGGGGAACTGATGTCTCTGCTCAATCAGAAGTTGCTCTCTCAAACTTTCGTAGTCTTTCACTGTCTGCTCGTCTCACTTCTCACTGTTAGAGAAGCAAGAAACTGATCTCCTCTCTAGTTTGTGCTCAACTTTCTCGGCTTCGGAGAGGAGTAGAAAAGGATCTAGAATCCAACTGCCAGCGACTTCAGCGACTTGACTTCAACGATGCCAGAGTACCGGCTGCACTACATTAACATGCGAGGGCTCGCTGAGGTTTGTCTCTCTTTACAGTTTTTCGATGTTAGCTTAGTAATGGCTTTGAACATCTATAATTTCAAAATAGAGATCAAGTAAAGTAGTTTCAGTGCGCCCGTCAACTCTTCCACCTGTCCGGCACTCCATTCGAGGACATCAGACATAATCCACAGGAGTGGATGGGCGGGCTGAAAGCGGGTGAGCCATCTTATATTCTTTACCAGATTACTTATGTTCATGCGCTCAATCACATTAGAGCTGCCTGTAGTTCGTGATTAGCTATGACATACTATTTGACCTGAATAAACGGTGTAATGATACGATGAGATAAGCCAGTAGAGTGCTGATTTCAGTCTCCGCCTTCAACCGCCTGCCGTTCCTCGACATCGACGATAAGGTGCTGCCCCAAAGCACGGCGATCAACCGATACCTGGCCAAGCAGTTCGGTGGGTCAAGAACATGATCAGTCTAACGGAAATAAGCCTAATTTATCATTATTTGAATAATACGATAGAATAGATTCAGGTTTTGCTGGCAACTCCCCATTCGATGAGGCTCGAGTGGACGCACTGGCGGATCAGTTCAAGGTGATTTCATAATCGCTAATTTCTTTTTCAAATAATCATAATTCAGGACTACTGGGCGGAGCTCGTCCCGTTCACATACGCAATGTACGCGAAGGACAAGGATCCGGTGAGATTGAACACTCAGTTATCGTACTTCTTGCTTACTGTAGACTGGTCGATGAATAATCAATAGCTCAAGTAGAGGGTCAGATCGATTTCAGAGCTGAAACAGTGGATTGAAAAGCGTTCTCGCTACGAATCAGTCACCTTTTTTAAGGAAACCTTCGAGCAGAAGAAGAACGACATCGCGATTCCTGCAAGGGACAAGCTGTTCAGAATTCTCGAGAAGGAGTACAAGGTCTGTGCTTGTGTTTTTTCTTCATGGACTGCATTCATCTCGAACTGTTCAAATCGCTCCTGCCCGCGGAAGAAACAAACGGCCACAACTGTTCGGAGCATCTTGAAAAGGGTGCAATTACAGGCCAACGGCAGCACCGGGTTCCTCGTCGGCGACTCTCTCACCTGGGTGGATCTATTGATTGCTGATCATATGGACGTCATTGAGGGACTGATTCCGGGGTGAGTTTTACAATTCCTGATTCGGCTTGCCTCCTCAGAACCATCTTTCGAGTCTTTGTTATTAATTTATGCCTTTATTTATTCCTTTCTTATGCCATTCTTAGAGGAAGAGCACATAGGGCACACGCTCGCTTTATCGTGTTGAAATCAGGATTTGAACGATGAAAATGACGCTTTCAGATTCTACGATGACTTCCCCGGCATGTGCCAACTCAAGCAGAGGATCAGATCGATTTCAGAGCTGAAGAAGTGGTTTGAGAAGCGACCTCAGACCAAATATTGATGTCGTTATGCTATTTTTATTGCAGTAATAAATATTTATCGATAATTTAACTTAGTAATCGCACACATCATCGGCCGGTTTGACTGTGGTTGTGGTCACAGGAGGGAGAGTGATTGGTTTGGTGGTGGTAGCAGTCGTAGTGGTAGTAGTAACAGTGACCGGCTTCGTGGCGGTAGTGGTAGTTGTAGGAACTACTGTTGTCGCAGTAGTCGGCTTCACTGTAGTGGGCGGGAGCGTTGTCGTTGTAGGCACAGAAGGAGTTCCCTCCACAGTGAATGTAACATTGGCCGAGAAACCCAGACCAGGCGAGGCGTATACGACAACTCTGAAGAAAATATAATGTTCTGGAAAGTTTATATAACTCACCCGACAACGTTCGATTTGCTCACGAATGAGTATCCACTTTGTGATGCGAGGCAGATTCTGTGAATTAATGGCATTTTATAGAGAATTAAAGACTGATATGTGATAGCTCAAGTCATTTGCATCATCATTGCAAGACAGCAAAGGCTATGGCAGGGGCCGGGAGAGGATTAACAAATGGCTACCTCCTGCCAACACGCGTTAGATCTCCGTCTGCAAACTCGGCTGCTCGCTCAAATCCGTTGGAAGTGCATCCCGTGGACGGATGCATGTAGCGGTTTTGAAGGGAGTCGACGAGTTTATTGATAGTCACGCGGATTCGCGTTCCTTCGGGAGCCTAAGTTCTGCTTTGCACAAGAGTTCGAAATACTGAAAATACGAAATACAGGAAATATCGTCTCTTCACTTCACACACTCTCTCGTTTCTCTGACCGGTGAGAGAATATGTGAAATGAAGAGGCGATTACCCGTATTTCGAACACTACTTCGCATTATTAAAATATTTTGAGAAAAAAAACCTTGATGACGCGAGTTTCAGACGTGTTGTAAACGTAGTTTTCGAATTCTTCATTCAAATACTTTTTAATTAGGATTTCATCGTGAGGAACAGCGCTGGTCAAAGTTTTCGCTTGTCCCTAGAAATATTTTTAGAATTTGAGATATTTTTGGGGTTTTCAGAAGAAAAACTACCGCTGTAAGCTGTTCAACATTTGCTTCAGCACATTGTGTCCCCTTGTAGAATTGAGAGCATACACATCTAAAAGATGTGCATAGACATCAGTGGCTGCATAAATTGGGGGCTCACTGATTGCACTTTCGAGGATGCTGATAGCCACCATTCTGACAAACGATCCGCGTTGTGCATTTCTCTGCAAGTTCCGGGTTGCAATCGGCTACTTTTCATTACCAACCGCTGCATTTGTAATGCATGTTGATTAGTTTCCAGTCGTTGAAAGTTACGCGTCTCTATGAATTTGTGTCGATTACCAACTGTGAGACATGAGAACTGACCACTCCCAGGAATTCAGGTGCATACGTAGGATCCTTGTATTTCAGAACGTCTGAAAAGGGAAAACTAAATTATATTTAAAGTCCCGCACTGACCAGAGTCGGGATTGTGGATTAAACTGTTGTATTCGTACGGAATTCCATAATCAGTTGTCTTTTCTGTAATCGGGACCTGGAAATGTGTAGGTCAATGAAAATTACATTTTCAATAATAAAGAACAAAACACAAGAGAAACAGCACTATTGCGTAATTGTCGTTGGTTTTGACCCTTTCGGCAACTTCGACATAGTTGTCTCTGTCGGGCCTGAATTACAGATTATGATTTTTATCGCAGTTGCAGCCAACCGAGTATCAGTGTGCTTGAAGCCCAAGGCGTGCATCGTTTCGTGAAGAATGGTGTAGTTCTGAAATTCAATTTGTAATTGATGCAGTGCAGGGAATATGCAGGCTACTCACATGAATGCACCCCTTCACTAGATGAATCAAGTGGTTGCTCTGGCTTCCCCTCGTGTCTCCAACTGCAGATCGGCAGTTTGCGCTTGAATTGGTTTCCAGGTGGTATTCCAACTGAAAAGGTGCACTGACATATCCCTTCTTCGACTTTTCCCTGTTCGAAAACTCAATGGATTGTAAACCTGCGGGCCGGGAAGGTTTTCCGCAAAGTCGAGACAGGTTTTATCCGAGACAGTCGGAAGTAGAGCGCGGACGGTATTCTTCTCTTCCTCGGCTGAAACGTTCACTATTGTCGTATCTCAAAATTGAAGTAACTGTATCGGTTGTCGAATGCGAGCGGAATGGGAGATGTCCATAGCTTGACGGTGAAGACAGGCGCGCCGGCCTTGAATACGATAAATCATGTTTGGGCTTCGTTGCTAGACCCACCTCGACTGCGAGGAGACACGCAAGCGATACTGCCGCAAGAAGGAAGAGAGTAGGACGAGCCATCTTCGGAGCTTGCCGAAGCTTGTATCTCCTCGTCGCTCTCACCCGTTTTATAGGTGCTTGAGCAATTAGACCAGACTGCGAGATCTGAAGATGATGATTCAGAAATCTTCAATGTATTCTCGCTTTTCTTCTCTGATTCTCTCAACTCTACTACAGCCGTGAAAACTACAATGGAACGCTAATTGGAGGATTAATCATGAAGCCAAACGTCTAAAAAAACAATCTTTTCCCCTTTTTTCCTGCCTCATTATTGCTATCCTCGTTTATCGATTTACAACTTGTCATTTCTGAAACCGTAGAGAACAATTCTGAGAGACTGAACTTTTTTGGATGTCTGTGTATTTGGGAGGTGATGTGTCATGAATCTAAACAATTCTCATAACTGGCCCAGGATACTATACTTTGATTTTCTTATTTTAATTTTTTTCAATTGTTTCAATGTCTCATCTTTTTTAGAAATCAGTTGGTAATGCAGTGCATTTCACACGATCCCTCAATTTCATTCCCATTTCAGCTAACGCCGACTCTATCCGGCTATTATGTTATCAGCTTGTGGTTGACGATGATCATATTTTTCTCATAGACAAAGAAATTGTAAAAAAAAATTTCACATTTTCTTTAGTTCCACTGGTGGATACTCAACGTTTCACGCTTGTATTCAAATACTCGCAACATAAATTGGATTGTATGATTCTTATTTATCGAGCGGATTTCATGGTAAAATTACAATGTAATTCCGTTTTCCAGTGCGTGGTTAAAGGCATCCCAGAAGTTCCATTCCCTGCGTGCGCGAATGTTATTCTCAGGAAGAGCACGTTCCTCGATCACCGGAGCCGGAACCACAGACGAAGGAGTCGAGGCCATGGTTTCGTCACAGACGTTCATATTGGGCTCTGCAGCGTCAGGTATCGGTCGTCGAGCATCATCCTGGAATGACTCAATTGAATCAAATTGAGACAATTGTGGAGTTCACGAATGTCTACCCACCATCCATCTCCGACCACCAATCCGGCTCTAGTCTGACGTATAATATTTGTGAAACACATCCATCCATTCTTAAACTACTGAAGCGCTCAAACAATCGTCCTGATGATTAGACAACAATTTCGAAGGAAAATAACAAAACAGTTCACACCTCTGCCGCTTGGCAGCTCGTCAGGAGGACCATCAGTGAGAGAAGATGAAGAAGCCGTAACATCTCCGAAGCTTGCGGAAGTAATATAGTTTTCGATCAATCGTCATTGTTTTATGGCAACTCCAACAATGGGGCTGAAGAGTTCACAGACTGGACGAATCAGAAAGCTCCAATGGATCCTCACTTTTCCTCTCTGACCCTCTCAACTTTTCTTCAGCAGTGGAGCACGATAATTGGCGTATTAATCATGAAGCCACAAGTTCGAAAGATTGCTATTTTCAGAACTATCGATTTTCGCCCGGCATGAGAAGTTTCTAGGTTCTTCAGTTCGATATTGAGTGATGTTCAGCAGCTTTCACGGAGCACTGCTTGATACACTACCGGACAAAAGTATTAGCGATTTTTTTTCAAACCGTCGCAACTTTCTCCACAGACAACTTAGAGATTAGGATTTTCCAGTTTACTACCGGGAATTTGCCCGATGTTCCCAATCACAGTGGAGTGGCTGGAAAAGCGGACTCAAGAATTGAAGTGACCTTGCTATTCATTGTCATGCTACTCATGATAGCAGTAATACATATTTATCGATTATGAAATCTCGCACACATCATTGACCGTGATTGTGGTGGTAGACACAGGGAGTGCACTTGTTGTTGTAGTCGGGGTAGTGATTGGCTCGGTAGTGGTGACAGTCGTAGTGATTGGAGTAGTAGTGATGGTAACAGTAGTAGTGGTAGTAGTTGTTGGAACAGTCGGAGTTGTCGTTGTGGTAGCAGGGGTAGTTGTGGTTGGTGGAGTGGTAGTAGTAGGAGTAGTTGTAGTAGGTGGAACAGTTGTTATTGTAGTTGTGGGAGTTATAGTCGTTGATGTGGTAGGTAGTTCAGTTGTCGTAGTGTAAGGTGCTAAGGTCGTCGTTGTTGTCTCAGGCGCACCAGTTGTCTGGAAAACATCGATTTTTTCGGAGAAATCGTCAACTAGCTCCTTAGCTCTCAAAAAAGTTTCGTCACCTCAACTGTGAAGGTTACATTGGCAGATAAGTCGAGTCCGGCAATCGCGAACATTGTGTATCTGTAGTGTATTATCGTTAGTCATAAATGTTTTGCTCAATTTTCATATACAGTCGGTGACAAAAGTCATGGAACACTTTTTCATTCGGCTCTAACTTTCGAACCAGAGAAGATATCGACCCAAATGTTCTTCTATTAGACAGATAATCTACTGCGGAGAACGGCGCACATATTTCAAAATCTCGGGAAAAAATCGATAATTGCATAGTGATGACGCAACCAACATGCACTTTTTCGAAAATTCATTATTCTTTGGAGGATTTTTTCCGACTTATCAAACTTTTTGTGCATAGACATCCGTCCAGGGGCTACTCAGAAAAAAAGTTTCAAGTTGCTGCGACCACTCCCCATGTCTGCAGAAATTCAGCAAAATAGAGGATGAAAATTCGTAACTCTCCTGCTAGTGGTGCTAGAACCTTGTTCTACGGCTTCAAATGATTCTATTGATGAGTGCTGGTGATCCTGAGAGTATGGTAGCATTGGCCCGTCATTTGACTCTCGAAGTCCGAAAAGTCACTTTT
>LS515049.1:19451-44388 GCA_900490845.1 Pristionchus japonicus | reverse complement strand
ACCCTGAAGGATCAGCATTTTGAATATTTCACCTAGTTCTTGCAGGAATCCAAGCGCAGTAGTCAAAGTTACCTCTGCAGGCTCATCAGTCTCCTCGGATTCCGGCTCATCAGTCTCCTCTTCGGGTTCCTCAGTGTGGGTCTCTTCAGTGGTACCCTGTAGGATCAGCATTTTGAATATTTCACCTAGTTCTTGCAGGAATCCAAGCGCAGTAGTCAAAGTTACCTCTGCAGGCTCATCAGTCTCCTCTTCGGGTTCCTCAGTGTGGGTCTCTTCAGTAGTACCCTAAAGGATGAGCATTTTGAACATTTCACCTAGTTCTTGCAGGGATACAAGCACAAGATTTGAAATTACCTCAGTCTCTCCTTCGGGTATCTCATCTGGCTCTTCAGTTTCCTCTTCAGGCTCTTCGGGAGTAGTCTTAATTGAACAATTCGCATGCTGGTTTACCCTTGTGATGTTACCTCAACCTCAGATGGTTCTTCTGTTGCCTTTTCAATTTTGAAGGTCACTTTCGAAGAGAATTTCTGCCCTTGATCCGAGAAAGCATGATATCTGGAAATCAGGGGATTGGCCGCTGAAAATCAATACGATCTTACCCGATAACATTCGACTTCGAAAGGAACGAGTCTGAATCTTCTGGGCAGCAGTATCTGAAAATTATGATGTGAACATTATTTGAAGCGAACTATGGTACAAATAGTACAAAAACGTTAAAGCTGATTGTCGGAGACAAGAAAGGGAAATTCCGTAAGATAATGCAGTTGGAATTTCTGGCACACCTTTTGCCCTGACTCGACAGATCTCCATCCACAATCTCCACCTCTCCATCCTCACATTCGCAGCTTCCCTCCTTGATGTTGACGTTGACGCGAATTCTCTGTCCCTCGCCCGCCTCAACTTTGCATTTATTGAGCTCAAAATGACGGCCCATACCTTGAGTACCCTAACTTTCTCATCGTCCTCATGCTCAAAGTATTGAGGGTTGTTGGAATTCTGAAAAATGCCACATTGAAAGGGAATACACCGTAGGTCTCTTGTACTGCCGATATCTGAGGGATAATGGAGATCTATGTCACGCTTACGATTTGAGCACAACTTACCGGCCGCAGAGTCACCACGCCCACTTCGTTCTCGCAAGAGTCGCCGGTGAAGAAGATTGGGCAGACGCATCTAAATGATTACTTGATCAGGTGGATAATTTTTAGCAATTCGGCGCTTCTAAATAGCGTGATGAAATATCTCACTTGGAACTGTCCGCAGGATCCGGAGACCCATTGACGCAGTCTACGTCCTCCTGCTCGGTCTGAAACACGGCCTTCGTTTCCGGCTCTGATAAAGGACAGAAAAGGACTCACCGGTCTTCCTTCAGCAGCCGAGTAAGACAGGAGAAGGAGAAGAGGAAGGAAGAAGTAGGGAGTCATTATCTCGGAAACTGCGAGATTCCATACAGAGCTGGCTTTTTCTGGCTATTTAACGGCGCTAGAACAAAAGGCTAGATGAGTACAGTGGGGAATGAGTCAAACAAAACGCCAACATTTTTTTCCTGTTTCCATCTCACACCGCACCTGTCTCGCCTCTCCGACCGGTAAGAGTGTGCATGAAATGATTAGATTTTTTTCGCCCTCTCAACTCTTGCCATTAGCGGTGGGATAACAAAGAAGCGATGATTGGAAGATTAATCACCATCGCAGATCCGGGGAAAAATTCAAAAGCATCTTCTTCTCCCAACCATACTTTTCTTCCTCTAATTGATATCGATTGGAATCATAATTGGGAATACGCTTTTCTCCAATCCTTCGCTGCCTAAGCGACTGTTAGTTTCATTCGATTCTAGTCGAGTAGATTCTGTTAAGTGCAATGCTCCGACGCGTGTATAGAGTCATTTGGCATTAATAAAGTCAACTAGTATCCAACACAAACAGTCTGAGTTAATTACACTTTCAATTTCCTCAATTTTTTTTCCAAGTTATCTTGTTTTTCGCTGTTGATCGAATGAGATCAGTGGATGGCCAAATTGACTTAGTTGCTCAGAGGTGATCAGCGAAATTGCAAATTTTCATTTATCACGAGTTATCAGAAACCGAAATATTTGACGACATGATGAATCTTATCCGATGCCCTTGGAAGACTTTATCGTATCGCGCGCATCATTCTTTCTTTTGCGGACGATTCAGAAGTCGGAACGGCAGTTCCTGCAAATGCATTCATGTTCGATTTTTTTCGATTCACGCCGTTGCGTTTTCTTTCCGCATTTCGACTGGTTGAATGCAATTAAATGTACCTTGGGATGGAATGCGCTTGAAGGAGTATCCTCCGTTTGAGGCTCTTCAATTGCCTCTTCCGTTCCATCCTCCTTCTCATCAGCGCTGTTCTCTTCAGCATCGGTAGTATATTCGACATCGGTTGATTCATTGTCCGCAGTTGACGATTCGAAAATATCAGGTTCTTCCGTGAGACTCTCTTCAGACTCAGTGGTAGTCTTAGAGCCAGTCGAAGGGTTTTCAGTTGAATTGATTGTGGAGTTAGGGGTAGTTGGAGCATTATCAATTGCGGGTTCAATCGAGAATGTGACTTGGGAAGAGAAGGATACATCAGGAGCAGAATACACCTTGTAGCTGAAAAAATAGGATGTGCTCGGATTGATGGGTCACAACAGATTCGATGGGACCAATCAACCCGATCAGTGCCGAAACATGATCGGGCAAGTCATAAGAAGTAAAAATCAACTCACCCAACAACGTTGGTTGCGGAGAAAAATGATTGAGTGGCATTGTGCGAGCAGCAGAATCTTTGAAAGAGGAATGCGATGCCGATCATCTCCTTGTTAGATACCTTCTTCCGACGAGAGACATGTCTTCATATACAATCTCTACTGCGGCGTATCTGCATTCGAGCCTGCAGTCATGTTCGTTATCCGGCCGAATTTGATCCAGAGTAATCCGCAACCTCGCTCCCTCTGGAGCCTAAAAGGATTGAAAAAACATTGAAATATTCGAAGCACAGTTGTAGAGCGTACCTTGATAACTTTGATTTGTTTATGGAAATCATTTTGGAAATCCAATTGAGATAATATTGCCTAAATGAGGTAATTTTGCTTGAGTGATTCATGAATGTTATCATACATATGGATTCTTCACTTCGACCGTTTCCTCATAAGAAAGTGTTTCAGTATTGTTTTCCTGAAAAGTATGATAAAAATCAATTTGAAAATCAGGTAATGAGGAAGTACCTGACTCAAGTTAATTACATTCAGTTCCCGTTCACACGACGTTCCAGTGTAGAAGATTGGACAGACACATCTTTTTCTTTTTAATTAATTTTTTTTTGAAATTGCTTTCTCACCGAGAACAGTCGCGCGGGTTTTGGTAACCTTTGTTCAAGCAAGCTATTTTTTCAGGACAATTTCCTTAATTCAATAATCAACATAGTAAAAAATTGAAAAAAATGTTACGGTTCATGCAATCATAGCGCAGATTGAGGGCTTTCCAGTCGTTGAATGTGGGTCCATGGGCCTGAATTGTATTATTTTTTCTGTTAGAAATGTGAGGAAAGCTTACACATCCAACAGCTCCAGCGTATTCAGTCTTTTTGGGAATCAAAATAGGAGTTTTTCCGTCTATGCTTCCAAGAGCTGAAACATAATTTGATCTATTGTTTTGGCAAGACTTTCTCAACCACAGCGTTCTGTCACGACAGAGAAGGGTGAGCGATTTGCATGAATCGAACTGCAAGGATGAGGGAGAGGAGGGATCACTCTCCCCGCTGATTTTGAATAATTTGCATGGCGGGAAACTGATTCCTTTGTTTTACCCTTCTCTGGAGAGAACAATGGGGGTCAGAACGCTGTGTCAACGTACCTGCCGGATAGTGCATTACGCTGTTTAGCTCATACGGGATCGAGTGATTATCAAAATCATGATAATGGTACTGAAGAATACAAATAATAATGAAAAATATACAAAAATCAGTTTTGTTCAACCATGCAACACAAAAAAGACAGCTATGCTGTTCGAGATCAATATTGCAGAATGGTGTTGTTGTTGTTGTGTTTCACTCACTTTCATAAAGTTGGCTTGGCTCGCACCAGGTCTTATAGCGTTTGCGTTGAACCACATGTAATCATCTCGATCGGGTCTTTAACAGAGAAAGGTAAAGGTAAAGTTATCCCGTTATTCAAGGCACACGAACTCCTGCGGGACATCACTGCTAGGCCAGTGAAGAATCAAGGCCAATTCAGTCCGGAGGGCCTAATCTCTTCTTCGGACCTACTTTACCACGTGATCTAGTCACTACCAATTCAAGTAAAAAAATTCATAAAAACTTGCCGATTCATAGTGTGACCGAACCCCAGAGCATGCATTGTTTCATGCTGAACCGTAAACATCTGAAAACGCTTTTCTCAAGATCAGAAACAAGTCTTTCTTTGTAATCTGCTTACCCCTTCGAAACAGCTTCCTCCGAGTTCGACTTTATGATGACTTTATGATCTCCCAGTCTCAGATCGCCCATCAACGTGTAGCAAGAGTTGCCGTGCAAGAACAGGAGCTGTTCAGTGAATTATGCGACTCTCATCCGAGTTTTTTTCACTCCTCCCCCCCCCCCCCGTTTTCCATATTCACCAATTACGACCGATTTTCGCTCTATTCGTTGTAATCGGTTCCCCTCAACCTAATCCCGCTCAAATTAACTGTTAGAGAGATGTTGGTAAACATAGAATATCTCAAACCTGCTCCGGGCCTTTGCTTTCCTCGAATTCAATGCAAGTGTGCTCCTTGAAAGTCTTCAACCCGGCACGAATCCAATCTTTCTGCTGGTCACCGAATGAGCCAGATATATGGAACGGAATGGGCTTGTCTATTGGCCAGTTTACGGCAATTTTGGACGACGCAGCACGCTTGGCTCTCTGAACAATCTTTTATTTTCAAAAACAATATCTCATCTACGGGTTCTCTTGTTTCCTCTGCTCGCAACCGATCTTCCATCTCAGCAATGTCTACATCAGAAGAGACAATGTCATCCTGAAATGGTTTATTCATCAGTTTGAATCATATTGGGAAATGAGAATGATAGGGAGGGGATACTCTGTGAGAATAGTCTGGACCAAAAATCGAAGAAGTGCCAAAATAGTACCAGCATTGAGGGATCGGCCTCAGGTTCTTCCGGGAGAGTATCGTCCAAGATGTCTTTGAAAAATGCCTGAAAGCAGTGAATGAGGGAGGATCTAATAATCAAGCATTACTGCAACACCAGCAGGAAGAGGTGGGAATGTGACAGGATGCAGTGCATTCCAGCGGGCTTGCAGCTGGAAAATGGCAGTCGAGTAATTAAAATTGTAAAATTAAAATTAAAAATTGATACCTTGCTCATTTTCTCCACATTGTCATGAATATGTCGCAGTTCTGCTTCTTCTGACTGTAATTGAATTATGGTAAAAGAAGATTCTGGCTCGATTACCAGATCATTCGTACAGTATCCTTGAAGAAAAAGCAGTGGAAGAAGGGTGAACGGAAGAAGCATCTCCGAGATGATTCGGTGCGGTGTGGCTCAACCATTCTCAGAGTATTTATCCGCGTCAGAACAATGAATGGATCCGAGTCGGACAAGCGCGTTCACTGCTTCTTTTTCTGAACCTCTCAACTAGGGATGTGAGAATGAAGAATGGCTCTCCTCATTTTCCACGCTCTCTAACCGATCTGGCAGGTGAGGGAGTGTGTGAAATGAGGAGAGTCATTCTTCATTCTGACATCCCTACTCTCTTTCCAGGGAATGTTCGACAACAAAAGGAGTTCTAATTGGCGAATGAATCACTGAGCCGGAACTCGAGGAAATTTCAATGGATCTATCTTCTCAAATCTTTTGATCAGGATCACGCTTCGCAGATCCTCCGGATCGCAGATTCGGAGAGAAAGAGAATTGTATCTTCTTCTCTCAACCTCACTTTGCTGCCTCTGATTACCATCGGTTGGTTTTGCTGTTGGCGCAGTTATCCATTCAATCACAACAACAATTGAATTTTATGAAGTTCTTCAGCTTTCCCATCGATCTGGAACACATCAGCATATGTAATTGTGCAGATTTTCAATTTGCTTACACTTAAGTTCCATGTAAAAGTGTCATTATTTATTATGTACGTGTACACTGCGTGCCAGTTGTACCAAAATTCGATCACATTTACGTAATTATGCAGAAGTTGTTTATCATCACTTGCAATCACAGCAACTATTCTGTGATCCAATGAACAGCGAGCGTGTTTAGGATTACTGTCCATGTTGCCCAAGTAACGCCTTAATGTATTCCAGCAACTCTTGAATGGGCGATGGACCGGTCAGTGACGATGAAGTCGAGACATCATCCTGAAAGGTAAAAGTAAAAACAAGTTTCGAGAGTCTATAAGTGCACGTACCTCAGATTCCGACGTTGTCGCAGGTGGAGCTTCGGATGAAGACTGTTCAGTTGACGTTTCAGAATTAGTTGTCTGCGTTTCCTCTGTTGACGATTCGGTATACGATTCAGTTGTGCTCTTTGCAGTAGTGTCATTGACAGTCGACGTCTCTGCGCTCGTTGGAATAGATGTTGGAGTTGAAGTTGTGGTTGTTGATGTAACGTTGGAGGGTTCAATAGAGAATGTAACTCGAGAGGAGAAGTTTATTCCGAGCGCCGAGTAGACTTGATAGCTGTCAAGGAGAAGAATAAATGCACCAAAGTGAATAAAACAAACCCAACAACGCTCGTATTAGACACAAATACGTTTCCGGTTCTTTCGGAGCAACAGAATCTTGAAAATGAGAAAATTGGAGAATTACCTTCAAGTAAATAGTAAACCTTTTCCCAACAATAGACATATCTCCATCGACTATCTCAACTGCGTTCTTAGTGCACTGGGCAAGGCAATTTTTCGGTTTGCTAGGTTCAATTTTGTCAAGGGTGATGCGGATTCGTTGACCCTCGGGTGCCTGATCTTGATCATTTGAAGAAAATCAATAAGAAATGAAAAAAAACCTGGATCAAGTGCAGCTCCTTGTTGAACTTGGTGAAGTTCCACTCCTTAAAGTTCGCTTTAACATGGTGAAAGGTAAAAAGGTAAATATATTGCCAAGCCAAGCGGTTTTACAGTCGTACGACAACGCTAGGTGGAACCCGCTGGTAAGGCCAGCTGTTAGACATGGTAAACCATGAAAAACTACCTCTATGAAAGGCAGGCCTGGATCTTGGACAGATTCGTAAACGAATGTCTGAAGTTGACCCTTCAAATAAGCTGGAATTATTTCGTTTTTGATTGGATCTCACCTCTTCCAAAATGGTGACGTTGATAGGCTGCTCGCACAACGTTCCCGTGTAGAATATTGGACAGACACATCTAAGTTATTGCTTTTTTTAACGCAAAAATGGGTATTATCTCACTTATTACAGTCGCGAGGATGAACGTATCCTTTGTTCAAGCAAGCGGCTTTCGATTCACACTTTTCTGCGAATATCTAATCAAAACTTTCGATCTACAAACTTTACCGTCGCATTTGTATCGCGCATTAATCTGCTTCCAATCGTTGAATGTCGGTCCATGATCCTGAAAGTTTTCCATTAACTTTAAAATCAAAATAGGTGAACGCACTGCTCCAACGGTTGTGATGTAGTCGTTGTCGATCGGCATCATCGACGGAATGTGACTCTGCAGACTAGTCTGTGCTGAAAGATACTAGTTTCACAGCAAAACCAAAATTCTGGACCAACTTGCTCCATAATGCATTACACTGTTGTATTCGTAAGGCACTGAGTGGTTCGAAAAGTCTGACGGTTTGAGCTGGATTTATAATTATCGCTTTCGTAAATATAATCACAAACTCACCGGTGTGAATTGATTCCAAGTACCTGGATACATTTTGTCGAAATAATATTCCATGTATTCATGCCTGTCAGGTCTGAAAAAAATTTAAAAAAATTAAAAAAAACATTTTATGATTTTTTTCTCGAAATTCACCGCTCCATGGTATGAGTGAATCCCAAAGCATGGATTGTCTCGTGTTGAATGATGTGAACCTGAAAAATGGAGTCTAATGCTGAGGAAAAAGTCAGGGGAGATTTTCTCCTGGGGTGGAAAAACTCGCATCGGGAGGAGAAAGAGAAAACTAAAAAATTGAATTGGCCCCTTTTGAGATCTCGCTTTCCTGGGCTTTCTCCCCCACATTTTCCCTATCATAATTAAAGGATACTGTGAAAAAGCTAACTTTCATGCATTGAGTCTTTCCGATATAGATGGTCTGATCTAGTCCGCGCCTTCTTTCGTCGCCAACATAAGATTCGCACTTATCTTCCGCATACGAATATTCCAGCTGTGCAGATCAGTAAATGTTAACCAAATACTGATTAACAAGTACTTACTCTCAGACCCGATCCGTTTTCCTCAAAATTGACGCAGACGTTTTCTTCAATAGACCGGATCGCAATTCTAATCAACTCTTTCTCAAAGTCTTCTACAAATCATCTCAAAATTAGATGTAGCATTGACACATGGCTACCATATCCTTCAGCAATGTGAAACGGAATCGGAGTATCCTTGGGAAACGTTGCTTTTGTGATCCACGACGCGGCTCTTTCCGATCTCTGCATCATACCGTCAGTCACTGACTTTCTCTTATTATGTGCTCACGATTTGTCCAGACTCCTCTCTACGAAGTCTCTCTTCAAGCATAGCGATATCGCTATCAGATGGAATAATGTCTCCCTGAATTTAATCAATTTTATTTTGGCATTATCATACTGGTGATTACCTCAATTACTTTGCCAGCATCGGCGCCGTTTATCTCAGGAATTGTAAGTGCTATCTCATCATCATTTCCATTCCCAGAATACTTCTCTAGAAAAGCCTGAAAAGCCCAACCTAATCCAGATCGTTGTATTCACAATCACTTTCGTTTTCTCCGACATCGGAGTTGGTTGCACTGGATGAAGTATGTTCCAGCGAGTAAGTAACTGAAATTTTGCTGAAAATAAACATCAGGTTCTCAGAATCGTCTAACTTCTCCCATCTTATCGATATTCTCCTGCGCATGATCCTTCGGATGTGACTGAAATTGGTGCTTCGCTCTGGAAATGAAGTTCATTCAAAAGTTCTCACCGGTCTTCCTGTCACAGTAGTTAAAGAACATCCGAGAATGAGAAAGAGTAACAGAGATACCATCTTCGAGAGAGTTGAGGTGTGAACATTTCCCAGCTATTTATCTGAGTTAGAACAATAAGCAAAAATGGATTCTGAAAGGGGTTGATTCAAATAACGCCAACGCGTCTGAGTTCTGAGTTTCTGTATCTCTCGCCCTCTCAACTTTTCCCATTAGAGGTTTGATATCAAAGGAGTTCTAATTGGCGAATTAATCACGATGCCGGAACTCGAGGAAATTTCAATGGATGTTCCAACCCCAAATCTTTCGAACGCCTCTTTTTCTCTCTCGCTCTTTTCAATTGCAATCGATAACGCTGAGAAATTTAGTAAAAAAAAATAGTTTGCCCAAACAAGGGAAATGAGGCGATTGATTCGATGATATCGGAACTTAGTTGCAGTCTAGATCTTCGTTACATCATTTTTTTCGATTGTTTGATTCGAGAACGCGGTTTGCTTTGCAAAAATATTTATCCAAGCATGGAAAATGTGCCAAATTATTCGATTGATTCGAATGTGGATCAATGTGCTTAGTTGCACTCCAGATGGAACGCCGTGTTCTGTCCGTACTGGACAAATCCTGACTCGCAAACCAGCGAATCAGCATCGGTTCTGGGTCCCGCTCCGTCCTGGAATCGATCGATGTTTCTGAACTTCGACTACAGTATCCAGGTAGGCGATCGATAACTGATCGTACAGTACGACCCAGATGCCAATAAATCGATAATTTCAAAAACTGAAAGCTGTATCCTACCACATCCTGGTCGAATGAGAGCTGCTTGCTGTTGTCAGAGCAGTACATCCAGCAAGCTCCGAAGTGGCAGTGACCGGTGACTCCAGAGGATGAACCGGCATTGGCGAGGCAAGTATCGAGCTCGTAGGTTTGGGCTGAAAAGTCAATTATCGATCGGTTAGTGGCCTACAGCACCCCTTAGCTACCGTAACCTGTCTCTACCGTACTCACCCTTGCAGGAAACAGAAGTAATCGTCTGAGAAGAGTCTTCGCCTCCACTCACAGCGCAGGTGTTCTTGTTCAGGTAGAGACGGTAGTCGTACTCGTGAGTGGAATTGTCGGCGTACTGAATCATCGATTGACCCAATCAGATGTCGATCGCCTACCGTATACTGGATGAGTCCCGACTCGCACAGAATCTGGTAGTAATCAGCACTGTAGTCGAAGTATCTGACATCAGCCGAGTTGCAACCGGCACAGCCGAATGAGGGAACGGAGCAAGCATTGGAGGTTGAGAGGACTGAGATTATCGATTGATTATCGATTGATTGGAGGTTCATTCTAACCAGCAGAAGCATTGGAGTAGGCGCAGAGCACGGATCCTCCGTTGTTGAAGTCGAAGAGAGATCCGGCACAGCTGTGGCTTCCGAGCACGATTGAAGCGGTCTCATCGTAGGGCTAGGAGGTTACGGTAAGAGAGGGATACTGTAGGAGTACTGTAGTCGATAACGTACCGATGAGTGGAAGGATCCCGAGGCGTGGCACTCCTGTCCGCACGAGCCAGCAACCAGTGAGTCACTGCAGAAATTATCCACCGGACAGTTGAAGCGGAGGTCGGTGAACTCCGAGGCTGAAGTCTCGCAGGGACAGGCCTGAGCCAGAGCTACGGAGGAGAGAAGGAGAACCAGTAGGGCCATTACTGAAAAGGGGACGGGTTAGAAGGGAGGAGAGGATTGAATTGGAAATGAAGTGATGTAGACAGACTCACAGAGGCTTTTATAGCGGTTCCGGACATGAAAAAGGAAAGTGACTCTCCGAGTTTTCTGTTGTCTCTCGATTCAATGAAATTCACTCTTTTCTCGGTCAGAGTGACGAGAGAGTATGTGAAATGAAGAGACGGCGACCCATTTTCGAATTCTATTCAATAAGCCACCGTGTCGATGCCAATATGCAAGCAGTTTCTTTGGTGTGCGTCCCGATTTAATCGTTGTCCCGGAATTGAAATGGAGAAAGATAGAACTGATTGGAATATTGAGTGAGAAATAGAACGATCACTGATGAACACCAAATAGTGGAAAGTACAAACAGTTCTGGAATTCCAGAAAACTTTATACATGATAAAAAATATATTTTTAAACAATCTTTATATGAAGTGTCTCAGATCCATTTTAATTTAAACTTTAAAAGTAAAAAAATAATCGAATTGTTTTTATCACTTTCGATGAGTATTGTAACTATTTTTATGGTTTATTTTATTCGAGAAAGTGACATACTGTGTTTTGTTTCGTTGAAACCAATTCTAAATGTAAGAACAAGTATGCAATTAATGATTTATCGTTTGCTACGATAGCGTGAGAAAATTTGCTTGGATCTTTCATCTCTCCGATTGAGGCTCTTAGTTGTTAGAACCGGTGTTCGGGTTCCTCGGTTGGCGGACCATCGGTATGAACTTCTTCAGCACTTTCGGCAGTTGTTTCTATTATGAGAGGAGACTCAGTTTGCGGTTCGAGAGTATGATATGTCGTTGTGGTTGATTCGGTTTGATTAGATACTGAAGGTTCTACTACAGCAAACGTGACGTTAGCAGCGAAATCCAGACCCGGTCTTGCGAAGACAACCCATCTGAAACAATGATTGTCATAGTGAGCAATGTACAATCGAATTACCCGACAACATTGGTTGTGGAAGTGAAGCTGTACGGGAGCCGTTTATCGTTTTCGCAGCAGAATCTGTGAAAAGTGTGGATTTCTCAAAAATCTCTTCATTATACCTTTTTCCAACTCTTGTGAGATCTCCATCTACAATCTCCACTGCTTTTTCATCACACACGTCGGGACACTTGTACTCGCTATCAGTGATACTAACGATGGTGACGCGGATGCGGGTTCCCTCTGGTGCCTTATATTCAAATATATATGCCAGATGCCGGACTAAATCTTTACTTTGACTAGGCGTGCAGGAGAGCGTTGGAACATAGTATAGTTGTAGTTCTGATATTGAATTTTTGAACTTTTCAAAAAAAAATGCATAAAGGCTAACCTCATCATCAATGAGTGAAGAAACGAAAGGGAAACTGTAGTTCAATACCTGAAGAGCACCCTGAAAATTTTTCTGAATCAATACTAAAATAGATTCTCGAAATCACAGGTTGAAGGATCATTGCGTCGTGTTCTCCTTCGCAGAGTGTTCCATTGTAGAATTGAGGGCAAATACATCTGAGTGAATTGAAATAAAATTGTCTAATACAGCCTGTGAATCTCACTCTGAGCAATTCCGAGGATGTTGATAACCACCGTTGTGGCACTGGATTTGGGTGGAACACGTCTCTGCAAAATACCAGTTTATTCCACAGAGCACCGAAATACGCAAACCGCTGCATTTATAGTGTACATTAATCATCTTCCAATCGTTGAAAATTGGGTAACTCTGAAAAGCCATCTTTTGTGGACTTCGTTAAAAAAACTTACTCCGCGCACAGTTTTTTCGTAGTCTAGATCAAAACAGGTGTGCTTTCATTGATTTGCATATTGCCTTAAAAGGAAGTTTTAAAAATCGCGATCATGACACCCACCAGCATGCATTCCGTAGTGCAAAATGCTAGCATACTCGTATGGTATTCCATAATTGGTGGCACTCACAGTCATGTTAAGCTGAAAACAATCTTTATGCTCAGAAACTCTATTCCACTAAACTTGAATACCTTTTCAAAATTATGCTTTGTTTTCTCTTTTAGGTTTTTGATATTGATCCCGAGAAATAAGTCCCTATCGGTGCTGAAAATCGATGATGAATATCCATTTAGCAAATATAGGGAATAAATAGAGCTGCAAACCGCGTGTGTGTATGGCCGAACCCGAGTGCGTGCATAGTTTCATGTTGAATAGTTCTAATCTTCAAAATACGAGTCCATTACAACAGTGATAGCACGCTCTAATTTAATTCTAAAAAACTCACATTGACACATCCCTGATCTACTTCGAGATTAATTTTCTGGCTTTCCGTTTCAGAGTCTCTTATATCTCCAATGTTAGAGTAGCAACCACTGTCTTTATCTCCGAAGAAGTATTCCAGCTGAAAGAAAGTATACGATACTATCACTTTATGCTTAAAATCCAACCTTTTTTCCACGGCCGTTTTCCTCGAAAGTCAGACAAGTGTTCTCAGTCATTGTTTCTAAGACTGCACGGATTTGTGCTTTATCCTCGTCGCCTGCATTAATTGATCAGCCAGTTACTTCCCAGAATTTCGCTTACTGAATCGCGAATCGATGATGAAGGGAATCGGAACGGTTTTATCCCACAGTTTCATTTCATTTACGCCATCCGTGTAAGGTGCCGCTCTCTCAGATCGCTTCACCCCACTCTGAAGAACATAAGCCAACATGTTTGAAGTAGAAGAGAGTTGATCTAGAAGAGAAGAAGAGTAAGATTTTACTTTTCCAGAGACTTCAATTCCTTCATTGCGCAACTGTTCTTCCATAGCTGCCACATCTATTATACATCGGAAGGAACAATATCGCCCTGAATGTTGGATTTTGAACGTTAAATCAAAGGAAAAGTGGAGATACTTCAATGAGCTCGCCGGCCATGACTCCTTGTGTCTCTGGATCCGAAGTTTGTCCTTTGTTAGCAGCATTATTTCTCGAATACGACTCCAAGTATGCCTTAGACGAACCAAATTACAAAATATTGTTTGATGATTCAAGTCTTGCCTCTTCTTCCGCAGTGAGAGGAGGGAAATACGCCGGATGAATTCTGTTCCAGCGAGCGTGCAACTGAATGTTTTTAAATTTCAAATTTAAAAATGACCTTAACAAATTAAAAAAAATATATTCACCTCCTTCATTTTCTCCACATTCTCGAGATCGTGGTAGCCGTAGCCCTGACCATGTGTCTTTAAAAAAAACGATTAAACTTTTATTTGTACAAATGAGTATACCTGGTCAGCGTGGCCATATCCCAAGAGAAATATCAGGGAAAAGAATGAACAGAGAAGGATCATGTCCGAAACTTCGGAGCTCCATGCGGTGCTAGCTTTCCCCCGCTATTTATCTGCATTCAAACAATGGCGTCTGGATTCTAGGAAAGGAGCTGATTCAATGAGGCGCCAACACTTTTTCTCTGAACCTCTCAACTTTTCCTGAAGATGTTTCGATAACAAAGGTACGCTAATTAATCACTGTGGGGATTTCAATGGACGTTCCTTCTCCCAAATCTTTTGAACGCTTTCTCTCCTTCTCTCCCTCTCGTTTTCAACTGCGATCGATTTGTACCGAAGTGAGATTTTGTTCGGAATTGTATATCTTATTTGCTTTCCAACTGGCCCAATCTGGTGGATGTGTTTGTGGTATCGATGTTTAACGATCGATTGATTCAAGAACATCATTTGCTGTGCAAAACTATTTATCCAAACATGGAAAATATGGCAAGTTATTTGATTGATTCGATTTACGATCAAGATGCTTAGTTGCACTCCAGATGGAACGCCGTGTTCTGTCCGTACTGAACAAATCCGGACTCGCAAACCAGCGAATCAGCATCGGTTCTGGGTCCCGCTCCGTCCTGAAATCGATCGATATTTCTGTACTTCGACTGCAGTATCCAGGTAGGCGATCGATAACTGATCGTACCGGGTGCAGTACGACCCCAGATGCCAATAAATCGATAATTTCAAAATTCGATGCAGTAACAGACCACATCCTGGTCGAATGAGAGTTGCTTGGTGTTATCAGAGCAGTACAGCCAGCAAGTTCCAAAGTGGCAGTGACCGGTGACTCCGGAGGACGATCCGGCATTGGCGAAGCAAGAGTCGAGCTCATAGGTTTGGGCTGAAAAATCAGTTCACGATAGATTCAGTGATCTATCGTACTCACCCTTGCAGGAAACCGAAGTAATCGCCTGAGATGAGTCCTCTCCTCCACTAACAGCGCACGTGTTCTTGTTCAGGTAGAGACGATAGTCGTACTCGTGAGTCGAGTTGTCGGCGTACTGTATAATCGATTAGTTGAATCAGTTATCGATCGCCTACCGTATACTGGATGAGTCCTGACTCGCACAGAATCTGGTAGTAATCAGCACTGTAGTCGAAGTATCTGACATCAGCCGAGTTGCAACCGGCACAGCCGAATGAAGGGATAGAGCAAGCATTGGAGGTCGAGAGGACTGAAATCGATAAATCAGTTATCGATTTATTATCGATTGATAGGTCAATAATACCAGCGGAAGCATTGGAGTAAGCGCAGAGCACGGATCCTCCATTGTTGAAGTCGAACAGAGATCCGGCACAGCTGTGGCTTCCGAGGACGATTGAGGGGTCGGAGTCATCGTAGGGCTGAAGGGATACTGTAGGATCGTTTACACTAAAAGAAAAATACGGTAATAGGAAGTTACGGTAAAAGAGAGTTACGGTAAAAGAGAAAAGAGGTTCAGAGATGGATACGGTAGGGTTGCGGTGAGATCATACGATATCCGATACCGTACCGATGAGTGGAAGGATCCCGAGGCGTGACACTCCTGACCGCAAGAGCCAGCAACGAGTGAGTCACTGCAGAAGTTGTCCACCGGGCAGTTGAATCGGAGGTCGGTGAACTCCGAGGCTGAAGTCTCGCAGGGACAAGCCTGAGCCAGAGCTACGGAGGAGAGAAGGAGAACCAGAAGGGCCATTACTGCAAAGGGGAAGGGTTGGAAGAAAAGAGAAGAGAAGTGGAAAATGAAGTGATGTAGACAGACTCACCGAGCCTTTTATAGCGGTTCCAGACATGAAAATGGAGATTGACTCTCCTAGTTTTCAGTTGTCTCTCTGTTCAATGATAAAAAGTGGAGTTCGAGAGTCTCTCCGGTCAGAGAGTCGAGAAAGTGTGCGAAATGAAGAGACGGTGACCCATTTGTCGAACTCTATTCAATAAGCCACCGTGTCGATGCCAATATGCAAGCAGTTTCTTTGGTGTGTGCCCCGATTTAATCGCTGTCCCGCGTTGGAAATGGAGAGGGGAGAACAGATTGGAATATTGAATGGGGGTAGATTGATCGAATTGAATGCCGGAAACTCAATTGTGAGCAGAGGATCAGTCTTCATTTTCAGTCAAGAATCATCGATACATACATCAAAAATTGTACTTCGGAGCAAATACAGCTATTGATTCAACAATAATCCAAAAATGAGATGATTTCTATGACAACTTCTGCTCTCTAACAAGCGCTGCATACTTTCCATCTGCTTTCATTAGTTCTTCATGTGTGCCAGATTCAACGATCTTGCCACTTTCTATGAAACAGATTCGATCTGAAATACAATTCAATTAGCATCAAAGGGAACAAAATTCAACAATTCAAATTGCCTACCACAGTTAGATATCGTATCCAATCTGTGAGCGATTGTTATCGAAGTCCTTCCGACAGCGGTTGCTTCCAAAGCTTTCCTCACTACCTGAAATTTGTTCAATAAAGATATTTTACAAAACGATCTAACTTCTCTGCGCAATCAAGATTTTGAAACTTGGATTACTTGTTCACTCTGAGTATCCAACGCGCTCGTCGCCTCATCCAGCAGGATGATTTTCGGCTTCCTAATCAATGCTCGAGCAATGGCGATTCGCTGCTTTTGTCCTCCAGAAAGAGAACTGCCCTTGTCACCGACGATGGTGTCGTAGGCCTGCAATGACCATTGTCACATATTGGCTAAACCGTGCCCTGAGCGTCTCTCTGCCCCTGTATCTCTCAATATGTTTGGCTAATCGATAGCTCTCAGTAGTTTTTGATCGGTTGATAAGCGAAGACAATGAGCAAACGTACCAGTGGGAACTGCTCAATAAAGGATGCCGCATTGGCTAGTCGGCAAGCCTCCATTACGTCATCAACTGTAGAATCTGAAGGAAATTACAAGTGAATCATGAAAAGTATGTTACGAACCTTCAATCCCCATCGCGATATTCTCCCTAATCGTTCCACGGAACAGTACTGGTTCCTGTCCTACCAGAGCGATGTTGGAACGAAGATGGTAATAGGACATCCGAGAGATTGGATGAGAGTCGAGGTCCTGAAGTGAAAGTTAGTAGATACGGAAGCTTAGATGTACTGTATAAACGAACTATTGATCCTCGAGTAGGTTCATAGAATCGCTCAAGCAGAGCGACCACTGTACTCTTGCCACCGCCTGAAGGGCCGACCAGGGCGAGTGATTCGCCTGACAAATGGGAAGTCAGAATAGATTTAGATCTTTCCTGTCCGACCTTCCTTGAGCCTGAAACTGAGTTCATCTGCAACTATGTGTGCTGGTCTGGAGGGATAGGCGAAGGAAACGTTCTTGAACGCTACTGATCCCGAGAGGTCCTGGAAAATTCTGTTCTTTCTAACAGAAGGATAAACCACAATGAATCCCTTCACGAAGAACTAGTTAGCGACCACTGTACTCTTGCCACCGCCTGAAGGGCCGACCAGGGCGAGTGATTCGCCTGACTCATTCATTTCTTGACACGGCAATTGGAAACCGTGTCAAGAAATGAATGGAATTCACGACCTTGTTCTCTGTTGGTTCGAAACGACACTCACCGGTTCCTCTCCTTCTCTCCTCCTCTCCCACTCAGGATCCATCAGCGAGAACACTTTCCTGGTTGCCTCCCGGGAGTCTGCAATGAACAACTGACTTTATTAATCGATAATACCGTACTAATCAAATCGTTGAGTGATCCTGACATGTACATCACGGCCCACCCGACCAGGACGATGCACATCTGAAAATAATTTTCGTCCGGTTGAATTCATTCAAATTCATTATCTAGCTACACTGGTGCTTAGTAGTTTAGACGTGGAAAGTCGATGGAATGCTAAAAAAAGGTAGAAACTGGACCTTTGAAGTGAACAAATCCAACGCTGACACCATTCCGATGTAAATCAGATAGGATCCAAGACCTGAAAGAACAATTTCAGAGAGATAAATCGTAGATGGTCTTACTGCAAGCCAGGAAATTCGAGAAGAAACTGAACGACTGTGATAGGGCGTGGAATAGAGCACGGAAGATTGTTCTCTGTATAAATTTGCTATTTTTATCTGAAAATTTTAGACAAATAATTTACCTTGAACAATGGCTTCTTCCGGCCCTCCAAAATACCCTGAATCTTATCGATAAAGTAATCTTCCACCGCCAGGATTTGGATGGTCTTTATGTTTTCGAAGATTTCGACTGCTAACTGGAATTACTTTATTGTTGATGATTCTCTCATGGAAAAACTAACCTGTGCTGAAGTATCGATCGATTCAAGAGTCTCATTCGCGCTCTGTGACAACCGCTCAAATAGAATGTAGGAACAGAAGAATGTGGCAGCGACAAAGAGACAGATCTGCAACGAATACCGTCAATGATTTGCACAAAGTGGGCGGAGCTTGTGGCCCCTATGTATTGTGAAAAATAAGTAAAACCTACTAATCCATTGACCCAACTGTAGAAAAAGCAGATGATGATCATAACGATTGTAGCGAATCCATTCTCGTAAACGATCGATGCTCGATAGTCGACTGGCTGTAAGAAATTCATCATAGGGTCAAACGATCGAAAAGCAGTGCTAAAATTGTGAAAAGATTGAATAGGTGAACATCGAATGCATGATTTCGTCAGGTTGCATTTAAGATACGATAAGATCAAAGATCAGACATAACTCACCGCGCTGACGAGGGGTACTTGCTGACTGAGCATTACGGAGTAGGATGCGGCGGAGGTGTGGGATCTGTAATGGAGTGATAATCCGAAGTGTGATAATCCGAAGCTATTCATTTTTCGGAGTATCCTGTGAAAAAAGCCTATTATTTGAAAATTTGGTTGAATGAGGGATATTGAATGAGGTATGTTTCACCGATCGCATATTTTTGTTCAATCCACTGTGATTTCAATGGGAGCAGCGTTAGTCGTGCAAAATAAATGAAAATAATAAAGATAACATACCGATCAAAGTACTTGATGGGTCGATGGATGATGGAAGTGAAGATGTTAACTCGCAGGTCGGCCAGGATCGATTCGGAGACCCATGCGCTGGTTATTCGCTGAAATCACACTGAATTATAATCACACAGAATTTGGAATTCGTACATAATTGCCCACAAATATTCATTCATCAGTATCGTACTTACCGTCAGAACAATCGCAACCCACATAACTGCTCCGATCCCGAACTGAATTCCATTCGATATCATCATAGTAGTGTCGTAGTCATCCTCATCCAGGGAGCGATAGATGAGGTTCCATGAGAACTGGAAGGCAGGCATCAGCCATCCGCGTAATCATGCACTGCATGGTTCTGCATCATCTTTGGTTCGATAATTGATACTTCGGAGGAATCGGCTATAAATTAGAGTTCGAAATACGGGTAATCGTCTCTTCATTTCACACACTTCCTCACCGGTCAGAGAATCGAAAGAGCGTGCGAAATGAAGAGAAGGCAACACGAATTTCGCGCTCTACTCACCACATTCACGATCAGCTCGGTTCCTCGGAAGCAAGAGGCGAGAATTTGACGAATTACGAGGGCTCTGTGCCTGGAAACGTTGTTCATAAGTTGATGAGACTGGGAACTATATCTCGAAATACGGGTCGCCGTCTCTTCATTTCACACACTTTCTCACCTCTGAGAAAAACGATGAAGAGAAGAGATCGTACTTTGAACTCTACTTGGAACAAAACCTGGTCACAAGAGTCCAAACTCCTCCATTGACTCGGGGAAACTCATTTTCTTCGTCAATCGCCTCTTCTTGATCTACAGGTCTGATTTTGGCAGATCTTCGGCTCCGAGTTGAGGTCAAGATTGATCGTTGTCGTATGAACCTAAAATTTAGGCTGTCCATTTTGAAAAATAATACTACGCCAACCGCTCGCTTAGCATCTCCTTTTCCTGTTCAGCCCAGGCTTTCCTGGTTTCATCTTGTTCTTTGATCTCTTTACCCTTCTCGCTCGAGCCCATATCCTGAGCATTGAGCATTGCAGCGAAGAGGCCATCAGGCTTGATTCGCAGTTCTTCATAACCTGAAAATTAACAGTTTCTTTGCTAAGGGTACTCAAAGTGCAATGCGGACTAGGAATTTGAATGAGAAGATTGTCTCACCTCCTTCCTCCACCACTCGTCCCTCTCCGATCACGTACACCCTGCTCACATCTCGGATCGTGCTCAGTCGATGCGCGATTACTACCGTAGTCCTGCCGGCAGAGGCGCGTTGGAGGGCTGCCTGAAGTTATCGTTTATCCTTGATTTACAAACCCGTTCTTGCGTGAAGTAACCCTTCCGTGTTCTCTACAATATTTCTCCCTTTGGCTGTTATCTGCTTGAATGTTTGAATGCATGTTGCTTACCTGTACAATCCTCTCAGATTTGGAGTCCAACGCGCTCGTAGCCTCGTCGAGCAGAAGGATGGGTGGGTCTGGAGAGCAGATTTTTTGTTTAGTTTCAGCAGTTATTCAAGTCGCAAAAGAAAAGAAACTTGGCATACCGGTAACAATCGCTCTTGCGATAGCTATCCTCTGCTTCTGCCCACCAGATAGGGCGACTCCAGAAGGACCGAGGAGAGTGTCGTAGCCCTGGAAGCGATCGGATACTTTTCTCATGAAAAATAGATTTTCGAATATGTTTCATTGAGATAGAATATGTTTGGATATTCGTCAACGAAAATGAATTCGTACCACACATATAAAAGTTTTGAATGTGTTTCACATAGATGTTATTAGTTAACAGAAAATTGTTCAATCAGTGCATTTGCTGATAGCGTTGTTTCACAAAATGATATTACCAACCTTCTCTAGTGCCATGATGAATTCATGTGCGTTTGCTGTTTTTGCAGCTTTTTTGATCTCCTCGTCGCTTAGATTTCTCCCGAGTCGTATATTCTCTGCGATCGTGCCGTGGAAGAGCGAGGGCTCTTGCGAGACGACCCCGATCATCTAAAATTCCTTTTTTTTCTTTTCCTGCTACGTATATTTTGGCACTTTCTCACCTTTCTCAATTTTCTAACATTGTACTTCTCGATCAGCTCTCCATTCAGGCGAATGGAGCCTCCTGAGGATTGCAGCATTCGAGTGATCAATCCTATCTAAAACATATCGGCATCAATAAATTCAAGGTGGTACCGAAAATACCGATGTGCTCTTTCCACAGCCTGACTGGCCGACCAGTGCTACCGTCTCGCCCGCTCTCACCGACCATGAGAGACCGCGCAGGACGGGGGTCGATCTGAATTGATCTATGCCTTTTGAGTTTGAAAAAAAAGAGAGAGGGAAAGAGAGCCGTGTTTCAAACTCTAGGATTCAGAAGTCTCCAACATAGAGGAAACCTCACCTTGATTTGTACGAGAACTCAGCATCTCTGAATTCGATAGTGCATTTTTCTCCATGTTTCAGCTCAATTCCTTCATCGGTAACGCTCGAATCGATTTCGGGCACCTTCAATACTTCCAAATTGCCTAACGCAGGGTTTGTGGTCGGTGTTGGATAGACAATCTTTCGAGAAAGAAGATAAGTACCGTATCAATTGTTTGATAAACAATTGCAGCAGCGGATCGGGCCTTGAGCACAGCTAGCATGTGCGGACCAAGGAGACCTCAAATATGCACAAGCTTAGTGTTGTAGTCGGCAATCCTTAGTTTGAAAGTCCAAGCAAGTCGCTAATGGGTTAGTTTTGTGTTGGTAGAGTGCACCATACGGGCAATCATGTCTACATTTCAAGCGCTCTCTCCTGCCTTTAGGTTAGTTTTGTGGTTGTAATTCATTTTCACGAAACAATCTTGTATAATTTCATTCCAGAGAACAAAAGATGAGTAGCATAGCATAGAAGAGCATGAAACCCACCTAGCAGATAGGAAGAGAACTGGATCAGATTAGCGACTGAGAGTACAGTGCCAGGCTCGTCGATCAGTCCGTCGTGGAAGGCGACTGTGCCCCACCTGTAGAATCGATATGGTGAAGGTAAGGTTAGCGCCGTTTTCAACGTGAGATAAATTCTCAGGCATATTGCCTGAGAATTTATGCTTTCTTGAAATCGACAAACAGGGAATTATCAGAAACTAATGTTGAACATCTCTCTCATAAGCTTTGTGAAACATATTGAGGCCACACTCGGTGAGACAGGAAGTGAAAGGAAGAGAAAATGACACTCACCATATCCCAGCAACGAAGAACAGGTACAGGAAGAAGAAGAAGATGCCCTCGAGGAAGCCGGAGATAGCTCCTACTCGTACTGCAGGTGATACAGAGGATTGGAGGATTCGGGAGTATTTCTGAATCAGCACCTTTTTGAACTGGTTGAAGCCTAACGAAGGCGATGTATAACTGTTAAAAAATAGTAGGAATAATAAGTTTTGGTACGAGGTAACGACACGAACCTCAATCATACTCTGCTCCCCATTGCACGCCGCAACGGTCTTCACATTGAGAATGGCTTCCTCGGCAACTCCATTGGCCGCCTCACTCGCTTTGAGCATGGAGGACATTGAGGGAGAAGCCAACTGTAATGTTCGTACTTCAGACTAAATAATCTGTTAGCACATGTTTGAACGTTCCTAGACCAGGTACGACTGCAGTATCTTTGGTTGCCAAAGTTGTAACAATGAATCAAAGGAAATATATGCAGATGTGAAATGTTCACTAACCACCGGCGTCAGAGCCGTTGTAACAATGCATATCGGCCCGGTCCACACCATAATGGCCGCTATTCGCCAGTCCATTATGAAGGCGGTGACAGTGGCCGAGACGTATAGTGAAGCCGACCTGCGATGATTCTGATTTGGATCTTTGTTGCTCTTGATTCAAATTCGAGCGATATTGACATGTGTTCATTAGAGAGTGACAGTGAATGTGCAAGAGTGCCCCAATTCAAATATGTTTCAGCTCTAGGTGAAAGAGAGTCGAATGGTGATGGTAACTGCCTGATTGATTCTTCTAAAATCATTCAACCGACCTGCACAACATGCTCACTTTGTCGTTCAACCCGTCTCGAATGCGCTCGATGTTACTGAAATTTCAAATTTCGAAATTTCAGATGAACCTGAGCCCAACAAATTACGGATAACTTTACTTATTCAATTGATTTGACAACGCGCCCGCCGTTGTTGCATCGAGAAAGTGCGAGTCTTGCCCGAGAACTGCGGTTATGAAGACACTGAATCAATTTTTTTATTAATTAATCGACTAATTACGCTAATTACATCTTAATTCGCGAAGTTATTCGCTCACTGGCTGTAGTGAGGGCCAGGTGCTAAAGAATTTTTTCATTGAATTATGGACTCCAAATTGGAAGAAACCTCAAGAAATGCAACCACAAAAGTGGTAACACCGGATCCGAATAGCATGAATGAATAAGTAAGAGCGTCTTGAAGGAAGTCGACGTTTCCGATGGGCTGAAAGTTTCGCTAATCAAAAAATAAGCCAAGCACAAAAACGAACATCCTTTGTGGAAATGTACACCGATGAGATCCAACCAGCAAAAATGATTAGCGTAGGCAGTATTATTCCATTGATTATGGCACAGATGACCCCGCATGCTATCAAGAAAATTTCTTGTCGCTCTGCATAGCGAAACTGGAAATGATGCAGTTAGTGAGGAACAGCAAATGATTATCAAACCAATTCTCGGAATGGCACTGGCTTCACGTTGCCGATATCGTCGTCTTCCTTGTTGCCACTGAAACCATCATGAGATTGTGATGGAAAAAAATGGGAAAAGCTTACCCTAACGCTTCCTCGATCAGACGTTTCAGAAACGGTTTCTTCGGTATTTCCTCGGCTGAGGAGGTCGAAGCTGCGTCGCTTTCTTTCCATTTCTTCTCGTCCATCCAAGCCTCGAACTGACACAAGTCGAAAAAATGAGGTAACAAGAAAACGCTAAAGAGAAAGAAAAGCTCGATACTGATCAGATGATCTATGCATTTCAAGGATAGGAAGCCTGATAACGACGCGCATCACTCCAATGTTGTGCAATATAAATGTTATGAGGTCGGGAGCGCGCGATTGAGCTGATTATCGGCACCAATTGACGAGAGATAATGGGAAATTGAGAGACGGAGGCGATTACAGGCGATTCCGGCAATGGAATCGTGTGAGCGGTCAAGGGGTATTAGCAGCTCATTTGCATGATGATGGGTGCACGCACCTGTGGCTATTGTTCAACGAATGTACCCTGTAAATATGATGGTTCGATTCGAATGAAAAAAAGACATAAACTCCGTGTAGAGGTTTTCGGGTTTTACGAGGTTTTTTTTTATAATTGAAACAAAGAGAATTTTGAATCGGATTGGAAACAGAGCGTGTGCGGAAAACGTGTTCGGCATGTATTGAGACAAAATTGACGTATTGCACAACCAAGATTGCGTTGATTTCCATCTAGATTTGTTTGTTGAGAACGGAACAGAGAACCAGTTAGAACCAGTGAAGTGTCTATAAAAAATCATCTCAAAAATTATCAATTTTCATTTCATCATTGCAAAAGTGTTTCACCCATGTGTCTAGCTCAGTTTAGCACAGTTAGCTCAGTTTGGTCTCAGTTTCAGTTCATAGCTCAGTTTGGTAAAGCATCGGATATTTTGCCTGAGAGGCAGTCGTTCAATTTCGATACGAGCCTAAACATTTTGCTATCTTTCACCAAGTTTGTAGTGAGCAACTGTAATATGAGGCCGGTCGCCTAATTCTCGGACAATACCCTGGAAGGCCTGGTACAGCGAAAAATCGAAAAGTTGATTAAAGTTGTTCTCTAGGGTGCTTATCACGAGGGTTCACTCCATTTCGCACTAACTCGACCGGTTGGGATATGCTGCAGCCGTGCTGTAATCACGCATAAACTACATTTCTGGCCATAACTTTCCAG
>LS514911.1:280645-332029 GCA_900490845.1 Pristionchus japonicus | reverse complement strand
CCACCGGCTGCCGCAGCCGCAACCGCCAACTAGTGTATTAAGGAGCCCCATTCATAAGCTAACCCCTATCCTATCCGAAAGAAGGGGGAGGGGAGGAGACTCACCGTGTTGTTGGATGTCGATCCACCGGCTGCCGCAGCTGCAACCGCCGCCGCAGTGACCGTGTAGGAGGGCGCGGAGGAAGCCTGTAACTAGGGGGTTTCACATCCTTTTTGTCTTTGACTACGGATGAATGCATGGCAGGCCGCGTTACTTGACTAATCTGCTATACAACTGCGTTTTATTCGACGCTTTAGTGGGTGAATTGACCTGTATTTATCGCTTCGTCAAATGCAAATTATCAATTTCGACGAAACACATCTCTTGACAAAAATTTTTTTTCCTGACTTATCGGTCTGCCTCAATCTCACGTTACTTCGCATTATAGTGCATCGCCCTTCGTCCCTCATTTCAAGGGCTTTCGAATTCGAAAGCCAATATCAAATTGAGAGAAAAACGTGCAGTGCTTCGCGAAACCTTAGTGCAATTTCGTGCGATTTTCGAGAGATCAGAAGTCACGTTCATAATGTTTTCTTTAATCAGGCTCAATTTTCTAATGTCGTTGGCTCAGTTCTGCTTCAAAAGTTATACAAGAATGCTCAAACATCGTCCCATTCAATGTCATGCTGCTGGTTATTCACCAACAAAAATATTACATTTTTTAAACAGAACTGTAGATCAGACTCTACCGTAAGCATACCGTAGTCTCTCTTCTACCGTAACCCCAGTCGTACCTCGCTAGTGCTGGTCGAGCTGGTGCTCGGTTCGTCCTCGCTCTCTCTTCGCCTGCGTCTGCTGCTCCCCGAGGACACCCGCGATGCCGAGCGTACTGAGAAATATTTGAATTTGAATTTAGCGCCATTTTTTTGCAAATATTGAAAAGTTGGTCATTTCGTGTAGACGTTTTCCAATCCTAAACATTTCACATACAACTCGATTGATGTAAACTGTAAACAGTCTAGACCCAAAAAGCGGTCACTGGGTGGTTTTGATTGGGGTCTTCGTGGAAAACAGCGGAAAATGGGCCGGGAGAAGGAGAGAAGCTGTGCCCGACCGACGAGAGAGCTCGGGAAAGTGAGAGAGTGGGAGGAGGAAGAGGGGAGGCCCGCGCCAAATCGAATTTGCTGCCAAGACTTGGAGGCTCCTCGTCCCTCTTTGAGGAGGAGAGAAAAGCAGCGAGAAAGAAGATACAAAGAGGAAGAAAAGAGGGGTTGACTCTCTCCATTTTACATGGTCTTTCAGCATGTATTACTGACGAGAGAGCATGCGAAATGAGGAGAGATAGACCCATCTTAGAGAGACTCTCTCCATTTCGCGTACTCTCTCGTCGGTCAGAGCAGCGAAAGAGCACCCAAGAGCGCTCTTCATTCGTCATTCTTGACTAGAAGATGAAGGAGTGGGAGTTTGCAGCCACAAGTCTTGTCTATTCTTCGAGCTAGAGTCTAACCCAAGTCGATAATGTCTCATTGTCAGATTTCTCGTCATTTATTCGCAATGCAAGCAGCGATAGAGTTTGGCGGCAGTCAGAAAAGATGGTAATGAGCGAAGAAGTAAGGAGAGAAGGAAAAGGAAAGGAGTTTGCAGCATCAAGTCATGCTTATTCTTCGAGCTAGAGTCTGACTCGGCCGAGCCGATAATGGTCTATCAATGGACATCAGCGATATATTGAGTCTCCGTCAACTAAACGAATCTCGAAGTGAGGAAACTATAGAGAGCAGCAAGGCCAAGAGAGGAGTGGAGCAACAGGAGACAGGCAAGGTTGCACTCAGAATCAGTGCATTACTAGTTCAAAACATCTTTTTGAACATCCTGACATGGAAAACAGATATTGAAGAGATGAAAGAGAGCACAACACGGAAGAGAGGAGAAACGAGGAAGCAAAATGTGAGTGAAAAGGAGAACGAGGGGATGTTGAAAGAGAGTGTTTTGACTGCGATACTAATACGGAAATAGATTGGAGGAGGATAGGGATGGATGATAATGAACGCTCTCCGCATTCTGCACGGGATCATACAAATATTAGAGCAATGTCATTTTCTCGAATGTAACTCGTACTTGAAACCTATCCCGAATCAATCGTTGAAATAGGAATGAGCGCTCTCCTTATTCTATATTCGCTCTTATTCGCTCTGACAAGGAAGTATTTCAGCATTTCCTACGTAAGTAATGATAAGGATGGAAGAAAAGATGAGACTGATGATAAGCTCAGATTGAATTATACGCTCTGCAGGACTCGTAGCGTTCGCGGTAAGCCATTACGGATTAGATAACAGATCTCGTGATGAGCAGAGAAAGCGGAAGAGAGCGATGAGAAGAGGAGATAGAGTCATATCATTCTACTATCTAGAAGTTAGAGGGATGGAAACTGGAATGGGACAGTTGAAACGGATGATGGAATCGTTACTGAACAGATAACAGATCTCGTGATGAGCAGTAAAAGCGGAAGAGAGGGATGAGAAGAGGAGAATTAGTCTAGTAGATCAAAACGAATTTGGAGATTGATACTCGCTCAACACTATGCAATTTCTATTCATTTTTTTGCACTGTGCGATGTACATAAACTAGAGCGATACCGATCTCTCAAAGTTATCTCAGTGATGAAACCTATCGCGAAAAAATAATGAAAATGAAGTCGACAAGCAAGAACACACTGGAGAACAGTCTGCTCAAAGACTATTGTAGATATCAATTATCATAATTAACAAAGATAATGGACATTGCCATGTAATCAATGATGCCTGTGGAGCATGAGAAAAGACAGAGGCGAGAATCTGTAGAAACAAACAACTGAATGTAAACCAGTTAAGAGCGTCCCGACTGTATTGACACTGTATCACGCCTCTCACCTAAGAATCAACCTGAATCTGTCAGCGAGCCAAATTTCGAAGTCTGGTTTTCGGCGGTTTTGGTCCCTCCTAGACCCCCCTAGACCCCCTGTGAAAGTAATAGGGATAGTGATGATTCCCCACCGAGCTGCAGCACCGGTAAGATGCAGCTTGCCAGATACTTCAACGTGAACATCTATACTTCAACGTGAACATAAAATAGAGTTCGGGACCTGTTTTAGACCTGTCATACACAATGTCTAAACGGACCAAATGCAATTGGTTGACAGGCGAGGCGAGACCAGGAAAACACTGGAGAACTCTAGCCACCTAGTCAACATTATCAGACAATTTTAGCTAATAGCTCTAAATGAACTTCAAGAATATCGAATTACTCTTGCGTCTGGTGGGGTGGGTAAGAAGAATGGGCACAAGCAAAAAACCTCCCAGTCTTGGCGGATGTTCAACTCCAAACAGACCTTCGAAACTCGCAAAAAGTCAGTCGACACCGCCTAAAAGCGCAAAGTATCGGAATTCCCAGTCTTCTGGGTGGGGGCAATTGGTCAATTGCATAGAAGAGAGAAGGCAATGGGAAGAAAGTGGAGGAAGAGAAAGGAATCTATGAGAGACAGGCGAGAATCGGGCTCGAAATGGAGAGACAGAGCGCGAGAGATGAGAGAGAAGCCTTCGCGAATTGATCGACCCCCCGCTCTCCTCTCTCCCTCGTCTCCCCTCCTCCTCCCATGCCTCTCTCATGCCTCTGGTTCCGAACGACAAGAGAGCGCTTGAAATTGGGAGAGTGGACTCCCTCTCCCTCTCCCCTCCCTCCCGTGCCCCATGTTCCCTCTCTGTATCCGCATTTCGCAAGCTCTATGTCCATGCTTGATAGAGAAGAGACCGCATAGAATGGAGAGAGAAGCTTTATCTCCACTTCTAGCTTTGTCTACCCTGCTAGAGAACAGTGAGGGCTGGGAGAGGGCTCTTCACTCCCCTCCCTCCCCCTCCCCTCCCCCTTAAGTCGTTACTCTCCCGGGATGGGGGATGAGAAGTCTGGAGAGAGGAGGGGGCAGAGTAGAGAAAGTGTGACCTGAGCCATGGGGGCGTGCACTATGAAAAAGTAATGGAATGGATCTGAGGGTAGGGATAGATTGAATGGATGGAAATGAAAATTGGAAGGTTAATGGTGAAAGTAACTGCCTGGACTGAGGACTGGAGTGAGGAGTGGGTGTGCACTAAGCGATAGATTCAAAAAGTAATGGAGTACTGCAAGGACGCCTCAGAAGGGTAAATCGAAGGAACTATTCAGTGACAGAGCACAGTGGCGAAGGCAGGGAAAGTCGCCGAATGAGGAGTAGACTTTGAAAGACAACGATGTGACTAGTCACTTCAGCGCCTCATTCCCTGTACTCTCTGGTCGTAAGCGGTCGTAAGTGACTAGCCACATTGTTGGCTTTCAAAGTCTATTGAGGAGTAGTGTTGAGTAGAAAAAAACCAGGGCGTTCGAATATTGTGATAGTTTTTCAAGTAAATGTCGATTTGACATTCTTGAATTATAACTTTCTCAGGAATATCCGCAAGCTGAAACTTATCCAGAATCTGGCCATCAATTGCATCAATGAAAGTACAAAACGAGAAGAGGCCTGAATGAGAAATTAGAGCAGACTACTCCTCGTGACACTCTCTAGTGTCATTTGGAGAGGAATGAGAGGAAATTAATACATAGGGCAGCTCTCAAGTTCACTATGGCACTCGAGTCAATGGGATGAAGAAGATAGCTAGAATCAATCGACAGAAGTGCCATCGATTAAACCATGACGAGGAATCCAGCATAAAAATAGCCGAAGCATGGACGGAAATAGGACAGAAAACAGCGTGACACCCAAGATGAGAATAGAAGAAGGGCGTCCTATTGGGTAATTCAATGATGAGAAATGAGGCAATGGCGACGCAATGGCGAAGCGCCTACAGCGGAGCTTCTAAATAAACCAGCTAACGAAACGTCTGAAGCACTCTTAGTGACACGGGAAACAGTGGAAATGATGATGAAAAATGAGCGCAGATGAGAGGAGTCTACAGCGGAGCTTCGAGAAAAGAGGCAGAAATAAACGCTCAGAAGCTAACGAAACACCATACATGCGTCTAATGCTCGGCTTTTAGCTGCGGACTACAGGGAAAATTTGGACAATTCTCGATGTTGAGAAATGAGCCATTGTCGACGTGACGACGAGGAGCCTACAGCGGAGCGTCGGACAGAAGTATACGAGAGGAGCCAACGGGCACTAACGAAACGCCAAAGAGAGACTACCAGTGACGGAGACTACAGTGCCTAGGGAAGAGACAACGAGAGATTTGTCTTGCTGCGCAGTAAGAGCACAACAAAGAGTGGGCTGACTATCAAGCCAAGATTGCCGATCCGATAGTGGAAATAAATAGGCTTCTTCTGTCAGAAAACTATTGGTTAGTCGTAGAAGATAGGCTGAATACTTTCGCCTAGATGCGATGAATAGACAGTGAGCCAAGATTCCAAGCCAGATAGTCAGTTCGTCTCTCCGTCTTCAGTCTAAACACGCGATTGAGTCTCCGTCTCGAGGAACAGACTTCCACTCTCTCTCTCTCTCTTGCTGCCCGGTCTCTCCATTCCGCATACGATCTCGCTTCCTTTAACCGGAGATAGATAATGCGGAAAAGATATACAAGATAGTCTGTGGAATCGAGAGAGACTGGTCGTTCCGACTTCCCTATGTATGGTTATTGCTCCGGCTGCTCGTTCCGGTTGCTCTCTCCATTTCTCGTTGTCTCTCGCTTCCCATTATCAAGCGCTCTCTTGACTGAACATGATCTCTCGTTTACTCTCACTGCAAAAATGATTTGAAGTATAGAAATGAAGGCCCGAAGAAAGTTAGACGTCACACTTATCTTCTTTCTCTCTCATTTCTCCAGATCGTTGCCGAGAATAGCAAAGATGGACGCGCAAAGTATGATAGAAGACCGCTGGGAGGGGAATAAGGAGATCTCTCAAAATTTGACCTGCTCTCTCGCTTTCGTTGCCTAACGAGGGATCATGGAGAAGGGAGTCTCGAATGAAGAAGGAGAGAAAAAGGGAAGAAGAGAAAGAAATGCAGCAACAAGACACGCTCTTTTTGCCTGGCTTTTTGCCTTGCGCGAGACTACGAAATCGAAATCGCGTGTGAAAAGCAAGAAATGCTTAGGGGTGTTTCGGATTCTAGTCCTAAATTTAATTTCAGGATCGTATAAATGAATAAACATCGGCCGCAAATCGAACGCTGTAGCAACTTTAACTAGAGCGTTTTACAGAAAATGTCTGGATAGAAGTTTGGCAAATGAATAAAAAAATTATTTTAAAAATAATTTAAATAAAATAAGCTCACCCGCAGCAACGAAGGTGGAGCCGCCCGAGTAGTCCATCCCTGGAAGAAGTAGCATTAAATTATGTATTTTTTTAGGAAAACAATGAAAATAAGAGCGAAACATGAAGAGAACGATACACTCGCACAATAACGAGATAGAAAGAAGATCACACAGTTACAAGGAAAGGTGACGCAAAGAGAGAAAGAACCGAAA
The DNA here is from genome assembly GCA_900490845.1 of Pristionchus japonicus. Lineage (NCBI taxonomy): Eukaryota > Metazoa > Nematoda > Chromadorea > Rhabditida > Neodiplogasteridae > Pristionchus > Pristionchus japonicus. Next base: position 325,583 of record LS514911.1, on the reverse strand, counting down.
CTGGGATAGGGATAGTATTACGAAATTATTGGACCGATTTTTTGTCGACAAATTCGGCGAAATGACATTATTAGTTTTCGTTTGCAACCACTGTTAGAATACGCGTGAAACCGATGTAAACATCAGATCGTATGCCTCAAGAGATCAACAATGAGTACTGAAATCTGAAATCAAATCTGATCTCAAATATGAATCAAAGCCAGAATAATTCGTAGCCACATGCGAAAGAGGCGGCTGAAGTTTGTAGCCGGAATGAGGGAGTAGACAATTTGTGAATTTATTTCGGTTTCATCAAATAAATTTTTCTATAAACAATTGCAGTTAGCAGATATTCTCAGCGAATTGAAAATATTTCTCAGGGTTTCACATGTAATTGAATTTCAGCAACGAGATATGCGCAGGATGAGCGAGGAAACCGTAATTCTAGTTTCTCATACTGAAAAAAAACACCTAAAGACCAGAATGAATGCAGAACACCCTTATTTCTGCTTTGCTTCGTTATCCTAGCGACTACTCGACCAAACGAGTCTCCGTTTTGCGCTACTCGGCGAATATGAATAACAAATGTAGGGATAATAGGCACAGCGCATGTGTTTACTAGGGGTAGGGTGTTTTGCTGGAGGAAAGTTGCGAGGAAAAGGAGAGTCTGAGAAGAGAAGAAAATGTCATGGACAGAATCGTAGATCATTTTGAGGGATGATGATGGATTTGAGAGAGGGCCCATGACGCACGCAAATCTGTGTGTACAGGCCTTGCAAAGGAACGGTGGTAGGATGACATGGAAGGAAGCTCGTTTCTACTGGCTGGCCACTGGTGCTGAGTCTACTTCGTAGCCAGCAACAAACCAGAAAAAGGCTAGCGAATAATCGAATCGCATATCAGAGATCTATCTGAGCTAGCATTTTTTCCTGATAAGATGCAAGAGTAATTAAAATACAATGGAACGTTTGCTGCAGGATACACATTTCAAAAATCCTAGAAATTGAGAGCCTACAAGTGAATAGAAAGAAGCGGATTTTGAGAGGTGATACGATGATAATAATGATACGAGACATCATTACATTGGGAAAGGTAAGGAATCATCGATCTCCCATGTAGGCGTAATGAGATAACAGGGATGTATTGCGATGTATTCGCAATGACGTGATTGATCAAATGATTAAAGTAATTGCTAGACTACGTTCGCTTTGAACTACACACAGAAGGACGCAAGGTGTTGATAATAGAAATGTATCACGAGGTGTAGTCCGAAACACGCCGGAAGTATGACAATGAAGCATCTGCGTATTCATACCATAAATGAAATGTCCGAAATCAATGATCTCAGAGGAGGAAAAGATAACGTTAATCCGGTACACCTAATGCTCAATAATGAAACTTCCGTGAAACACGGAAGTTAGAAATCAGAGATGAAATGAGACCGGGAACCGTTTTCACGTCCTTTGGGTCTGACTAGACGTCGCTTTGTGGACTTTCCAGATTGGATGAATTATGATAAACGTGAATGAAGATAATCAAATGAATGTTTAGAAGGACTGCGTGCGTCCAGCAAAAGTACCCGCCTTCGGAGAGACTCGATTAATGCGCATCGGAAGCTAGATAATGCATATTTACTGAAAGTTATTTATCATTCCGCGCGTAACAAAATGCCAAATATACTCCAATTTACTTCAATATGGAGCATGAGTTATCAATTTTGTGTTTAGTGAATGTAATCCCACCCTTAGTTTTTCGGCATCGTATTACTCTCGTAACAATTTAATAATGTGATAGTGGTTAGCACAGCACCTTATCCTCACACAACTAGGCAATTGCATACACATAGTGAGGTGAGCATAGTGAAATCTCGACACAGCTAATACGCATCGGAAGCTTGCATCTGAATTCTACTCAGAGTAAGGAAGATTATTCTCGGAATGCGAACATGCAATTAGAGCAAGATGTTTGAGACGTAATGAAACTCCAGGAATCCAAAAAAAGTGGATGAGAGGAAGTACAATTATGAGTATTGCGCGAATGGAAACGCGCAACTAATTGCAACTACAGACGTATCGAATAGATGGAAGCTGAGCCTCATGATTACATCGACTTCATGTGGTTTACTAAATGCGAATAAAATCGATGAAACATTACGGATGCACGAAAGTTTGCGCGTGCGTTCTGCTTCGAATCCTCGACAACTAATGCAAATCGGAAGTGTGAAAATAGCAGTCGTCGGTCGGCCTCAAGGCTGAATTGACGAGGCGCTGCGATGCTCCTCTCCTCTCAGCTCTCAGAGTTAGAGAGGACCGTCGTCTCTCCATTTCGCGTGCTCTCTCGTCTCGCTGATCGAACTAGAGAGCATGCGGAATGAAGAGAGCCCCTTCCCTGCCCACACTCCTTTAAGAGGCCTGAGAAAGCCCGGGGAGTTTTCACACCCTCGAGTCTCCTCTTTCACACAATCTCTTTTCGGTCAGCGAAAGGCGAGAGAGTGTGGGGAATGGAGAGACGCAGAGACTATTTAGATCTCCTCTTTCCTCAGGCTATATAATCACTGAGAGTGGGTGATGGAATGAGAAGATGGGGAGAGATGAGAATCGATAGATTTAGATGAGATGGATTTCCGAGCTGCGTAGTGTGAGGAAAAATGCGGAAATCGGGAAAGATGCGATGAGAGGAAACTTCACGAGATGAGAAAGGAAGTTGAGGATTTCTTGAGAAACACTTGTGATTCACCCGATAGGATCACTTCTGAGGCCTGGCAAGATTGGCACAGAGTGTGGATCGGTATGGATCCTTCGGATTCGACTTGGGGTTTTGTAATTTAGAGTGCATCGGAGAAATCATTGAATTTTTTTTGTGGATATATGTATTGCACTGTCAATGACAGAAGGAGAATTCGAGAGAACTTGGTTCTGCCCTGAAACTCATCCGGATCGCTCAAGTCTAGCGCCAATACACATTGTAATGAAAAAATTGGAGCAAGATGCTATGCGAAACGTAAACTTTCGCGATTGTTGAGGACCATCGAAACTAGGAAACAAGAAAATAAAAGGAAACGCATTCAAAGAAACCTCAGAAGAGAGTCGTAAGCAGAGCAAGAAAGAAGTGACTCGAATGAAGTAAAGAGAAAGTAGAGAAATGAGAGACGGAACGATTGACCGTTATTCTATGATGTGGCCTGTATGGCTCTAATGCTGAAGTGTGTAAGGAATTTTTAAAAAACGGTAGGAATAGGTCAACGAGTAGAGATGATTCTCAAGAAATTATCAGTTCTGTGAAACACAACCGAAAGTTCCAAACACAAATTGAAAGAATGAAAGGCTTGTAGAAACCTCGGTTAGAAGAAGAAAGCAAAAGAAGTGACTCGAGTGAAGTAGAGAGAAAAGGAGAGAAGAAAAGCAGTAGAAGAAGCCCTATTCAGCCATTTTTCTCTCTCTCTTTTCCTCCCTCTCTTCCTCCCTCTCCCACGTCTCTATTGCTTACTCTGAATGCGACACTGATTGCAAGCAGCTGAGTTATATATTAGAAGTTGCCTTATTTCATAATTCATTCCAAACAGCATGGAGATAGTCAACCAATAGAGAAGTTTTCGCAAGAACTTGTTGAAGCAGTGAAACGTAGCTGCCATAATCACCAAAATGCGAAATCAAAATCAAGAAAAATGACTGGCCATGAGATTTAGTGTGAGCGTTCACGAAATGAAGAGGGTCCAGACACACATGGCGAGGGGAAAATGACATGCATTCCGAGACTTCCCACGCCCTATCGCACTTCAGAGCGTGTGAGCGTATCACATTCCACGGATGGGAGTACAATAACAGTGTACCATTCTTCCGGTGAATTTGCACAAGAAAAAGCGTCTTTTCACAAAACTCGACTAGAAAATGACTGATATTCAGCCAGTTCTATACTTGAGAAGGGTGAAAGCGTAGGAGAACTAAGTAGCACCTGTTTTGCGTAGCTTATGCTGCTGCAAGGCCTCGTTCTCGAGATAAATATGGGAGAGTGCCCCACTATCAATTATGCTGAGTGCCTTTCTCTCGTCTTGTCGACATCACAGATCGTATCTTTCATAATAACTTGTTCATGATCATCATAGATTCGAACAGGCAGTATGAAAAGGTGAAAAATACGGGCTGTGCTGCAAAAAGATCTCTTAAGTCATTATAATGAGTGAGATGTCACAATAACTTATGCTGAAAGCCTCTCTTTCTATCTCTTTCTCGTGCCAAAGAATTCCGGAATTCCTCTCATATTTCGCGTTTCTGTCCATCTCGCTCTTTTGAAAGGGCCGAGAATCGGGCACGCTGGTGAAATTTGAGAACACGCTATCCCTTCAATGGAATCGCAAAATCAAGAAACAATATCTGTTCAAGAATGCAAGAGATTATTGGGTATTTTCTCAAGCGATTCCTCGCGACTATCAAATACAGAAATATTCAGCAAATTACACCACGCTCCGAAACATAACCGAAATATTTCAACAAATCGAAACCGTTGAAGGACTCGAAAGATACTTTTGAGAACAGTTCAGGAACCCATTTTCCGGTCTCAGAGCTCGCAATCTTACGGCTCACGGAACAAACAACTTCTCGCTCTCGATCATTCTCGGGTCGAAAACGACTTTGTTTTTGTGGTAAACTTGAGCGATTGACTAGGTATGACGCAACCTTTCACAGCAATCGGAACGGCGGTAGATATAAAAGCAAATTGATCTATTGCTACAGAATTGTGGCGTATCTACGACAAAATATAGTGACGTGCAAACGAAATAACGTCAAGAGAAAGTCGAAATAAACGCTCAGTGTCCACAAGACGATAGTTCATGCTGCAGTCACACTGGCGTTGGCTTGATGAATAATGCATTAGGATAGCATCATCACGTCAGATGAAGTCTCGCTCATTCTAGAGACTTTAACTATCTGTGGTAAATGGAATCGGAGCCCACCCAAATCAAGCGGTGTCTGAAGAAAAAAGTGAGTCAACGATAGCGAAAGTTGACTGGATGAATAATACATTATCATCTCGCTTCATCACGTCACATAAGGTCTCGCAGTAAAGGCAGCGAAGGAGAACTCTCTCTCTCTCTGCCACAAGCTTTCTCACTCGCTGTCAGAATTGATTCATCATTATTTTTTGCCAAAGGAAGCACGAGTGCGATCGTTCACACCGATCTGCAACAAATGTTCACCTAGCAATGAAACCGATCTCAGCTAGCGAATTTGCACGGTCTATTGTTGGCCAGAGCGAAACATAGTTTTTTAAAGATAATATGTCATTGGTTTTTTGTTGTTGCTTAATTGGGGTCCACAACGGAATCGTTTTTCCCATCCACAACAATAGCTATACTAGTGGTGAAGCTGGACGAGCGTGCTGGACAAAAGAGCAAGAGAGCAAGAAAAAGAAGATATCGCAAAGACATTGCCTATCGATGACGCAACGAACACTCGCACAAATCATTACCCGCCTCTGCCTGCCCCTTAGGGAGGGTTAGAGCATGCCCGCGGGCTTCCGTCTCTCACTCCCCCACACTCTCTCGCTTCCTGTTTTCTCTGGCGCTCTCTCACTTTCGCATGCTCTCTCGCCCTTGAGCAAGCACGAATAAATTAGTCGCCTTCAAGCGGACTCTCTCCATTCAGCACACTATCTCGGTGCTCTCTCAATTTCGCGTGCTCTCTCGTTTCCGCAGGACTGAAGGGGGAATATGCTGATTGAGTTCTAGCCGCGCAGTGTTGGACAATAGGGATGACGACAGACTCCGGTCTCTCGATTCTGTGCGCTCTCTCGCCTTTTCTGGCTGGTGAGAGAGTGGAAGGAATGGAGAGGGTCAGATGAACTGGCGAAGGAATGACGAGAGTCTTTTCAGATTGAGGGAAAGAAGGAAAGAAGGATGCGGCTGTACTTGCTCGCAGAGTTTGAACTAGTAAAGGTAGTGGAAATGAAAGAAAAACGAGGAAATGAACACTCAAGTAGCCTGTGTCAGGGAAACTACTGAGCTCTTCGAGGAGGGCGAAGTATGAAACGAGGAAAGCCGGGCACTTCTCTACTTAGCCTAGCGCGGGGATGGATGGCGGGAGGCCCTCTTCTGAGGAAGTTGAGCAGGATCGAGAGAACTACCGAGATTCTTGAGGAGCCTCGAGGGTGAATCGAGGGCGGTGAAGTACGAAGAAAGCCGTCAAGAGGCTGTACTCTTTTACGGCGCGTGGGATGGATGGGTAAACATGAGTCGTGCTGCGGCTAGAGATCACTCATTACTATTCGTAAAGTTCCCTAGCAATGAAATGCTCAAAATCTTTTCCAATCTCTCCATGAGACAAGAACGAAATGCAACATGGAACAGAGAAGAGAGACTGAGAAAGAAGTGAATCAATCTAAAGGCCGAGGCGTGATGAATAGAGCTGATTGCGTGCAAATGTCACTATGTGTGCGTTCACGACTAAGGCGATGAATAAATGCAGAATGAATGGAATGAAAAATGAAGAAAAATGCACGTGCAAATTCAAATGTTTGACGACTTTACGAGAACACAGCGTCAAATGGAGTAAAGCACGAATGGAACGGATAAAAGATCGAAAAAAATGTCTTATTGGATGCCACTAGCCCCGTGAGATGTTGTGACGACTAAAGGAGTCAAACGCTAATGGAAATATCAGAGATTCGAGAACACTCAAGTAATGAACACAGCTGATTGGTTCTCTTGTGCGAGACGGCGAAAACTAAATTAGCAAATGAGCGGAACATTGAGTTCGGCAAATATTGCTCATTGTCAGGTGCATTAACTTCGTCAGTCAAGGCACTTTGTCTAGAGCTCACTACAGTTAAAATTCCCAGAGAAGACAAGCAGAAAGAACACGTCAACTCTAGTGGGAGTGCAATAAACGGCAGATGATGGGGTGCTTTCAGCGGCGATTAATGTGATGTAGTCGTATGAACGGACGCTGAACTCGGCTCATGCACTAGACACAAAATTTCTTCCATACCGCAGGCAGGAGAAAAAGAAAAAGAACATTCAAAGAATCCAGAAAATCAGAGAACGCAGGTCCGGAAACGGGCGAAGAAACAGCGGAACCGAGATTCTCTATCGATCCCAGGGGGTGGCCCAGGAATCCACGGAAGAGTAGGAAAGTTGTTGAGAGCCCTCTCTCAAGAGAGGAGAGAGGGACGCGAGGGCCTTGTGGGGATTCCGGGTCCTAGGGGTGGAGAAGGGAGGAAGGATGAAGGGGTGGGAGAGAGAGCGAGAGAGAAGGAAAGGAGGGCTCTTTCCTCAAACAGTGGCATGAATGTGGCTGAAGGTAACATGTAGACTTAGGATTAACAGTTCGAGTAGCTATTTCTCTATCGTTTCTAGGAGAGAGAAAAAGTCAAGAAAGAAGTAGAGGAAAGTTGCGAGACCCAGGCCTGGGCGACTGAAGGTAGCAATCAGGCCTAGTCCAGGTTGTGAACAAATCACATGTTTCGAAAAAAGGAAAAGATCATGCATGACTTTTCCTTCCAACATCGCCAAAGATAACTGTGGAATGCTAAGATGAGTAAGCAAGTAGCAAAAATCGTTCGACTGAAGGTAGCACAAGCCAAGTGGTAGCCTCCCTCGCTCCTTCTTATATGGATTGGTCTCTCCCTCAGGCAGGTAGAGTGAGACAGATGGAGACTGGTAGGAGGAGAAGGAGGAAGGGGAGGATGAGGAAGGAAGGAGGTAGTGCGGAAGATGGAGAGCATGGGGTAGACGGAGTGTAGAGTGGTAGGGGAGAGTTTACCGGGGATGGAGAACCGGATGAAACCGGCGTTCAGAGAGTATTCAGAGAGTGGTTCAAAAATCGACAAACACATGATAGTTTGGTGATAGAGACACAAATATATTGGAAGACTTTTCTCCGAATCAGACTATTTGTGAGTTACCTTGTTGAACAGGTGATGCCGACCCGAAAATATTTACCCAAAGCTTCTGACAGATGTTTTGGCTAACCGAGTCAACAGATTGCGCACTAGTCTAGAAACCGGATAGGTCACAGCTATGATCGAGCATAATCTTTATGAATGAAAACACCCGAACAAAAGAAGAAAAAACGATGATGACTGTGTGCATGACTTTAGCACACTGAGTTTTTTGATTCGGCTTTTTTGTAATGGGAAAGAGCGGCAGTTTTCATTGTTTATCGTCCGCTGACGAGGACTGTAAAGAACACGTGAAACGCAAGGAATGCCCGGAAATACCATTCGAAAATGAGGAACGTGTGGAAATGAAAGGAATTCCAAATGAGCGGCTGTAGGTGAAAAACTGCAATAAATCTGCGAAGGCTCAAGAATGCGCCAATATTGCGTGTTTGCGTTTCCAGAAAGGGGAGAATGTTGAGAGAGAGAGGCTGTGGGTGGTATTAGGAATGGAGGAGAAGGGCAGACTCTCTGCAATCCACCTGCTTTCTCATCTTTCCTGATTGCTTAGAGACTATGCGAAATCGAGAGAATTGGGGCCACAAAAGGAGCTTTTGACCCTCTTCACTCTACCGCCATTCTCGCATTGTCTGATGAGCTAGAGAGAAATCGAGAATGCCGGTCCATTGGCCTGAGGGACAGCCCTCCCTCCCTATAGAAGAGTAAACATTGGATGAAAATAGTGATGAAAGGGAGTGATGGAGAGAGAAGGAGGAAGAAAGAAGGACGGCAACAATTGCATTTGAGTGATTGCAATTACCGCCTGCGTATTGTAGTGAACTACAATATTCGCTGGTAAAAGATTAGAGAGAAACAATTAGTTTATTTGCAGTTGTAGCAAGAATAATCGGAAACTTCCAGCTTCAAGTTCAAGGAAAGGCGAATAAAAATGATAAAGAGTGAGAAGTAGTCGAGTGATGAGTACCCCTCTCTCTTTGAGAGATTGCCCTTTTGCATCCTCTCTGAGTTGTACTAATGGCGAGTATAATGCATATCACGAGTCTTCTCATAGATTGCAGGACCTTGAGGAACTAGGGACAAAACTTTGAGCAGTTTTTATGAGAAAAATATCATACAGTGCTATGAAGGAGAGAAAACTTTTGACGTCGGCTGTTTGTCCAAAAACCGGCTTTTAGGTACCTTCCGGCTCTATGGCCGGTTCTGAGCTATCTCAGCTCTCCGATGAGCTAAAAAGTTGTTCTTGGGCTTAAAAAACGCGGAAAATTCGTCTGATGAAATTTCATGTTTTGAGTCAAGAGATTGGACCACGTTAACGGTTCGAAAAAATTGAAAAACATATGAAAAAGTGCAAAAAATTCAGAAAATAAATTCCCCTGGATCGGGGACCCCCTATTTCAAGTAAGCGGGTATCATTTTCTGAAACTACGTACTTGATATAGTTTGGAAAAATTAACAATCCGGGGGCACTGCCCTGTGGCGAGGAGATACAGAGCCCCGAACATAGTGAAAACGTGGAAAATTGAAGCTCACTTTTTTGAAATTCATGTTTACTCATCGAAAAGTGATCGCTCAAACCTATTGCCGGTATCATACAAATACACTGGACTACTTCTTTCAAGAAAAATTAAATATTTCATCATCATTAGGCAATATGACGAAATTCCATAATCACATGTTGTTGAGGGCTATCCCGCTCAAAGTCGTCCGGAAAGGATACCAGAGGGCTTATTGTGACCGCCATGGACTGTAATACCGAAATTTGTAATTGTTACATAGTGATGATGCAATATCACAACTTTCTTAGGCAATAACCAGATTTCGTAACATGCTCGCCTTTGAAACGATGAAAGCTTGGCGAGACCAGCCGTTTATGATGTCAGCAACAAGTGGTTGATGCTTCAGGATACTTTCTTCATTATTTTCCAGGATTGCATAAGTATGACGCAATACTATGCGATATGGAGTTTTTAGTGTGAAATACACTTCAAACTCACCGGAAAAAATGGGGAGAATTGTCAAACAATAGCTCAAGAGCTCACAAGCTCATTTCGATCGATTTCAACCATTGGATTTGGATTTTAACACATTTATCAAGAGTAGGCTCTGATGTGCATGGCAGGCCACTTCTGGCTTCTTGCTTGTCTCAAGAAAGTGGGCCCGATTTCAACCATTATTGCGTAAGAATGACGCAATTTCATAAAATAAAGCCATTCTAGAGTGCAACTCTCTTAAAATTAGCTTTAAAAAAAGAGAAATGTGTCATTCAGCGATTCAAAACATTGTAACTTGATGCTAAGAGTATTTCGCTAAGCTTAGGATGCTACAGGAATCGAATAAACTGTCGAATGATCACTCTCTCAAATTTTTACGTCGAATTTTAAGAGATTTGCACTCTAGAAGGGCTTTATTTTATGAAATTGCGTCATTCTTACACAATAATGGTTGAAATCTATCGAAATGAGCTTGTAAGCTCTTGAGCTATTGTATGACAAATCTCCCCATTTTTTCGGTGAGTTTGAAGTGTATTTCACACTAAAAACTCCATATTGCATTGTATTGCGTCATACTTGTGCAATCCTGGAAAATAATGAAGAAAGTATCCTGAAGCATCAACCACTTGTTGCTGACATCATAAACTGCTGGTCTCGCCAAGCTTACATCGTTTCAAATTCGAGCATGTTACGAAATCTGGTTATTGCCTAAGAAAGTTGTAATATTGCATCATCACTATGTAACAATTACAAATTTCGGAATTACAGTCCATGGCGGTCACAATAAGCCCTCTGGTAGCCTTTCCGGACGACTTTGAGCGGGATAGCCCTCAACAACATGTGATTATGGAATTTCGTCATATTGCCTAATGATGATGAAATATTTAATTTTTCTTGAAAGAAGTAGTCCAGTGTATTTGTATGATACCGGCAATAGGTTTGAGCGATCACTTTTAGATGAGTAAACTTGAATTTCAAAAAAGTGAGCTTCAATTTTCCACGTTTTCACTATGTTCGGGGCTCTGCATCTCCTCGCCACAGGGCAGTGCCCCCGGATTGTTAATTTTTCCAAACTATATAAAGTACGTAGTTTCAGAAAATGATATGCGCTTACTTGAAATAGGGGGGTCCCCGATCCAGGAGAATTTATTTTCTGAATTTTTTGCACTTTTTCATACGCTTTTCAAATTTTTCGAACCTTTAACTTGGTCCAATCTCTTGAGTCCAAACATGAAATTTCATCAGACGAATTTTCCGCGTTTTTTAAGCCCAAGAACAACTTTCTAGCTCATCGGAGAGCTGAGATAGCTCAGAACCGGCCATAGAGCCGGAAGGTACCTAAAAGCCGGTTTTTGGACAAACAGCCGACGTCAAAAGTTTTCTCTCCTTCATAGCACTGTATGATATTTTTCTCATAAAGACTGCTCAAAGTTTTGTCCCTAGTTCCTCAGGGCAGCCATTTTCCTGCGACCTCTCAGAAGACTCGTGATATGGACCTAGACAAAACAAAACGCCCGGTGCCGCAGAAACTCAGCACGTATTAGAAATTGCGTCATCACTACGAAAACTTCAGAGTGATGGAATCAAGTAAGGTCTTTCCTAAATATTGAGAAGACTAGGAGGGGGAGTCCTCCGTTTCCGAGATTGCTCTTACCCCTCCTCTCCTCTTCTCCTTGAGATTTTCTGAGGATGCCATGACGTGCGGATATTTCGGGAATGAGAGCAGCAGGGAGAGGGTAAATATGGGGTCAGGGTCCAGCTCTGTGCAGTTTGTCCGGTTTCATCCCTTTGACATTGCTAATGTGTGATTGCCAACATGACGGTGAAACATATCCATCTCTCAGACATCGGCGAACGAGATAGATACGTTTGCTCGTTGACCTGCTTTGAGACCGAGTTTTTATTCTACACATTATGATAGATTTCGATCTTCAGTACAGCGAAATAGGTATCTGCCATCACTTCAGGGCGCTGTGGTTGTTGTCTGATTTAGGAAATCCATCGTCATTCTAATTCCGTTCTCCAATTCCCGACAGTAAACTACGAGGTGAAACAAATATTGAGTTGAAAAGAGCGAAGTGAAATCAATTCGAAACGACGGTTCTTATCACTATCCCTCCATCGCAATCAATCGTATTAGTCATTGTTCGATCGACAGGGGTGCCCAATAAGTAAGATATGAAGAGGAATACTTTGAGAAATTTTTTTTGAAGCCATGCCAAAGTGAAAAAAATAGAACAGCTTGTAATGATGCTCTAGTTATTGAAGGCAGAAATATTTCAGGATTTTTATTAGGATTTTTAACCGCGAAAAGTGAGATTGGACAGTCTGCTGCTATAGAAGAAAAAAGAGAAGAAAAAATGAAGAAAAATCATAAAATGAATTCTCGTCCCATCAAAGAAGGAAAGTCAAGCCAAGATTTTACGGTCGTAAAATTCTGTAAATATACAACGTCGAAATTTTGAGCCATATCTGTGATAGGCGCCAACATTTGCTGACATGGTTGCCTGTCCGCCCTATAAAAGGAAGAATGATAAGAGGAGAAGAGCGATAACCACTTTCTTTCTTCACCACGAGAAAGACGCGATCGCGATACTATTGATCATAGTTGATTCGAAATCGCATGATTATATCCGGATTTCTCGACATGAATGGTTGACTACGCTCACAACCCTCCGTCTATTGCGAAATAATGAAATGTATTTTAATTCCTACTGAACATTATTTGCGCGAAGAAAGTGATGTGCGTGATTTTATAATCATCTCAGCGATCTCTATACCTTCAGATGACATAAAAGTGCTCAAGGAATCTTCAGTCGTCGCAGAGGAAACAAGAATGATAAATACGCAAACGATGAATGTGAATCGGTTAGCTCCATGAAATAAGTGTTGGATCCTCTACCATCTACCGTACCTTCCGGCCGTCGGAATGAGAAGAAAGCAATGAAGTGAGGAAGAATTAATTTCGGAAAACTATCAAAGAATCGTGACTTAACATCGATAAGAAGAATCCCTGAAAGTTTCAAGATAATGAATGTCAGGAGAGTGACAGGTGCGGTCTTTTGAATCGTGTTTCGAAATTGAACAAGTCATTTCTCTGATTTCGGAATCATTGTGAGAAACTGTTGCATGCAATTCAACGCTTGATCCACACTATTTATCTGTACATGGAATGGAAGGAACAGATGGAATGAGAAGCGCGTAATTGGTTGAGAATCAAGAACAGGCTTCTAGAGTGCGGATCAAAAAACGAAAATAGAGAGGCGATTGTTGACAACGAATGAAATGAAATGCGATGAAAATGGGAATTGGAGAAGATTGATCCGGAGTAATGATTGTGACAGGAACGTCTATGGTTTGAGAACAGTTTACAGAGAGTGAGATGGTGTGGAGAAAAAGTGTGGATATGGCTACAAAAGAGGTACGTAAGGGAGCTGATTGGTGGTAAATGGGAATCTACGGAGGAACAGAGGAGGAATGTCATTAAGGCGGTTGGAGAATAAAAGCACAGGTAGTAATCAAAGGAAACAGAGGAGGAATTGCATTTGCTCGATTAGGAATTAGGTAGAAACGGGGAAAAGTGTGAATATCTGCACAATTATGAAGTAGGAAACAAAGTAAAAATGTTATGGAATCTGGGATATAGTACTCCATGAGTTGAGTAGTGAGTTTGAGTGCTATATCCGAGTTCAGGTGACCTATCATCAATGTGCAGAACCCAAGGAAGAACGGGAAATAAGATCCAATTTACAATTTTAACAAGGTATCCGTTCTAGGCTTACTACAATGAGCACAGTACCGTAAAGGTGTAATAAATAGGAATCACTAGAAAAGTCAGGCTAAAAATAAGACGAATCTAAGTCTTCGGAGAAGTACTATTTTCACAGTGTGGTAGGGAAGTGAACTGGGTTGAGCATAAACAGAGTACCAGGATACGGATCAAACAAGTAATGGGGTAGTGGAGAAGGGAGTAGTGAGTACAGAGCGAACGCAGATCGACGACAGATGAATCCCGCAGATTGAAGATCGATTCAGGCACGGGGACGAGCAGTTGGAATCTCCACAGCGATCCAGCCGATGTTGTGATCGATCACGGTGAAGCTGAACATGACTTGGTGAGTACAGGCTATTTTTTTGATCCATTAACTTCATTATAAATTCAAAACAGTTTCACTTACGCAAACACTCTTATTTGAAGTTCCCCTCCACACCTAAAATTACCCCGACTTTTGCCTTGATATTATGAAACAATGTAGCGCCAATTGCATGTAAACGATGAAATTCAACCTTAAAATTCAAAATCTAGCTCGTGGCGATTTTCTAAACACGAAGGCTTGACACAAGGGAAACGTGACTCCTACACGGATCTCTATAACTACGGTAGATTAGGCTGATCGATCTCGATTTGCATGGGAGGAAGGGGGTAGATCAGACTAGACACGCGCTCTGCCTCTCCAGCCTCTCTCTCTCTCTTCTCTACGCTCTCTCACCATGGGAAATCGATTCTCTTGTTGACCCAGGCCGATAGAGAGGCGAGGGATCATTGATCTACCCTCCTCCTCTTCCCTTCTCTAATTGTGCGCGAATTTGAAAAGTTTGCGGGTGTGGAGTAGGGTGGCGAAAACGAGTCTCGGGTATCCGCACTTCCGATCTCTCTCTTTCGGGTACCCGAAAGAGGCTTGTTTACAACCCCACTCTCTGCGGATGACTCGCATTTACGACCCACTGGCTCGAGTGAGTCGTTTCGTGCGAGTCGAGTGCGAGTCAAGTGCGAGTCAGCTCTCATTTCAGCTCTCTTTTCTCGGCTCCTAGTGGACCAAATTCAGAATTCTTTGCATCTTTGATCTTGTCACATCTAGCGCTATGTTTAGAATGGTCATTTGAACAATATTAGCCCAATTCTACAATTGCCCTCTGGGATGGTCTTGACTCGCACTCGACTCGCACAAAACGAGTCACTCGCACTCTCTCGGTTTACAACCTCACTCTCTGCGGATGAGTTGTTGACTCGACTCTGACTCGCACGGGCTGACCCGAAAGGCGGCTCGAAGAGTCGTTTTCGCCACCATAGTGTGGAGGGGAACTTTAAATTTCACGAATAAGACGCTTACTAGTGTATGATGTTTTTATTTATTTAAATGGGAATTCATAGTGTATTCGAAAAGGAGTAGCAGTGAAAGTGTTAGAGTTGGCAGAAACAGTCCTTAGGAGTGAGAGTGAGACTAGAACGTGTCAGAGTGATAAATTATCTCTCTATTCTCCGACTATCGATAGTCCAAGGGCAAAGGAGTGAAATGACTGAGACTATCGACAAACCCGACAATCTGAAGATGTCTAAACTCCGAAAAAATTGGTGCAAATTGCGCAAAATAGTGTCAGTCAACGACTATTTCAAAATCATTTCCTGGAGCCCTTAATTCTACTGTAAACGATAGCTTTGTGAAACTCTCACATTCGTGGATTTCGAGGTAACTGTATTCTCGTATTTCGCTTCTCTCGATCATTTGATTGGTGCAAGTGATTGATTGAAAAAGATGAAAAATGGCGAAACTACTAATAAGCAACGCCGAGACACGCACGGAAATCCCTATTAAAAACTTGGGACTATGAAAAGCCCTTGTTCTGCCAACCCAACTAGCTGTCCAAAAAATGATAAGATCAACTGCCTATAAGAAATTTTGGTTTTGGCTACTCTTGCTTGCAACTTATATTTTAGTTGTTTTCAGCCGTGTTTTCATACTAAGAGATTTCAAGTATTCAGAACTTACTTGTAGTGGTTCGCTGTTAGGAAGTCCATCACGCTCTTCTTGATGGATCTCTTCTTAGGGTCTCTTTTTGTGTGCTTGCCTTTGCCTGCAAGGATAATTCTTAATGGTGCGAACAGCGTCACTGCCTTTTTTAAACATTTTTTTAGAAACCTAGAGAAATCGACTAAAAAAGAAAGTATTTGCGCTCAAATTGACCGTGCGGTATCAGAGTGGATGAGGAGAAGAAGTGTTGTGAGGAATGGAGAGAGGGAGAGAGGGAGAGGAGTAGAGGAATCGTCTACCCCTCATTCTTGACTAGATAAACCCCTCTAGTCGATTTGTCTAGGTAGATAATGAGACTAGGCAGTGTTCGCACCACACACAAAAAAAATTCCCTAAAATTGGCTCAAGCGGATTACAATCCGCAATTGCAATCCGCTAATATTTACGGATTCATCCGCTATTATTTGCGGATTCTTCATTGCGGATTGCATCCGCAAGTACTAGCGGTTGAATCCGCTAGTATTTGCGGAAGGCAATTGCGGATTGTAATCCGCTTGAGCCAATTTTACGGAATTTTTTTTGTGTGCATTATTTATAACTTTGCATTAAGAAAGAAGCCATCACTCTATAGTCCAAAATTCCGCATTCTTCAAATACGGTGAAATGAATTTCTCAAAGCACTTCTCATAGTACTCACCCGTCAGAATGAAGAGGATATGATACCCGGTCCGGGAAGGATCCACGAAAGGAGTCTCTGAAAACATAAAAATCATTAAAAAATTGATACGTAATAACTTATGATCTTGAGAACGTCACATTATTTAGTAAAAAATAATGGATCGTGGCTGATCACTCAATGCATCTCTTTTTTGTGTGTTTTTTGTAAAAATTGAGTTAGAAATCAAACCTTTCATTTCTGCGAGCTTCTCCCTCAGCATTGCTAGAGCGTGATCGATAATCAACCAGTGGAGGTCGACCATTCTTTTGTGCAGATATCTGTTCCATCTGGAAACCCATATATTTGTTTCAATCGAAAACTTTTGTAGATTCCTTTCAATCTACATATTTGTTTGGTGTGACTAAGAAATTTCAGTTAACAAAAAGAGCTCGTAAATGGAGAAATTTTTGAAATGAACCTATGAAAATTTGAACAAAAGCAAGCCAGAATTGAGGCTAAAATTTTCAGTATTGCAAAATAAAATTATTTATGATATTTATTACCTGACAACCTCCCAGTAGATATCGTCAAGGATGCTCTTCACATCCTACAACAATGCATGTATATAACTGATCGTCATCGAATAAACCTAATTTTGTAATAAAAAAAAAGCCAGAAAATAAATCAGAAATAAAACCTATCAGAAAGATCCTTACCAGATTGCGAAGCCCCCATCCCAGGCTCTGTGCTTTATCGTGAAGAGCGAGTATCTTGTCCTTCACTTGAAAGAATGTCTGAAACATTGCCATCAACGCCAAGAGGGAAATCATTCTTTTTTGCAAAAATGTCATTAATTATCTGAGGTTCTTTATGAATAAGGGTAAGAAAATCGATACATTACCTCAGGGCATCCGTTATCCCTCGACATTTTAGTGAGGTTGACGAAGGCCCTGGCGGTGTTGTTCGCGTACACTGCGAACGGGACTCTGCGAGGAAGCACGCGTGCAGGTAGGCGGAGAGGTCCAGTGTGAGGACGAAAGAAACTCACTGCAATACATACCCCATTAGCTACAATTCAATTCAATTTTCAATCTCATTTTCTGTGAGCAATTGAGTTTCTGCGCGTCCGTATCTCTGTTGAATATTATGATTAGAAAACGCGCGTCCTTTTACAGGTTTACTTATTTTATTTGTATTGGAAAATCGATCGGTATCATTCCTTTTCAACCCGACTTTCCACTCGTTTTCCTTCTCTCGCAATGCATCCGCCCCTTCGTCTCTCTAAATTTTACACAGACTCTCTATCGCAATCTATCTTCGAAATCTATCGCCGACACTTAACTCTCCCCTTGCTCACCCAGTTCTCACTCTCTTCTCTCTTTGGGAATAGTCAGTCAGATAATCTGTTTCAGATTAACGTTATTCTTTCACGTTTTTTAAAATATTTTTCTATCATTTCATCAGTAATCATTACACGATCAGGATTTTCTCATTTTTAACCGTAATATTACTATTAAAAAGAGCATGAACAGCTCAAAATTTTCAAAAGGCATATTCAACAGGCTATAAAATCGACCGTTTCGGATCAGGAGCGCTATTTCAGTAAAAATATTTACTCAATGAAAGATCTTAGGTCTAATTCAATCGAGAAATTTACTTAGTAAAAAAATCATCCCTGACATCTTAGCCCATCTACCCTATTTACATTAAGTGGAGCGGCATTTATTCGGTATACTGCATAATATAAGTGATTCCAGAACAGTTGTTTCCGAAAATAAACGTTTTTAAACGTGGAGTGTAAATCGCGAACAAACTTCGAACTATTGTTGTGACTCAACTTGCGATTTCAACACTTCGGGTTGCGAATCAAGTAGATCAGGATTTTTCACTGGGCATTTGTTACACTCCTACCCCTCTAGAGGGGTGATTAATTACCATCGCTTTATTCCCTTGGTTCCTAGGGCACCCTGCTACCTGAGAAGAGCTTCTTCCCACATATCCCCTATCGTGTTAACACTCACTCAATAAAATTTACCTGGTATTAGAGAGATAAACCAGGGCGCTGTACCGCTTGCTCTCTCCGGGATATCAGATAACAGCTGTGTTTACTATCTTTTCCAACAGATACCTTAGCAAAAATTTGTTACCTCATCAAAAATTTCTAAAATCGATGTAAAATTCTTTTTCAAGATTCATTGGGTTAGAACAGTTTGGGTAATCCCTCTAGTCCATCTCCCGCATCTTTTTGCCTACTAAATCATCGCTTAGAGAACAGATTTACAGTTGTGCCGCGATTTTATAATCGAATACAATTCCATCAATGCTTTGATCTTTGCAGCGTTTTTTAATCACCCGTTGTTTGTGCTCAAACCAGCTTTTATTCTTGTCAGGTGGTGGCCCCATCTCAACCTCTCCTTTCTTGAGCCATGTGGACGGAAGAATGGAACCTGAGCTAATGTGAACTGTGAGCATTTAGATTGTGAAACCGAGTATCCATTTCAACATATTGATCACTGCACCATGCCGATAAAATCCGTTGTTAGTCATCCATCCCCTTCCCATTCATCCTCTTTTCTTCAATCGATTCGTCTCATAAAATGAGAATAGAAACTATGGAGGCAGGGGATGGGAAATTCCTTCGTTGGTACCTCACAAAAGGTAGGCAATGTTTGAGCAGGGCCTTTTGTGCTTTCCGTACTCTATCCGCTACCAAATGCTCTGTTATGGAATCTGAAGTTACGAGTTGTATTGTTCACCTAATCTCCCATAATACTCTTCACATCTGCTAGGATCACAACTAGCGTTCACGGAGACTCACACGTGATTCATTCCCTTTTTCTGTAATCTCTAGGCCATCTCTGCTCGCTACTAAATGTCACTTACACTCTAGAGAGACCGTTTGGCCTGCCTAGAGCCTGCTGGGCGAAAGGTTGCAGACAAAATCCCACCAAAAACAACATATTCCGTTTCACCCAAATTTGTTTTCTTCAAATAATACTTTCCAGGCTGCGGTTCATCTCGCTCGGTCAATTTGGATGGAAGAACATAAAGAATTCGAAAGAGATGTGAGTAACTGCTTCATTTCTCAGTTCAAAGTGCTCATAGGATGTGCAATTTCCCATTTCTAATGAGAGAGGAATTAAATTAGGCTATGCAAATCAAGCGAGGTGGGAGGGGGCTTTTTCCGTTGGGTAGCTCGGACGAATTATTCTGAGCAGCGCGCGTAATAAATGATCTGTGTAACGAGGGTTTTAGCAGGAATAATTGTATTCCTTGTTCATAGCTTCCGAATCAGGCCGAATATTCAAAAAGCGATTTTGATTAAAGGACATTAGAAGCGTTGTCAGAAACCGCGTGTCGATAGCTTCATCCGACACTTCAGGTTAGGATCTAGAGTTGCTAAAATACCCGATCGTACCTAGTTACCATGACATCAATGAGTTTCAATAGAATTTGAGGACTGAAATGCAATGGTAGAGCGGATTCTTGAGATTCGATTAGTTTCAAACGTGTTTCACGATGGCTTAGAGCAGTGAGTTACTGTCTTACTCCGAAAGACGGCCGGGGCTCGGCGATGCAAAATAGAAATAGAAAGAGGGTTCATTAGAGTTTCATATCGCTCTTCATTGATTGACCTAAACTCTTCATTTATTGACCTAAACCTTATTTTGGAGTTCAGTTAAATCTACAGCTCAACCATTCCGAGAACCATCCGCCTATCCCAATTTAAATATTTCAGGCCGTCAAAATGTTCGAATGAAGCTCAGCTCTTTCGACATCTCCTCCCCCCCCTCTCTCTCTGATGGGACAGGAAGTAAGGTGGTTTTGACATAATGCCGACATTGAGCTCACAGGTGAGTTTGCTTTTGTTGCTACTTCTAGTTTGGGTTTGTAGGCAACAAGCTCTTAGAATGAAAAATCTAGGGAAAGGGTATACCAATCTCGGAAAATATTGATCCACATTGACCTCTATTTTTATTGATTTGTACAACAGATAATGATAAAAGCTATTTGGGGAGTTCATGATCATCGAATCTGGTGTTCATTTAGTCATACTACCGGATTTCCGAGCTAGGATACATTAAAGTTCCGCGATTTATCCCATTTCAGAATCGGTTCAATGGCCAAATGCTCTACTCTCATCATAATTTTGAAGATGCGCCGAAATTCATATTTCAATGATCACGTGAACTATTTTGATTTACATAATTATGGTTCAGGCGTTCCTTCCCCCACGCGCACGGATCCTATTGTGAGCTTGGTGAAACCCGATATCCCTCTTTCTGACCACTAGATGCTTTTGTGCCACTGAAACTTCCCAAATCTTTTTCTGGATATCCCAAGAAACCTTGGTATCTTGCACGATAGACTGCGAAAGCTTCACGGCGCTGCCCCTAACTCTGACCTGACTCTCTCTCTCTGCGAGTTAGATTTAAAAAGGCCCTCAATAATATCGAAATCATGCGCGAAAATCATGCGGTGAACTCATGCAACCCTAACCTATTCTTTTAATACTGCAAAATTAGACTTTGAAAGTCAACTAGTTCACAACTAAACAACTAGTTGTTTACCAGCTACACGACTAGTCATTCGCTGTTTATTCGTTGAGTTGAGCGGCTTACGCAACTAGTTGCTTTACAGAATGATGTCCAGAAATGATTTGTCTTTCAAACAGTCTATTACATATTTCGCTCAACTAAACAATACAAATTAATTTGTAATCTATCTTGGTTTCCACTACTTCACGCTACTTGTACAGTGCTTGCACGCATAATCCAGACAAACGGGGTCGTAATACTCCCGGTAGATCAAGCAATAGGTGGATCGTTTCGCTTTTTAGGCACTGAACCACAGTCCGTGGAGACAGACATCGTGAGAAATAATGAGACAATCTGTCTCCTCACCTCATCTCACCGGATTTCCATAAAAATATGGCAACAAGTTTTGATGTAAACAACTAGTTACGTGATAAACAACTAGTTGTTTACCCGTTAAACAACTAGTTGTTTAGAGGAGTAAAGCAACTAGTTGTTTATCTTTCAAAGTCTACTGCAAATCCCGTTTTAAGCCAAGCTCAACCTCACTTCCTGGAATTATTGATAGTAATGGGAAAATCCTCCTCACTAACAAAGACAAGGCAACTGTCTTTTCTATGTTATTATCAAAAGTTCAAGCACCTCCCATGGTCACAGCTCTTCCCCTTCCACCTCCCTCCCCTTTCTCGTTTGATGTTCCCTTCATTTCTATCGCGCAATTTCTAACTGCTATTTCCAAACTAGTGCTTAAAGTTAATGGTTCTCCTAACCGTATTCCTAATTTGATCTTTACCAGGTGCAAGTTCTCTATTGCGACGCCCCTTACCATACTTTTCAATATCTCTCTTACTTCCGACATCCCACGTCAAACCCATTCTTAAAAAGGCCGGCAATGCTCTCTTGGGTAGGCCGCAGCGCGTCTTCATTGGTGATTACCTCTCTCCCCCCTCCCCCTTAAAGTCTGGAGTCCCTCAAGGATCTTCCGTTGGCCCACTTCTTTCTATCATTTACATAAACGACCTGGGTAAATCTATTCCTCCCTCTGTCAGCAACTGACGACCTCAAGATTTTTGCAACAGTTCCTGAGAGCAGTGCTGATCGTCAGAAAGTCATTGATAATATTGAGTGCTGGACGCGTCAATGGAATATGACCATTAGTGCTCTCAAATGCGCAGTACTGCACCTTGGCCTTCATAAAACCAGGTCCCAATACGTACTTAATGGTTGTATTATTTCGGCGAAAAGTGAAGTTCGCGACCTCGCTGTATTTTTCACCGAAAACTTTCATTTTGCGCATCACATTGATGAATTATCGCGTAAAGCAAGATCAATGCGCAACCTAATGCTACGCTCCTTCCTTACAACTTCTCCTGATGTTCTCATGAAAGCTTACAAAATTTACATCCATCCACTGCTTGAATCGTCCACCATCATCTGGAACCCCACAGCTATTGGTTTAGTGAACAAGTTGGAGTCAGTCCAGAGAGAGTTTACGAAAAGAGTATCATGACGCTCCTATTTACCCTACCTTCCTTATCCTGAGCGACTAGAGCGTTTCAAGCTTGAGACTCTTGAGTATCGCCGAGGACTAAGCGACATGTACTTCATAGACGACTCTGTGCATAGCTTTGTTCATCTGGACACTTCTAATCTCTACTCGATCTCTCCTCTTTCTCGCAGTCTCCGTTCCTCTCATAGCTTGCGTCTTGCACTGCCGTATACGATGCCAGTCTCTATTTCATCTTGTGCCTCACGCTCGCTAACGCTCTGGAACGCCCTTCCCAACCCCGTAGTAACCATGCCCTGTGTTCCGTATCGTAAACTCATTCGAAACACCCCCTCTTCTGTAATAACCACCTCACACGTAAAATTGTAACACGAAACTGCCACACAAATCCACCCAAAAGCTCGCCCGAGCCCAAAATACCACCTGTTGTCCCTACATGTCATTTCTGTACCGTAAAGAGTTTGAATGAAGAATAAGAATAAGAATACTGTGTGAAAATGAGTAAGCAAAACTAATTTTTTGAACGATCATCGCACTCAGTTGAAGGTATGACATGCCTCAGGGAACCCTAGTCGTGCTCATTATTCCCAGGAGCGTTTACTGGGTTATGAACATGTCTAAGCGCTATAATCACAAATACTTTTGAGACGAACAGCTTGCCAGTAAAATTTCAGCCCACCATTAAGCTCATTCCTTTTCTTGTTGTCTTGCTTGCCCCAAAACGCATCTACTCCTAGAAAGTCGTAGATTGAAGCTCTACTGGTGTTATCCAAATACTAACTGATAGTAAGACAAAGCGAAAACTAAACTTTGCATTAAAGAACTCAGATGATCCACCCATTTTCAGAATCCAAACTGCTGCGCACAGGGCGATGTTAATGGACGAAGCAGCGCCAACCACGACAAGGAGTGCAGGTGCGTCTATTCTCCCCCGAAGTGCATATTCTGTCCTGTTCAATTTCTCTTTGTCCTTGTATGCTCCGATGTTGTCCCTTATTGTTACGTGCTCATCCGTCTATGATCCCCAATTTTGCATTGCTTGTCTCTATGAAAAGGCGCGAATTAATGGTTCCACATGGACAACACAAGTTAGAAGCGCCTCAGATCCACCCTTTTTGCATCGCGCTGCTTCTTTCGCTTTGCTACTGTTTACCACCTTCTAAACTATTTTCTCACACAGTTTCTCACCCAGACCGCTTACATTGACAGTTAGGTGTGGGTAGGAATTCACTATTTACACTTTATAGATTTGGCCGGGTTCAAAATTGGAAAGTTTTTAGTGGGCACTCACTTCTTGATGAAGCTGCTTGAGAGTTGGATGAGGTAGACGAGTGGAAGAAAGACGTGGATGAAGTGAGAGAGAAGGGTGGTCGAGGTCGGGGTCGAGGCCTGCAATTGATGATCATTCTCATGAGGTTCTAGTTAGTTTCATTTCTAACTAATCGTTGGACAAACGCCGTCTATGGTGCAGTTTAGATTCACTTACTTACTACAGATAGTAGTTGAAAGCAGTAAATGAGAGGTGATTGGAGTGAGATCGAGGTCGTGAAGCTCGGTCTGCAATTCAACCTGATTAGGAAGAGTTCGGAGCACGAGTAGTCAAAGGATACACAGAGAGCCGATAGTGGAAACTGGTAGAAAATGTAGACGAAAGAACAAGCCTGTGCGGTCTTTTCTATTCTAGTCTTAGAATGCGCGAACATTGTCGATGGACAGTCTCATGTGCTTGAGAAAAGCATAGTTAAAAGAATGAAACAAAATTTGCGCCTCTAGCAATCGATTTACTCACCATGGCGAGATCAATCGCGAAAGAAAGAGTGTGAGAAGCAAATGAGAAAGTGAGGAGAGAGGGCCGCTACGGAGTGATTACGAAATGACTTCGGGATATGGTTCAACTGAAACGCTAAGTGAAATTGTCGTCAATAAATGGGCATAATCGCGATGCGTGGTTTCCGAAGTCCTTGATCGAGTTGGGAAGAGAAAGAAGGAGGAAAGGCGATCGCGACGCGCTGTTTTTCTTATCTCGGAAGAGAGTGAGTTCTCCTGGCCGAGAGGAAGGATGGGCCAAAAGTGGTAGATAACGCGAGAGAAGCATCTTCCTCTTCCTCAATCAATAGATAACAGAGCAAAGGAATAGAAGGGAATTGCATGATAATTCACGTCGAGTGGTGAGTCAAGCCATCTTTTCTCAGGATGGGCTTACTTGATCAACGGTCTCGAGTTGCTGAACCATTCGAAAAGGGGAAGAGAAATTCTCAAGAATTCTGGACTTGACTTTGCCATCACCGCTTCTGTTCATTCGGTGTTCCGAATGGGCCTCATTCTTTGGGGTCGTCGCGGTATTCAATGAAGATGAATTGGGATGAGTAGAAATGAGAGGCAAACATAGACAAGCTTTTCGCTGACCTTTCACTATTTCTTCGTCACAGTTTTCAAAAGTTTTAATTCAAAAATCAGTTGCACAACCCGGCCTCAAGAAATCAATGTTTCTCAGTGAAAATGATGTCACTGTGCTATCGAAGGCACGCGTCTTCGTGAGGTAACAAGCGCGATAGCGAGAGAGAGAGAGAGAGAGAGAGAGAGAGAGATTGAGAAAAAAAGAGTGGTGATAAGGCTCGTAACTTTTCTATTTCAAAATGGATCCGTACTTGGAGAAATTAGAAAACGCCTAATTAGTCGCTTTTCTGAAGTCAACCCACATCGAGACGGAGCTGGTTTCCCCGTATTGTGAAAGAGTGAGAATGAAGGGAGAAGAAAGGGAAAGAGAGTCTGACGATTTCTCCTCTTATCTTTTCTTATTTGATTCCGTGATAGTTAAGGAGGAATCCACAACTTTATTAATCGATCGATGACAGAAGTAAATCTCAATTCGATATGAGACTCGCAAAGAAGCGAGCTTTTTTCGCTGTTTTCTCGCCGATCGAACAATTTAGACTTGATAGACAACGAATACCATTGTCAGGGCACTTGACTTGAGAGCTACTGCTACTGGCCTTTTGTCTAATATGAAAGGTAGTTTGATTTTTCTGCTCATTGTCAGCATCCTACCGCTCAACTCATTTACGAAGCAATTAATGAATTGTGATCGAGAAGTCCTGTTTTCTAATAGTCTAATAGATGAGCCATCCAGTCATTTATTAGACTTGGAACCATACAACCCGTCTTCATTTGGATCAAGGAAGAGACGGCCTTCATATTCCGGGTGCCGCGAGCGCGGTAGAAGAGACGAGAAAGAAGGAAGAGGGGGCGACGGATAGAAAGGAGGCGAGAGGAAAGGGAGTGAGGAGGGGCGTATGCGATTCTATTCCCCGGCGATTCCTACTGTAGCTCCTCCATCCAATTCTACGCTCGAAGAAAAGTACCGAAAAGATAACTAGAATAGTTCTAGTCGCTAGAAGATAAGCGACAGGACTATTCTAAGACCATTCGGGAGGTAGACGTGAAAACGATAGCGCCCTTCAATTCCGTTCATTTTTCTTTGAATCTGGGCATGTTGTACTTCGTTCCACCAGCTTTAACACGCTTGCGTGTGTTCGCTTGTTTGCAACGAAGAGGTGACCAAAACGTGCGAAAGAGAGCAAGGGAGGGTGACTAAGATGCGAGAGATAACGGGTTATCGCGAGAGTGGATAGAGACAATGATACAAACAAACAGGTGCGAAATAGGCGAGGGAGAGGGGAGTAAGAGAGGAGGAAGGGGAAGAGGCTCGATCGAGAATGGAGAGGAATCCATTGCTCCAACTATCAGTAAGGAGGAGGTGAGAAGTAGGATGACGGGACGAGGAACGCGGGTTTGGGAAAGGAGGCAAAGGGCCGATCGAGGAGAGAGAGAGAGAGAGATCTGAGGTACCTGAGGAAGAACGAAGGTAAAGGGGAAGTGAAGGAATGGATCGATGGGAGGGGTTCTGATCTACTCTGCATTGTCGTATACTCCTTAGGGAGGAGGGCGGGTGTTGAAGGACTGGAGCCATCATCAAGTAAGATTTGTGGCTAGATGACAGTCTCAAACTCGGAAGAAAGCAAGAGAGGCGCAAGAACGTTAGTCAAACAAAAGAAAAGGAAGGAAGAAATAAGAATGATCGTGAAGAGGAGTCAGCTCTTCTGTTTCTCTGCAGAGAGAAGTGGAAAGAATTATGTTTGTGAGTGAGAAGTGGCGCGTCCATCTATTCACCCGCTTATCCTTATCTTATGTGCATGGTTGCTGTAGCAAGGAAGAGGGCTGACATAGAGTCGTGATGGAGAAGAAAACGTGACGTAGCGAAGCCGCGAGAGCGCATCCAATAGAAGTGACTAATTGGGGATAGACAGAGACAGAGGTTTACCTATCCACAGCTACACCTTGGGGGAAAATACTTTACCCGGGAAGGGGCAACAAGGGGTGAGAGGAAGAGTGTGGGGACAGTGATGCAATGAGCGAGGGAGGGCTGCATAAGTCGATACATTCGTCGAGATGCTAAGGGCAAGACAGTGATAGGTTTCGTGAGAAAAGAGCGGTGAGTGTCGAACAGACGAGAGTGAGAGAGAGAGAGAGAGGGAGGACAACAAGAGGCGAAGAGGAGTGGGGGGACAATGATGCAATGGAGACGTGGGGAAGTAGGGAGGGTCGATCGCGAGGAGAACCATTCGATGAGTAGAACCAACGAGAAGCTAGTGGTTACCACCAAAGGAATAGATCAGCGAGCCTTTCGTCACGAAGTCTCCTCACGGTCAATAAGAGAAGGAGAAAGGGCGTAGATGGATTTTGCTATTGGCAAAAGCCCTATGCGAATCAGAGTTGTTCTGATCACGAAAGCACATCGAAACCTAGAGGCGAACAGGACGGCAAACCATAGTCAGCGAGCCTAGAGTGGTAAAAAAAAGAAACCGGCGAGTCGCGTGCGGGATAAGAGAGAAGCACGACGGCTAGAGCGACTAGAGACAGAGGGAGCACGAGAGAGCGCAGACGGGGGGAGGGCGTATTTGCTCGATCGAATTACCAAGGCGCGATTACTGTAGCTCCTTCAGCAACCGGAGTGAAGGCGTGAAGCTCTTGAAAAACACTGATCGTGATACCCCTGTCCGTATCACAAAGACCGACACGGTGCTAAAGGGCATGAAACGGTAACGCGAGAACAGATTGGGGAAACAAGAGGACAGGCGTGGTGAACCTCCGAGTGATAAGAGTTGAGATACAAAATCAGCTTATGTATTCCAATGAAGGAGCTAGAAAGTTGAGAGTCTTCCCCACTGAAAACCCCACCGATTTGCGTGGGAGAAGGTCGGCAACTCGATTTGGAGTTGCTGAGGATTGGAGTTTATGTTGGGAGGGAAGGGCAGCTAGTGGATCACTTGAGAAAAGTTTCTCCCCTTTCTTCCCCACATGAGCATCAGACTAATGAATTCGTTTCTTTATTCCGCGCACCGTCGCCCCCAAGAGATAGGGTCGACCAAGAGCGGCGAAAGGCCTTGCTGGCAACTAGTGGTTCAGCTCCCCTCTCCCACTCAGAAAGCACAATCCATGTAATGGCTCAACAGCTGATTTCCAGTTGATTCGCGTTCCTTCTCTACGGTAGGGAGAAAAATCCAATGCGAAGTGAGAAAGATAAGGCGAGAGGGAGGGGGAGGGGGAACATGTGAGAGAGACGGTTAGGGACAACAAATATGCGCATAGGCGCGGGGGAGAATTGCGTAATAGAGAGGAGAAAGAAATGATGGCTCGATCGGGAAGAAGAAGTCGATTAGTTTCTCTATTATAGGTAAGGAGGCGAGGGAGGAGTAGGGGGGAGGAGTTGATGAAGAGGTTGTCGGGGAGAGGAGGACGATCGATCGTGGTCGAAATGAAGGCTAAGCAGGAGAAGGGGAAGTATTCGTGAACGGACCCTTCACCCCTAAGAGTTTCACATGAGCAAGCTCTTGAAGAGTGATTAAGATCACTCTTGGTCAGGATCCTGCGCCTAGTTTACCCTATCGAAGTCCTCACGATGTCATGTCTTCAATTTGGCATTGGAAAACCTAGTGAACCAGTGACCAGTGCGATCGCTCGTGATCTTGAAGCTGTAGAGAGAAACGCGGGTAGGGTGGTTACATCCGTGGAGGAAAAGAGAGAGTCGATCAAGGGAAATAACGAGCCTGTCTCTTTCACTATCAGTCAGGGGTAGCAAGAGGGATGTTTGTGAATATGGAGTGAGCGAATGATTCCCCCCTTTTACTCGCTTGTTCTTATATCACTTGGTGTTGGGGCAGTTACGACGGAAAAAAATCACGGCGAAGCGAGAAGCGAGGAGGAGGGGCGAAGGTATTTACTGCAAAGGCATCGAACAAGAGATAAGTGGAACTCGAACCTCAGTGCATGGGAGTCAGTAGGAGTGAACGGAAGAGGCTGATAGCCACAGTGAGCCTCTTGGATTGATTGAATCGAAGCAAATCTTACAAAATAACATCCTAAAAGAGGAGTATACGAGAGACAATGCGAACTGAGAGAGGGAGCGAGGGGAAGCAGAGCGGCGAGAGAGGCGAGGAGAGGCGGAGAGTGGTGCAATGGGGGCAGAGGCGGGAGGAGAGAACAGAGAGATGGAGCGAGGTTCGAGAAGGTGGGAGGTGAATCACTGTCTCAGTTACATGGGAAGAGATGAAGCGGGCCATAGCCTAAAGAGGGAGATGGGGGAGGGATGGAACAGGAAGAGAGAGAGACAGGAGGAAGAAGGGGCCCGATAGAGAGGAAGGGGGAATGATCGGGCGGAATGAGGTCTGAGAAATGAAGAATACAGATTCGTTATCATCTAGCTCAGACCAATTTATATGAAAAATAATGATTATTGAATGCTCGTTTTGGAAGATCAGGGCTGATATTTATTAGGAAAGTGTGTTACCGCTCAGCAGTGTCTCTCTCTCAACCGTGTTTATTGCTCTGATCACTCAGATTTTGTCCATGTCCCTACTCATTCCACGCGATCACTTCATTATGAGCTGAAAATTGAGAGAGAGAGGCCTGACTAAATAGTATAACAGTTCTCCGAAGCATTTCAAACCGTGTGAATGCGTTGAACAACAACAGGTTGAAAAAGAGCCGACAACGGCCGGTCTGGTTTATGTAGATGAACAAGACACATCCGTTCGTTGTCCAAACTGATCGATCACTGTTTCACGCATCGTTCGTTGACTAGTTCTCGTGCACGGGAGCGATCATATGTCTCCTAAATAATCTTGCTCGTGTCGGATCGATTCTGATCGATTCCTTAGAGTGTGAGAGGAAGAGATAGAGTGTGTGTGAAAAGAAGAGACGAATGCGGTCTCACTACGTCACTAGCTGTGGGAGAGAGGGGAGAAGGACGGGGAAGGGGGTGAGGGAGCGACCCTGGCGCTTGTGAATGTAGAAAAGTTGATCCTGTTCCAGTCAGCCGAGTGCCAGAATGCAGGAGGTTGGAAGTCAAATTGAACTCAGACTTTGTGGACTACTTTAGCTGTCCCCTTGAACTGTCGTTGATTAGTGAAGCGGATGCTCGGATGAAATGAACACTCGGAGGATAGTTGTAAAAATAGTTGAGGTCAGCCAGACCGTGTTTGTTTCGTTCTTCGGATTCTTCAGCTTTTTGTTTTGGAGGAATTCATATAAGATTTCAATCACTGATCATCCTCTCTCATCACAGAGAAAACCGAGAGAGCGTGTGAAACTGAGAGAGCGAGACCGTCGCAGCGATTTCGCCATTGGCTGTGAGGGAAAGGAAGGTGAGAAGGAAGGGGAGGGGCGAGGCGAGAGCGGCAGAGAAAGACAGAGTCACGAGCTATCTAACCTACGCTGCGTCTCTGACCTTGCTCGTGCAAGTGAAGTCTTTGATCGACTGTATCTCGGCCAAAAGTTGAACGAGGGACCAGAAAATTTCGGATGACCCTCCTGGATAATGGATGTCGAGTTCTTAAAAATTTAGCACTTAACGGTAGCCTTTCCAACTTGCGGTGGATAGTTTCCGAAATACTTGATTATTCTGCTCAAAACGAGTAACCCGCTCTCATTTTCAACTGTTGAAAGTAAGCTTGGCGACGGTTGCATCTCATACAAGCCTGTCATAGGCTAATAAAAGAACAACGTGCTGGTATCGAAGCGTGGGGAGGGAAAGAAGTTAGGTACCCAATAGTCTCCACGAGGCCTCTGTGCAGTTTGGTGTGCTGCATCTCTGGAGTAGAGTTGGGTGACCGGAAGAGGGGAGAGCTGTGTCGAAAAGCATTCCTCCTTCTCAGTTACCTGATTCTCTGAGATTGCACACTCTTTGTCTACCCACCTCAGTCTAGAAGAACGATCAAACGGGTAACATTGCTTATACATGCAGGGAGTCGTGATTTTCGTTGATTTCGGTCTGCTAGTACGTTCCTCGTTTTGGCAATCTGTCCAGCTTCAAGGGAATGATTATAGAGTTACGGACCGCCTAAGCAGGGAATGGTGAGAACTTCGAGAGCAAGACAACAGGGAGGAGTGCTTCTCAACTGAGCATGCCTCTCTTCATGTAGCCCAGCTCTTCCTCTGAGATCCACCACGACTTTCTGCACAGGGAAGGTCAGGATTGCTAGATAAACCTTTGATAGAACTCTAAGATCAATCCTGCCAAAAATTTGCCTCTTATAAAAAATTCTCTGTGAAACTCATTCAGCCATCAGTCGGTTGGGTGCTCGTGCTCAGTCTTCATGAAGTATGTTTCACAAAGACGTTTAGTGGCGCTTTGATTAGGTTCACGCAGTTTTTATCAGTCGTTGGGGGGGAATAATAGTTATAACTTAATTGATTGACCAGATCTCTGAGAGCTTGACAACCGTGAAGGAGGAGCGCTTCGCAACAGAGCACTCCTCTCTTCCAGTCACCCAACTCTACTACTGAGATTCTGAACGGTCAACGGAAGTTGTGGGACTCTGCATAAACTAGTATGATTCCGCGTTTACGGTGACAATGACTTAAATAACGGGGCATTTCTTTTTCGGGCTTTCACCTCGCGTCTCCCTCACTTCCTCCGCTCATTTCTACTCTACTCACAAGCACGAACCTCCCGGCTGGCTTGCTGATTGTATACTGCCCTTCTCCGCATCTTCTAATTCCCAATAAAGCCCTAATAAAAACAACAGAAAAAAACGAATGAATAATGAGAGTTTGAGTTTAGTATTGAGCGAATTCCATGATCAGGTGGACAATTCCATCATGCTAATGAAAGTCTGCGCAATGATATCCCCAAGTTTAACCGATCTAACGGCTCTCAACGTCCTCTCAGTTCCCGGAATTGCGTGTTTTCTCTTCCCTACTTTGACAGCGGATTACGCGCTAATTCAGCGTACTCCAAGCGTGAATCGCTCACTATGTGGTTGTTCCCTTGAATACTAAGCTACACCGAAAAATCGAGTTGCTAAACCGAGGGGGAATCAATATTCCCCTGTTGAACTTCACGGGCAGGGGTAGAGAAGCAGAGTGTGTCTCTCTCACTCTCTAGCTCGCCCCGCCCCTTTACCCCTCTCCATTCGCTTCAGGATTGATCAGAAGGATAGCTTGAGTTCACCGTCCCTCCTCAGTTCAGTCTTCTATCCGACCTACTTCTCTTTCAAGTCTTCCCGTCCCTCTACAGTCCCTCTACCGCTGCTGCTCCGCTGCTTCACAGGTGCGGTGTATCTTTCCATTTTATGTGTTGACGTTATGTGTGTCCCATTAGCTTCGCGTTGGTTTTGACTGATAGTGAAACAGTGCATTTCTATTTCCCTTGATCGCGATCCTTTCACCAAATTGATTCATAGTCCTCCTCCCGGGGACTCTCTCACACTCGTGTTGTCCCCACGTTGTTGTGGTTCCCTCATTGTCGTCCCTCGTCCCTTAGTTCCATCTTTCATTGTCTCCCCAATCATTTTTGCCCGAAATTGCTCCGGAAACTATCACTGAATGGGTCACGCACACTGCCTCGCAGCTCTGCTCCCCCCTTCGCATCCTCTTTTCCTATCAGAGGAAATATTACCTCGCTCAATCTTAGACCACAGTCATCCCATCCTCACTCGTTCCTTCTTCTACTCATTCTATCCTCCTTATCCCTCCTTCTACTTCTGAGAGAAGAAAGACAGGGAAAATGAGGGACCGACTCCCCCTCTTTCCCGATCAGCCCTCTCCTTTCCCCTCCTCCCCTCCCCTTTTCTCTCGTCCTCTCTTGTTTTCTTCCCAGTTCGACTCTCTCCTCTAGCAAAGGGGCGTGTTGATTGATGAGAACACACATTTACCAAACAGTCCGATTCCACATAGCCTGCCAAGACTGGCGAATCCGCATTAATCCTCTAATGATCAGTTGCAGTGAAAACTTTTCTGACGGCATATTCGGCCCTTTCCCCTCTATTCGGCCTCTATTTGTTTTGTTTACTGCCGAGTTCGACACTCTTCTAGCTACTCGCACGTTTTGACTGATAGGGTAATAGAGAGGATGTTGTTATCTGTAACTCACCACTCTATCATGTGCGGCATAGGCAGTGGCTATCTATCGCTATTATGCCTTTGTAAATTTACATCGGAAGACTATCAATGCTGCATTCGCTAGTGGGAGGGGCACATCAAGCATTTCCTATTTACAAACATCGACCCTTCTCATCCCATCCATTGCTGATAGTGAAACTGAGGAGCACACTCCCCTGCCTGGTGCCTACCTTCCTCCATTCTCACCCTTCTCGACCGAGCCTTCGATTCGCCCCCTCCCCCTCCCTCATCTCTAAAATCTATCGTCCCTACCTATCCTTTCAATCTCATCTCTCCCTCATATCCCCTCACTCAAACGTCGCTGTGGTCACTCTCTCATTCGTCAAAAGCTCTCAAGTTTCCATGTTCTCTCGCTTTTCTATGCGGCCCAAGAGGTCTTATTTTCCTCTCTGTGATCAACCCTTCATCTCCAGTCTATGTTTCTCTGCCTTTCGACGGAATCACAGGGCTTGATCACTCCTTCCTTTCAATTCTCCCCCTGCTCGATGCCTCCCTATATTGTCACTCTATTTACAATCTCAGATGTTGAACACAGTATTGACTGATAAAGGTAACTGAACGCCATAGGCCCCGCCCCACAGAAATTGCGTGGATTGTTGACGACATCGCTCGGATCATTGCTTGTCATAACCTTAGCCGTTCCGGATTTCTTTCCCGTTCGAAAGTAAGTTATTATCAGTGGCTTCTGGTGTGCATTGTACAACCTGAGAGCATGAATTGTCATTCAAACGGCTATTGAGAAAGGAAAGAGAGAGCTACAGTATCTTCTGCGCTGAATAGAAGCGTTAGCAAAGACACTGCTTCTCTCGCTCTCTTCGCGGTCCCCACTATTTCTCGTCACTCTCTTCTCCCTTCCCCCGTCACTCCCCTCACTCGTTGGGTTATCTGTTCTAGACTTATATTGGTTGGCTTCCAATGAGGAGGAATACGGCTCATCGCTTCAATAGACTTGGTCGCTAACATTGTATTGCCCATGTATTGCCCAGTTGAAGGTTCTGTTGAAGGTCCCATGTGCAATTTACAAGTCAACATCTGAGCTAGAGAGCTGGGAAAGTAGAGAGTGAAGGTAGAGAGAGTAGCCGACATCCAATGCTGTCCGGTTGGACATTTATAGATGAATATGAATACTCGAATATCCAATTGTCGATTAGAAAGAGTGAGAGGCGACTTCCTCTTCCTTCTCAATTTATAAGGAGTGCCCTCTGCAGAGATAAGATCAGCAACAGAAGCAAAGAAAGAATGCTAAAATGCTACATTTTGTGCTCTTTTGCTCTTTGTAGTCAAGTTACGTTAATGGTCTAAGTGGCTTACTTTTCACACGGTTTTAAATTGAAAAATACCCACGTGTGCTCCTCTGATTGGTTCCTTTCATCCTCCATTTTTCCAGGGGGCATTGAGTAGTGGCATCGACTCTGAAATGGGATAATTGCATAACTGTCCCATTGTTTTACCCCGGGTTTTAGAAACAGTAAAATAAAATAGGTCA
The DNA here is from genome assembly GCA_900490845.1 of Pristionchus japonicus. Taxonomy (NCBI): domain Eukaryota; kingdom Metazoa; phylum Nematoda; class Chromadorea; order Rhabditida; family Neodiplogasteridae; genus Pristionchus; species Pristionchus japonicus. The sequence goes on along the minus strand of LS514911.1, from coordinate 291,323 downwards.
AAATAGGGAAGATGAGTTTAGGGGCTCCGAACTGAATTGGCTCATATTCACTGGCCTAGCAAAGGGCTCCCCCTGACGCAAGTGTCTTGAATACTGAGACCTTAAGCACTAGCCGTGGAACAGAGCCCTTCTCCTTTCTACCCTAATTTTGATTGACTTCCAATAACACTCTTGATTGCTCACTTCTATGCCCGTTGTACTAAAGGAGATAATTAGAAGAAAATAAACAACGATGCTCATCTGTCCTATCTAAGTGTTCTCTAAGAAAATGATCCATATTTGCTCGGAATGCAAACTTACCTGTCCATTGCTTTGCCTCCAGACGTCTATTACTCCACAATTGTCTACGAAGCAGCATGGGCAGAGCATCGCGTGGTCCATCTTCACTGCCAGCGGGAAGGATCGAGGGAATGAAGGGAATGGAGCCGTTTTCCCCAGTCCTAACACAGATCGATGAATTTCACATCCCAGTGACCATCTTTCCACTTGCTGTCACTTCCAAGTTATGCCCTCGTAATTTATCCATCTGCCAAGTCTTTCTCTCAAGTATGCTATCACTTCCGAACTGTGTGCTAACCATTATCTCAGTTGCGTTTCACGAATCGAGAATTCACTCTGAATTACACGAATTTCACTATTTCTGGGAGGATCGATCAACGAAGTTGAAGCTCCACTGAACCTCATTTCTCCCTTCTCGGCACTTCCCTGGTGTTCCCCATCGCCATCAAGAAGAAGAAAAATTAACTCAGTAATTTCTCCATTCAGTCAGTTCTCTCAGCTTTTAAAGCAACGATTATTCAAGCTGATTGAAACACAGGCCAAGACGAAACATTTTCTCGAAGAGAAATCATAATTTGTTTCGAAAGCATGAGTTGATTAGTGATACATTTGAACGTGGCGCGTCAACATCACGCAACGCGGTCGCGGTATCAACGGGGCAGATTCTCTACTTTCGCGATCGTTCTTCCTATTGCCGCATTCGGAGTCGCGGGCTGTTCTTATTCTACTTAGTTTCGTACATCAACACTTACGCACCAGGTTTGTCCCTGCATGCACTTTCCCTCTTACCAGCTGTAACCTGACCTTCAAAACGTTTCCGATCATTTGTTCGTGTTCATTTGTTAAATTTCGAACTCAAAAGTGGTGTGAACGTTTCCGCATTGCTTCTTTCACTCAATCCATGGACCGGAGAGCTACAGTAAACGTAGAAGGGCAATTCAAGAGCGGAGTCCGCCTCTCCTCCCCGCCTGCTGTCTCCCTAGTCCTCATTATCTCTCGCCCCTGCTCGTGTCCTCTCTTCTCTGCCCCTCCTTCTTCTCTCTTTCCCGCACCTGGTCTGTTTGTCTCTGCCAGGCGGCCGACCAATCACTGCCGTTCAAGACTACAAGAGATTCTGCTTCTCCAATAGGACTAAATATCGATCCAGTTAATGATTTAGCTAGTTTGATCATCTGTCTTTCATTCCATCTCCTTGATTTATTTTAAATATGTATTCAGCTGCTAATTCCCGTTGAGTAGATCAGCGATTAAATGATCCTCACACAAAGGTGTAATGACAGCCACAAGCGATGAATCCTTCTTACCAATCCAAATGTCTAAAGTACCAAATAATCAAGCAGAACGTGCCCAATGGATAGTTATCTATGTTGATCTATCAGAGAAGCTGTTTATTCGTGCTCCCACGGCAACATAAAGAGAGAAAGAGAGTCAATTGATGTACCGTCAAGAAAGGCCCATTCAAGAACCCAGCTCCATGAGTTTTCAATAAACTTCGCTAAGGAAGGACTTCGGCGGCTGGATGATCTATTACAAGCGTTAAAAGAACTCTAATAAGTGCGACCATCATTTGAGAAGATACATGTAAGAAGATTCGATCCCTTGATCCAACGACAATTTGAGCACAAAAAAAGCCTCCCCTACGTTTGTTCTGCAGGCCAATTCCCTGATACCAGGAATATTTAAAAAAAATTCTAAAGTCAAACCAGAGAGATTAGGCGGCATCTTCCATCCCCATTCGATTGATCGCATGCTCTCCACCCTAACTCCGCGATCGCACCAAGTGCCAGAAATTATGGAGTGGAAATAAATGATGCAAATTCTTAACTAGAAACAGCATTAGGAAGAGAAACCAAGAAAATAAAGCGGAGCGTTCTCTGCAACAGTCCACTTTCACTTTCACACCAAACCATGTAAATCAGGCTTTCAAGCAGTGAAAAATAGCACATTGGATTTATGCCCATTGCACACACGTTCTCTCCAATCAAATACTTTCACGAATTCGTTTCGCAATCATTTCGTAAATGGCTCTCTCTTCCTCCACTTTTTGTCTGCTTCTCACCCTTCTCTCGCTCGCGAGATGCCGCATCGATTACATGGGGGGCGACAAGTTGATAATTTCTCTCGTTCTTGAAACAATACGCATGAAGAAATCGCACGTTACTGAAGGTTGCCACCAGAAAGTTTTCTGGGAATGGCTGAAAGCGTAAACCATAAAGACAGCTCAAAGGGTCGTGCTCGGCTAACGTATTTTCTGCGCGCTCTTACAAGATATTCATTTGATTTCACAAACACTTCATTAAAGCGAAGTTTGCTAACTGTATTCATGTGTTTCACTAATCACCAATTTCAGGAATCAATCGCCTCGGTTGCTCCTCCCCCGCCCTCTGTCGTTCTCTCGCCTTCCTCATAACAGAAGTTAGTTCACTGTCGCACGCTATCCCTAGCTTCAATCTTAGGTAAATTGGGAGAAAGAGTCTAGAAATGAACATGGCTGGGGAGTAAATATAAATAAAAGCGCTTTGAGGTCCAATTTACCTTTCAACAGTAAAGTGCCGGTGAAGGTGAAGGAGTTGACCAAACTTGAGCATTTTTAAGGGAACACAGTTCACTGTGCGCACTAAAACTCAAGGGGGCATAGTGCGCAGACAGTCGCAGTTTCCATCCACGGTCTTGAAGTTTAGCAGCACGTCTTTTGAGTAATCGGTCAGCGCCCCAAATTGTTTGTAAGGTGTAATTCGTAGAGCAGTAGGGAAGAGCGCTACCTGGCAAGTATGAGGTCATGAGTTTGAATTTTCACCTATGCTAATCCTTTTGTCGAGTAGAGAGTGAAGCAAATTGAATTTGGGGAGCAACTGTGCGCTGTGGCTAGAAGACTAACTCATCCACCAGCATTGCAATTATTTGATTAGAAAAGGCTTGTCTGTAGTGAAAGAAGCTCGGCACAGCATGTCAGAGTGGAATGAAAACCTCATTTTGCGTGGACGCGCTCAGCCGAGTCATTCCGCGCCGAGCGAAGGAGGAGAAAGCGGTTAGAATGAGAGAAATGACTGAGTTTTTCTAACGTTTGTGCTTGTTGTAACTAAATGAGATCGAAATAAAACAAAAACAGACCTTGCAGAGCTTGGGAAAGGGTTTAGGTGGCTTTCTGAACAAACGCAATATTTTTATCATTTTTCACTGAGGAGGGGATAGTCTTTTAGTATGAAAAACAATCATGTCATAGTTTTCAGCGCAATCACGCAAAAAATTCAAAGTAACCTCAACTTGAAAGAAAGGGTTCAGGCAACTTTTTCAGCATTCGCCATTCTTGTGGTCTTTTTACCAAGCTGGACATAGCCCCGAAGAGCAAGCAACGTTTTTACAATATAATTGGCTGGGTTTTTTTGTGTTTTCGTGCTTGAAAGTACTGAACAAAGCGAAATAAAATTAACATGGATCAAGAAACGTTGCAGGAAGGGTTTAGGAAACTTTCGCGTCACTTTCTGAGCTGAACTTTAGTTATGTTTCACGGGCGTTCATACTAATCCCAGCTAATTTCTCCGGCCCTGAGGGAGACGCCATGCGAATGAGGTCCTCGATCTACCCTGACATGATGATGTGTTCGCCTAGTTCAGCATAAAACATCCTTTGCGAATACTAATGCACACCCGCGTACCTATGCCATTGAACTGAGTATAATTTTGAGAAAGCCACTCACCAGTAATTCTCGCGCTGCTGACATCGATGTTAGTTGTAGAAGCAGTAGCATTCTGTGATGACGGCGGTCTCTGGAATGAGTCAATTTAGCAATTTTGATCAATCTAATGTTCAAAGAGCAGTACTATCGAATTTCTTGAATATTGTTCCAAATTTGCGTTCACCTAATTAGCTCCTCGTTCTTTCACGTTTTATCCATTCCATAACTTCTAAAACACGTCAGCCAGCACCCGGTCACAAGCGTTCAGAATTTGGGAAGTATTGACACAACAAAGAAAAAGAGTTGAGCCATGAGACCGGGTTCTATAAACTGATCTATATTTTTCTATAATCAAAGATGTTCACGTGATCCATTGTTTTTGGAGCAGCTGATCGGCCGGTCCTTGAACTTGCGTGGATCAATCGATGATGGAATGTATTCTGTAATGAGATAGATCGCGGTTATTTTGCGATTTCTAAGTCGAGGTTCACTCAGCTATTCAGAATGAATATTAAAAAATTTGATGTTTGCAACCGCTGTGCATGATATTTGGGAACCAATTCAAACTAGCTGATAGGCTCCCTGCCTGTTTTTAGGGAGTTTTCCAGACCAATAATTTATCGAGTTTTATCGCGGGAATTTCCTGGCCCAAAATCCTAATGCGAGAGTTGCGAAGATTAAGAGTTTTCGGGATAATAAACTCTTTAAGAATTGGCTGTGCCAAAACCTGAAAAGTAGCCTAACTCCAATGACAGAATTGAATCGTCTTCTGGCTGTAATAATGTACTCGCGCGCGTCGCGTGCCGCCTAAGAACCGAATAAACTCTGGCACATGAAAAATTACCAAAATGAATTTACTTTTTTTTTGTTAGTCCATTGGGTCCCTCACAAGATAGCGTCGAGCTTTTATACATATCTTTGTTTTTGTAGGCATGAGACGTCCTCAAACTTTTTAAAAGCCATAAATATCTAATAATAATCTATAGATCATATTGTGATCTTTAGGCATTGGTGAACACTAATACTTACGTGTTCGCTGTCAATTCAACGAATCACTCTTATTTCTCACCACGCGTTTTCTTTTTAGTCGATATTTGAAGAGATGTTGAAAACTTCATGAACTCGATGCCGTAGCCTGCAAATAATCACATGATTAGACGACCTGTAATCAGAACAGAATGGAAAGGTTGCAGAGAGCGAACGAATGCGAACGAATGTGTATGCAAAGGGTAGCAAGAGATCTAGACATTTGGGGCTCTAGAGTGTGTATGACATTTAGTTGCGAGAGATTGTAGAGCGATTACAGTCGAAGGAATAAATCACATGGAAAACAGTGACCTATTGCTCAAGTTGTGACTAACGAAACACTCTATCAAATCTGAAGAAATACTATGTTTCTGTCTGGCCTTAATATAAAAGGAGATGGAAGAGTGAAAAGAGCGAAATCTTGCAGTACAGAGATATTAGAGATACTGAAGAGAGGGATCAACAAGAATCAATGGATTCAAAGAGAGAATCTTGGTGACAAGGGCTAGCAAGATATCTGAGAAGTTTAAAGTCGCGGGGAAGCTTTTAATCCCGCACCCGAGGGAGAGCGGCGACCATAAATAACCACTCTCCACCAGAGGGGAAGAGGTGCAACACATGCCCAGCAGCTGTAGCGGGATAATCCTGCTACCCCAAGCTACCAGACTCACTACTTGAAGTCACAAAACAATGGGTAATGCCTCTTCATTTCGCACACTCTCTAACCAGTCGAGATTGTGTTTTTGAATGAATAGACGGCACTTCGATCGCAAGCCATAAAACTAAACAAATGGTAATTTGGGTTGTAAAAATTAAAGAAAAAATAATGCGATAGTCCGCTTAAAGTTCCCCTCCACACACTTTTTTACCCCCACTTTTTATTCGATTTTATGAATTAATGGGGCGCCAAGAAAATATAATATAAAAATCAATTTTAAGCTTGTGGTGATTTTTCAAAGGCAAGGGATTGATCCGCTTGATATAGGTCCTATGCTGATTTAGTAGGTTACTGTAGTATCGAATTTTCCATGCAACTCGTCGTTCATTATTTTGGACTTGTTTTCGACGTTTTTGTGACCTTTTATGCTTATGTTAAACACATGAAGTTTAAAATTGACGGTTTTTGACGATCTTTGTCTAACAAAAGCAATTCTAAACAAAGTGGAGTTAACAATCTGTCCCAGCGGACACCCAACAGCGACGCATAGGAGAGCGTCGCGGTTATGCGCGGGATTTCGAAATTTTCGTGTGCGTGGAGGGGAATTTTAATCACCAGACTCCAATTTTAAATTTTAAATTTACAGCATTTATAGTAAGTTCAAGCAAGCTCTAGGGATGATATAGCATGTACGAATGAGAGGGCTTGGATTTCCTTTGATGTCCGATTTCATTTTCTTGGCTCTTGAGTTGACATCATGACTGCAAAAATATATTAAGCATGTTTACTTTGCACCTCAATATGTTTGTTTGTTTACCTATCACGCTAACGAAGTAATCTCAAAAGAAATAAGTCCTGTCGGTCACATCTTAGGTGTCGTTGTTGGTTATGTGATATCATCGGTCGATATCCAGTTATCCCATACCCGAAGTAGTTGGCTGGCTCATTTTCTCTGAATGAGATATTAATCGGTCATCCTCAGGCGTTACCGTAATCCAATTACCATATCGCAAAGTGTTCCATTCGTCAATTATATTCCCTTGGGTCACATTCATTAAAAGTATTCTCTGCAGTCAATCGATACAGTAGCTCAATTGCGCCGTATCAAACATTGACGACTTGTTTCTCTTGGGTTAGATTGATGATTAATATTACTTTACATTAAATCGGCACAGCAATTACCGTAACCTGAAGTGTTTCCTGGATGATTTGTGTGCCGATATTTCAGATTATTTTTATTATTATTTCGCATTATATTGATGCCATAACCCAATTACCGTATCCCACAGTGTTACCTGTATTTCCTAGGGTAAGATATCATTCATCGATGCAGTAGCCCGTAGATCTTCTGGTCACTTGTTTCTCCTTGGGTCAGATTTATGGTTGGCAGTATTTTGCCTTAAGTGATACAACTAGGGATGTAGTATTCGTTTCAGCTGAGAAGTCAACGTTTGAAATATATTCTTTTTCGAACAACGTTTTAGGCCCTGATCTGCGAAATTGAAATTATCCTTAGATTTTGAACTATCAGTGTCGAGAAACCAAAAAAATGCACAATCTGCGCATTTCGAATATGTGAAATTATTTTAGTCATACTCGACAAATGGGTGTATCTAAAAGTGGGAAGCATCTGCAACCATTAATACAGCACTCTTCATACTAATCGATAATCTGACTAGTAACGCACAATGCGGGTGTTTTCGAAAGAAAGAAGTAGGACGAATGGGAGGAAGGGGGTGATCAGAGAGAGTGAGTGATAAATGTGCATTGCGCGTCGTATCAACGAAAGATAGCAGAGAGTGATTGCGAAAGAGAGAGTGTAAGTGTTAGAGAGGCGTGTTGGTGAGCAGTTTGGGAACTGGAATGAAAGGAAGAGCAAGCAATTGATATCACGATCCCTGCATCACAGCTTAATGATAAACCATATAAGAAAGATATGTGAAGATCGAAATGTAACAGCTGATAACTAGTGAGAGGTGAGACAGCTGGCAGCAAAGACTGAGAGCAAAGGATGTTGAATCGGAAAAATGCAATTACTGACCATCTCAGAAAATATGATGCTTGAGCAAAACAATGGACAAATCAGACAAAAAACATCCTAAACGCGGACTCTTCAGCATTTGAAAATGTGAAGGCTAGAATTAACGTTAATGAACATGCAATTTTTGCTAGCCATGCGCATGAACATCATGGGATCGAAACTCGAAATCCTACATTTCAGGAGACCTTGCACAGCTAGCAAACACAATGGCACCATCAAAGGTATTGTGCAAAGCTCGAGAGATGGTAATAATCTTGGCTTGCAGAAGCTGTGGTCGAAGTACGACGTTAAGCGCGATCCCAGAGTCAATCGCCGTCCGGGTTGCCCCGTGAGTGATTATGAGATATGAGACAGGGGTATAATTCGCACGAAAGCAAAAATTTGAAGGCGTTAATGAACACCATAAATGTGCAGTAGCAAAGTCAGGCTCATGGAGAACTCACAAAAAAATTCAAAAAAATCAATTTCTTCACAGTATCACAAGAACCGTGCTCAAGCAAATGGAAGAGATCAGGGAGCTGGTGCATCACTCACGGGTCTCGAAGGATATCAAGGCTCGGTCATGCCCAGACAGGCACAGGTACGGACGGGCGGGAATGTATTGCCAGCTGTCTGTAGCAGTGGTTCATGGGATGGACTTCTAGATCACACAGTTGCAATTTGCAAGCATAAATTAGAACTTGACTACTTTACAGATCGTCAACAATCACACGGCACCCTGCCCTCCTTTCGACCCTATGCTCTACAGAGCTCCTGCCAGAGCGCCTCGCCAAAAGGTGATCGCACCTGTCCTGAGTTATTACGAGGGAACAACGAATTCTTTTCAGATCGTGAACAACCACACCGCTCCCTGTCCTCCGTTCCATCCGAAACTCTACAGAGCTCCCGCCAGAGCGAGGAACGTCGAGGGGACCGCGCCTGTTGGCGCACTAGTCGCTCCAGTTGCGCCTGCTGATGCAGCAGTTCCCACCGTTGCACGACCCGCTGTGATTGAAAATGGAGCCCCAGAAGGTGAGCCGAGGCATCGATAACAATTGAAAGGGACATAGTAATCGCAAATTCAGAGCATGAGCGCATGGAAGAGAAGGACAGAAACGGTGGAGCAGTTGCGGAGGGTGCTATCAACGGTGGCTTCGGAGGTGAGGGGTGTGGGACGATGTTCTAGACAACCAGTGATATAGTGTCAAGAGCCGATGACCCGAATTTCAGGTGTCCGCTCTATCGAAGGCGGAAACGGAAAGGAGGAGAGCGGGAAGAACGAGGCAGCTGTCAACGGAGGATGGGGTGAGCGCGTCTTTGTGTATGCATGGATTCCAGCCGCAAAACAAGAGCTTCGGACGCACATCCAATATGCCATTCAGGCAACTACAATCTAGTGGCACTCCTACCGACGGTGCTGGTTCACAACCTCCCCAGAACGTATGTTTTTGCAATTATTCATATCACGGAAATAGCATGAAAAATTCCATTCTATGAATTCCCGTGCCTCATCGAGATAATGAGGGAAAACTTAGGGTAAAACAGTATGACTGTTTGGATATTTGGAAGCACTCGTGAAACGCATGATCAGTGCATACACTGGCATCATGTTCTACTTGCAGGGTAACCGAGGCAGACATCGCGGACATGATCTGGTGGGCACGTGCGGGTGAGATCGCCCGTGACCCCAACACAGGTGCCCCGATGATCGCAATGTTCACAGACATGTTGGTTCAAACTTCTTTTCTCGTGATTTTGTTGCAGCTTGGTTTTTCTTCTCAGAATTTATTTCGTCTTCTATGCAAATGAAACGTATGATCCTCAATGACACGCGGTGTCTAGTGACTGAGCATAGCTGACCTTGTTTCAGGACTTCCGGAGAGCCCAGACTCGGCTGCCTGATCACGTTTGTGAACGGAGGAACCGCGGCACACGTCATCTCGATGTTCGATGGTTAGTGGCGCGTCTCGATAACTTAAAGGACAGGTGTTGAGAGTATTGATACAGAATGAAGAGGAGTGCATTGTCCAGTGCACAGAAAGCTGTGAAACTGAACCAAACTGAATCTATTTGCCAGGAGTGCATTTCGACGGAAGCGACTCTCCCATGCATGTCACTACTGCTCCGTTCAATCCTGATTGCATCAGAGCGATGAATGGAGGCTTCTGAGGAGACTCGCGGTTGCAAGAATACACAACCATGCCCGGTAGCTTAGTTTATTTTTAAAAAAGTTTGTATATGCTTTTTGCCGCAATAGATTCGCCACTATGTTTTTATCTACCAGTGAGGCCAATACCGCTGTTTGCCCAATGATACCTGTAGCCCCCTTGCTTCCCGTAGTATATTGTACCAGTGATTGATTCCCAACCAAACCTTGACGGTGCTACTGACCATACCAGCTCTGTGCCAAACTGAATCTCAAATTGAGGTTGACCCGATGATGCAAGTTCTCTCCCCCTTAGTTTATCTTGTGTTCCACAGAAATTGCTCATTGTTCATAACACTTGTTGCCAAATTCCACTTCATGGCTCATTGTGGTATTGTTCAAGGCATATCTCTGTTGTTTCTCTATATCCACAGGGTTTGAATTGATTGATTGACATCTCTCTCGATTGCTTCCCGGCATATCTATGACCCCTGTTTGACAGATTGTAATTCATATAAAACGGGTCAAACTAATATTTCCAAGAGGTAGCCTCAGTTTTGAATATCTGTATTTTGGGACTGTAAGATCTAACACTAAAAATGTCTTTTTTCCACTCTTCTCGGATATTCCAAATTTATGTATTTATGTTTGCTTTCCACACACAAACATTGTATTTTAACGTTTATTTGTTTTTATTGTGTTATCATAATAATATGCGTTCATATTTTTATCACACATATTCATTCAATGCACAACATAATATTAGGGGTCATGTTCTTAATGCATGGGTCTTTCACACCAATAGTGAGTATTGCATTACTTCCTTTTGCGATCAGTTTGAATGTTTCGATGGTATGAGGCATGTACTTTAGC
>LS514911.1:220711-266879 GCA_900490845.1 Pristionchus japonicus | reverse complement strand
AACACAAGAAGGACGAGGGCGAGTCGGGGAGGCGAGAGAGCATACTCTCTCTATGCAAATGGGTAGGAGGCAGGTAGAGACAAGGGGATCGAGATGCAAAGTGATTATGCTAATAGACGAGGAGAAGGGAATGAGACGGCACGTTAGACATTATGGTAATTGACTAAAGTGTGAGAGGGATCACCCCTCGATACAACAAAAACCTTGGATGAGTTGGTAAAAATAGTTCGAAATCGTTCTAGAGAGCCGATAGATAATCGAGTAGCTATTTTTTTCGAAAAGGAAACGCAGGAGCGACTGTATCTATTCAACAACAAGCCAAAAAAAATAATTTGAAAAATCTCATCTAATTTTGATCTAATTTTGATCAAAATAAGATGAGATTTTAATAATTATCTAATTATCTAATTTTGATGCTCACATCAAGTAGAAATGAATCAATGAAAAAGTACGTTTCATTTACATTACATGTTGTTCTGATGATAATAGTGAACAATTTCGCAGAGTCTAGCAGTGATGAAAAGAACACACACCACTGTATTATCAGATCTTGTTCGAGGTTGAGGATTCAGGGAATGAGAGATAGCCCGGAAATAGAGGATGTGAGGATGAGTTACGCTTCACGAACACTTTATTACGAACTATTGTCTGCATTTTGCAGAGGGGGGAATGAGAATGGACAGCGGATCCGCTGATTATCGCAATTCGAGAGTGAGGGAGAGAGAGGGAATGAAAGGGAGGGGGAGGGAGATGCAAATCCGCTCAAAACAGCGGATCCACTCATTTCTCCTTCTTCCCTAGCGGACCCGCTGATTATTTGCATCTCCCTCTCTCTCCTCGAGCGGATCCGCAAAATGAGAGGGAGAGAATAAATACGCAGTAATACCGATACCGAACTCGCATCCCTAACGGATACATTACTTAGTGTCATATTTTTTGCTGTATTTCACAAACAATGCAAAGGACCAATTTTTATATATTTATATGTGTGCATAGAAGAGATAGAATGGGCCAATTACATTAATAAAGCAGAAACAATAAAGCTACAAAATACTATAATACGAGTAGAACAGAATCTGTGATACTCTGTGATAGGGCAATGTGCGGTACTCTGATACTGCAACTCTTACCATACAGATCTTTGATGTGGATGAGATGATCACATGAAACTTTGATAGTGAACACAATTAGCAGCTAGTGATGATACAATAAACAATTGTGAGATGCTATTACGAATCCACAATAGGGTGAGTAACAGAACCATCAAGGTCAGATAAAATTACACAGTACTTGCAGAGAACTCCTACCAGAAAGAGAGGGTGCGTAACAGGGTAATGGCAAAGTGAAAGGGTGGAGGGCGGGGAAGGGGAAGTGCAGGAATCGGAATATTACAAAACCGGAGAGATCGAACCGGTCGAACCTTGAAATACACAACGATTGAATAGCAGAGTGAATACACAGCCATCGAGGCAAGTTGGGAATCAACCATGGGTCATCAATTAACACAGGGCAATATAGTGTCACGGCAGGAATTTCGACTTAGATAATGGTGATGACTGGGAAGTAGACAATTTGTGCATAGAAACAAGATAGTAGGGTTCACTGGTCAACAGGGATAAATATGATACTGTGAAACATAACTGAGACATAATCCAGAAATTCTATGAAACACTGCATCGAGTGCAAACCAAGGGGTAGCTAATGAAATTCACTAACGAGGAAAAATACGAAACTAACAAAACTGTATTAGTAGTACGGTTGGCTGGATGCGGCTATGCGAGGTTGCAATGGGACAATGAGGGTTGCAACCTCGCAGTGGCTACGCGCCCTCGCGAAGTGAGAGAGGAAGGCGAGAGAGCATGCGAAAAGAAGAGGGTGTTATCTCCCTCTCATTGCATTTGCATGCAACCTCGCAATGGCGGATGCGAGGTTGTAACCCTATCCCTCGCTCATTGCGCCCTCGCAAACGAGAGCCGCTCTATTGCGAGGTTGCTAACCTCGTATTGCCAACTCTAATTGGTAGTAGCTATAATGGAAAGTGAAGCTTACTTTTAAATAATACACTACTACTCTGGTAACACAAAATACAATCTACAACAAGGAACAGACTGGGAACAACTACGGAACGTGAATCGTTGGGTCGACAGGATTTGCAAGGCATCAGGGCAGGTAGAAGCTAATGAGAAATGGAGGATGCTGAACGACTTCGCGCAGCCCGCGTGTCTCCTTCTTCTCATACATGGACCGCCAGCCAACCCGCGTTCTTCGCGTGCTCGATGAACCTGTGAAATAAATCTTATTTCAACACTGCAAATGAGACATCAACTCCGATTTCGGTCAAGTTCTGGTCAACACTCGATCATTGTCCAAGATATGTTTACATAAGATAATTAAAAAATTTTACTCTTTCGGTCTCTCATTCCGCAAGGCTATCTCGCCGGTCAGCAAGCGCGAGAGAGAATGGAAAAGTGAGAGAACGAAAAAAATTCGAACATCTCTGCTTACTTACATGAAGTTCGCTCCGCGCAGCATTGTCCATACACGGTTCTTGATCTCGCCCGATCCATGCTTGCCGACACCTACAAAAAAGTTTGGAGGTAATCTATGTTATCAGATTCTAAATGCGATAGCAGATCATAAAAGTACCTGTGCTGATGTAGAGAATGCGCTTTGAGCATCGGCTTTCTGTAATACAATTAATTTGTTTTTCGGCGACTACTTCAGGCAACTTTCATCGTAATTTTGAGGAAATCTAGGGTGAACCTATGCTATAACTAGCCCTTGATCGCTCGGATTCGCGCCTCCACCATCTCCAATGCCTGATAGGTTTGAAGCCGATGCAGGTCAACGACGTCGTCATCCAAGCAGGAGTTCCATCTGGAAGATAGTCTTGATCTACATATCTTTTCATCGTGTAATTACGCGCTGGCAATTTCTTGCACTACGACGAAACTCATTGACGGAGCACAAAAGACAAACTCGACACAGTTACGACTTTGTTACTAGCATAGGCAAGAGAAAATGCAATATTTTTTTAGATTGCTAACTATACATTGGTACATTGGTGTCAACAATCACCTCGTTGAAACGGCGACGATCTTCAGCCTGATGCTCTTGATTTCCTAAAATTCTTCATAATTCGATCAATGCCAGAGCTTCACTACTGCTCACCTCAACGTCATGCTTCTTTCCGAGCTTCAGCTTGTGGAGGGTATCGTAGAGTCGGTCGAACGCTCTGTGTGCATTGGCATACGCCTGAATTGATAAGGAAGATGATTCAGTTGCTATCTTGGAACTTATTCAATAAGACTTGCTCTGCAAAACAAGCCTCGAAGAAATCGAAGAAACCCCTCGAAGCAAATTTTTGTGGTTATGCTAGGAGTATGTTTCAGAACATTTAGAGCACTTCACATCACCCTCCTTCGAACCTCTGCGTGACCCCGGCGACGCGCCATAGCAGGCAGGTCCTGCAGCCTGCAATCCACACTAAGCGACCACTTCTTGATCTCGGCCCAGACTCGATCTTGCTCGACGTTAGCGGATCTCTTGACAGGGAGAACGACTGATGCGTTGCTCGCAAGTTGAGCATAGCTGACAACTGAAATGGTGCAGTGTTCGCTACGCTTTTATCGCCTTTTGCGGTCAAGCAAGGGATAACAGGAGAGCACATGCGGGCAATAGTGATTGGGTGCGGGTATGATTTGCAGTGCTACCCGGAAAACTGTATAGATCTCCCACCAGTTTCGTGCAATGTGCTTTTGATTTCCTTCTGTGCCTAATATTCGCTCGTTCTTTGAGTGGCCTAGGATGAGAGAGCACTAAGAGGGGAGAGACACAGGGAGGCTAGAGTTTACACCGCCCCTCTCTTTGAGTCGCATCTGGCGAAAGCGCGAGTGGAGGAGCGCAGCTGTTGTAAAGGACCCGGGCCAGTCGAGTCGAGTCGCGCAAGTCACAAGTTGTGGAGATCTGCGCGTCTATTAGACCTTTTTTTTTGTTTCCTAATATGCCCGACTGTGTCATTTGCTTTTTTTTTGCTCCGTCTTGTAAAAAAATTTGCTTCTCATCTTCACATTACCATGCAACTCATGCAATAGCCACGCTTTGGCAGTTGCATGGTCTGGATCTTAAAGAATTGCGCTTGATTATGATTTGGGCGATTTCGAACATGGTTGATTTATAAATTGAGTTCGAGATCTGACAATTTCCAAATTTTAGTCAGTTTGGAATACAGAAAGGTGAACTGCCGCTCTAATTCTCAAGCTTATTTTCAAAGGGTGCACAGCGGTACAGTTCAAAAGGCCATTCATTTGCCATTTTGCATTTTTCCCCCTTCCCTCTTTCGAAATCTCTCTACTTGCCGACAAAACTCTTCCCTTGCTCTCTCACTGATTCGTCTTCTTACACCCTTTGAAAACAGCCGCGTATTTCTGTTGTGCCAGACTGTCAGACTATCGATTTGCAATTAGCATTCCATATCTGCGGTAGATCTATTGCTAGTTCGATTTATAGACTCTATTCTATCATGAATAAATCATTCCTGTTATGCTTCACAGATTTCAAGGCTCTTGTGAAAATTGAACTAGTTTTCGAAAGTATTTTGCAATGTGTAGAAAAAGCGCAGTTTTCTCTGTTCTTCGTTAAAAACACTGCTGTTTCCAAAAACTCGTTGGGGTTGGGGATTTACGGCAAGCAACCAATTACGAACAAACAAATCCGGAACATGCTAGGCCTAGTGAGGTGCTCAAATAATGAATTCGACGCAAACTTATGAATAGAGAAAGGGTAAAGAACACAGGGAATACAAGCACATTCACCACCGGGAAAGATCATAACCATCACCAGGCCTTTACTAGGTCTCGAACAAAGAGTCACCGTATTCTTAGCACACTTTTCCCAAAATAACTGTTTGGAGAGTGTGCTACATGATACGGTGACTCGAAATTCGAACTCTAGCATTCACACCATCGAAAACATACCGGGTCCGCTCCTGGTTTCTTTCTTTTGGAATTATCCAATGTTAACTCCTGAAATTCGTTTCTAGGAACTGCTTGAGGGACATTGCGTTCAAATCTACTGTCGATTCGCAAGTTTTCGTCCAAAGCTTACTTCTTAAACGGTGGAGTAGTGATTGGTCATTTTGCACCTTTTTCCACTATTCTATGACTCCTTGACCGATATGCTCACCTGTTTTGACGGTTGCGGCGGGCACATCAGACTTCGCGGCTTTCTCCTTTTCTTTCTCACCAGTTCCTCCCAGAGCCGATCTGTCACTGCAAAATATGCATCCTATATCCCCGTATTATTCCAGGCTACTCGTGCTTCTTCCCGTACCTGAGACTGTCTGGATGGTCAAGGGGCTCGGGTGTGGTAAGCTGATGCCTCACCAACTCTTCTGGCTGAGCGGAGATGGGTCTATCGGTGCTTTCCTGAGCGGAACATTAACAATCATCCAGTATAAGTAAAGGTAAGGTAAAGGTGCTTCCTTGCGACGAAGACGCTATGTGGGGCTAGGACAATCATCCAATGCAAATATAAAACAACAGAATGAATCGGCTAGTTTTTTATGAATCGGCTAGAGAATGAATCGGTTTGTTTTTTTTACCGATTCATTGTCAGTGCTCCAGCCACTGTCGGATGTGATACGCTGGCGATTCGAAGCGGACCATTCACTGTCGGCTACGGAGCAGTCGTTGCTCGATTCGGAAAGACGCTGAGTGGTCACTGAAAGAGGAATGAGGTGAGAATGCTTTCGATAAGCTATTAGAGACATTCTGAGGAGCTAATGCTTTTCACAATTACCATCGAGAACTATTTTCTCTTCTCCAGCCTTTCAGTAATTTTGTTTACTTCTCGACTTTCGGATAATATCAAGACTTGCTTGACTAGTTTGATTGCTCTGTCAAGCTCTTTGTGCGGTGATCGATTAATTGTGACAGTTCTGTGAATGTACTGTTGATTCTTTCTCACATGATGAAATCGATTGCTATCCACTTCTTTTCAAAGTGCTCATTTCGTTCTCCTCTCCTGCATCTCTCCTACCCCATTCATCTCTTTTTGCTCCATTCACAGCCCGCTCTCTCTCTCTCCTCGCCCCTGCTCTCTTCTCTGCTTCCTTCAGTTACCATCGATCCTCTCTTCCCTTTTCTAAACAGACGCGCCTCTCCCAATGAATCAGTTAGAACGATTTTTTGATCGATAGTGATTTCTAATATGTTTCAGAGTGCTAGTGAGGGTCTCAAAGCCCCTCTCCGCTTTGACGTTAGTGATATTGATTGGATTCTGCTTATTTAACTCCCTCTGCGGTGGCGTGGAATTAAGTTCGTTTCGTTACTATTGTTGCCAAAAAGAGGGTCTAAAGGCGACTGATCAAGATGATGATTGCTCATTTCTCGCGCTGATTGCTATCCGAACAAATCGATATTCCGAGATTAATGACTACCCGCCAGCTCTTTGGCAGTAATCTCATCGTGCGACTGTTGTTTTAGTTGCAGACTATATTCATCCATCCTCGTAAACAGCAGTCTCTTCACTCCTCACTTTTCTCCTCCACTTCAGCAATAGAGTTCGGAAAGCAAGAGTTGCTCTCCTCAGTCCGTGCACTCTCTCACCGGTCAGAGACACTAGAGAGCACGCAGAATGAGGAGTGTCTGCTCTCGCTTTCCGCACTCCCTTCAGCAATGCCAGATGCGATCGCCACATGAGCGATCATTTTTCACCCTCCCAAGCCCCTACTGAGTAGGGGAAACCCAAACTCTATCAATATATTTCCTACTAAAGAGCCAAGTAGTGGTTGCTTTCCATATTCTAGACTATCAAAGTTCTATTATCTGAATTTATAACATACTCCAAGGTCCATAGCCTCTGTTTGGTGAAGATACAGCTCAGTTATTTCTCAACAACGTTTCGTCATGGTTTCCTAGTCACCCCATTGCTGCAATTTCTTCCTTTGATCCCTACGCGTTTCGAAATGTCATTTCCTACTTGAAGGAACGCTGTCTTTAGCATAAGACGAGTGGCATTTATCAAAGCGCGCCTATCCCCATTTGTTAAGTGGGCGGTTTCAAAGATCGTGAATTTCTGGATTCGAGCAAAATGAAGGTCCTCCTTCAAAGGGAAGCCAGCGAAATTGTTGCAGCCAAATAAAAAAGGAGGACAAATATGTCAGATGTGAGTGATTCCGAACGATTCATGATAAGGTGTAGACTGTCAGACTGTTTCTAATTTTCTAAACTCCGAGATCAAGCCGCGTGTAGTTCGAAAAGCGCCAGTGGCAACAAAAAATGAATCATTCATGCTGACTGTGCATCGCTCAGACCCCCTAGGTATCGATGCTCCAAATTATTTGCAGATCTAATGAGCTAAAAAATACAATTTCCCCATGCAGATAGTCCAACACCCGACCGTAACCACTGTGTACTACAACATCTATAGTCTATGAAGGAGAGAAGAAACGACAAACTAAGGATCATGCAAAGGGCAGGTAAGTTTGTACTTCTATTCCATCAACGATGTTGGGAGAATTGATATGAACCGATATTCGAGTTCCTTTTGATGGGATAGTAGTAGTAGTCTTGTTCTATAATATTGTTAGCGAATCGTTACTATGAAGGGCAAGAATTTCATTTTCTCTTTGTCAGGCTCTTGTGACTAAGAGCTGGGGTGCAAATAGTCGCTTTCATCGGTACTGCCCTATCTCATTTCAGCCATCATCATCATCATGAACTGATCTTCGCAACATCATCCACATGCCCTCTACATGTCAACACTTCAATGAGCAGTGAGTCCATCATTCCTTGGCATTCCTCAAATCTATTAGGTTGATTCAAAAGTTTCTGACGGTTACGTTTGCTTTATTATGAGCTCTCTGGCTTCAGCCAACTGAGATTCTTTCACATCATTATTTAGGGGGATGGTGGGCCACCACAACCGTATTATGAAATTGGAGCACCTTTGCATGGTCTATGAGTAATAATTTTTACTATCAAATATGCTCCAAAATACACCCAAAACTCTGACTAGAAGTGCACACTGTTCTAGGAAATCATTTGAGATCTAGCAAGCCTCTTGATTTGCCCAACAATGGAGCAATGTATCAAGAATCCCTCTTCCTGATAAGCGTGAAATATCGCGATTCCAAAGATGTTGGACAGCAGAGCATTGTCTGATTGACCGATTTCGTCAACCAAGTTTGCGTCCTATAAGTTCAAAATTTCGCGGCTTACGCAAGGCGAACGCAAACCTTATCAAAATGTTATCGCGAACTGAGTAGCCTAGGGACTTTAAGTTTTAGCACTAAAGATATATGCAAGTTCATCGCGACGAGTATACGTCTATGAAAACTAGGGTTGATCGAACGGAACGGAACAACGGATTTCCGAGATTTTGATCCAATTATCCTCTCATTCCGGAACGAGAGTGAGTTGAACAACGGCCATTCCGCTCTCGTTCCGAAACGCATTCATTCGCCGTCGCAAGAGAGTGAGAGCGGTGTGAGATGAGGGAGAGAGGATGAATGGAGATGTGTTCCAATGGCTGATTTATGCCTTTTGTGCGTTTGTTTTCCAAACCGTTATCATTTATCCTTCAAACACACAGCTGTTCCAACAACAGAATATAGTAACTGACTTTCGCGAACTGCCTTTTTTTCCAAACTGTGAGATACAAATTTGGTACTTGGCCAGTAGTGTCTACTGTACCCAGGCATATTACCGTAACCCGAGATACCGTAATCCGGGAATTACAAGCGGACTTTGTTTGATTTTAAAAACACATTTCGTAAAAAAATCAGTTCGCGATTCCCGAACTACCGTATTTCGGGTTACTTTACATGCAAGACTACTGGAACACACTTTGGCATACTGAAGTTTTGCTCGACCGCTGATCATTTTGGACCATGACCATGGTGAGATGAGTTCAAACATAGACATTATCACCACGAAAACGTTCAAAATTTGTGGGGCATCAGCAAAAGCACTGTCAGGCATAAATTGCGCACTGAGGATCGCGAAAAATATTATGCACCCCGAACATCCTAACTAGAGAGCGGAAAGGAAGAGGGAAGAGGGGCGAATCTATGCAAATTGAGGCGCGCTCTTGTACAAGAGTGAGAGAGAATGATCACTCTTGTGCAAGAGTGAGTGGTCTTGCGCAAGAGTTGGCTGTCTTTTGGACAAATTGAGAGCGGGCTCAGTTCCCCTTGGTTTTAACGCTTAGTCACCAACATAAAAGTTGTAGAGGCAACCCTGGCGGATCGAATGGTGGCAAATAGAACATGGTGAGAGCAAAAGTCACTGAGTTGTGCTTATTTTCGGTATCTCAGTCAAGAAACCTCGTTCACTGATATAGGAAAAGCTTAATTATCATCGTACGTTACTATCACTCGCCGAAAAAGTGTGTTCTCGTGCTCAATACATACTCCTGCCTTGATCGGGAACTTTAACTAGCGGTCAAACGTAACGGGAATCGGCAGAATTCGAATACGTTTGGTTTAAGCACAAGCTATCGTTCTGGGTAGAGTGGTTCTAACAGCCAGAGTATATTCCACGATGACTATGTTACTCACTAAGAGTTAAAACTAAAAGACAATTTGCCAGGCTCGTCTTTTGGGGTATCAATTGCCCACACAAGGTGGGATACGCAAAATCGTCAGGAGCAACTTGCTATTTCATCAGGGAGATGTTTCAAATGCTAGTTACACTTATCGATAACGAATAGGCAAGAAATCCGCTCAAAACGCAGCTACAAACGCCGATGTTCTGAATCTACTCTTGTACAAGACCTCTCACTCTTGCACAAGAGTTTCTCTCTCTCCCTCCTCTTGCATTCCATCTCATTCCTCGCCGCGCAGAGCGGTTTCTCTAGCTTTCCCTCTTCCTTTCCACACTCTAATCCTAACCACATGCTCGGCGATAAAATCAATCCAACCTTTCACGCCTTCGGCCTTTGATCTTGTGAGACTGTGCTACTTCTAAGCTACGATTAAATTCCTTAGGGTCTACGTCGATTCAGCTCAAAAGACTGTGGGCGCTTTTCCTTGTACGAGATCTGAAATAGAGAACTCCTTATTGTGAAGTGTTAAAAGAATGTTGTGATTCTTATCACGTGTTCAATTGCCACTGGATAATGCGGCACTTGTCTAGTTCCCCGGAAGAATGGTTGAGTTTCACTCATTCCTAATAAGATATTTCCAAACGCAGGGTTGGTGGTCGGGGTGGATGGAGGATAGACACTCTTCCGTAGAACTAGACAAGTACCGTTAATGCCCGGTTGACTCACTTGTGTGGTTGTGTTAGAAGACACCGCGCGCACAAAGAAGCTGTTTAAATCTGAAAAAAACTGATTAAACGACCCGAGAAAATTAGCGCTTGAAGTCTACAAGCACATTTATTGCCAACGGAAACTATAAGAAACAGTATGTAGTTAGAAATGTTAATGAGCAACGAGTTAAACTAATCAGGCAACATAATAGAATAATTAGCATTGTTACTTCTTAAACGGTAGAGAGTTATGGAAAACAGCCCTAAAAGTTTAAGGGGAGCAATATTCGGAAGGTCATGTTGCCCTAAGAAGCTCACTCAAGTCAATCGATACAAGCTTCTAGCCCAACTCAATTGCGCGAGAGAGAGAGCGTGAGAAAGAAAGAAAAAAGGGTAGAGAGGGCCCCGTAATGGTGCGATTACGAAACAGATCCCGGGAAGTGGTTCGGTTGCAGTGATTCCCCTCAAGAAACGAAGGAGAAATGCCTTGCGATTCTCACTCGTCTGAAACCATTTTTGAGCTGAAGTTTTGCCTTCCTATTCGATCGCTAACGCAATTATGTTATGCATGGAAAAGGCGAAGACAAGTAGGAGGCGACGAGGCATTATTGAAGGAGCTTGTGTTTAAATTTACGATCGAAGATGAACAGCAAAGAGAGGCCAGGAAAAGGAGCGATATTCGCAAACAACGCTCTTTTTCTAGCTCTCATAAGTTTGTGCCTATAACTTCCATAATTTCACTGGTAAAACCAATCTGTTTAGCATGCCGTAATCTCCTTTATCTTCTTTCTCATTAGATTCCGGTATCTTTCAATGGATTAAAGAAAAGGAGCCCTCTCCAATCGATTGATCCAAGCTTTGAACAAGAATACGTGCTAGCTACCCTCTATAGCTCCCACCTTTGAAAAACGGTAAAGTTGTCTTCGCTAAGCAATCCTCAGTCCAGCTAGGCGTGTGAGGATTGGTGGCCGGCGATTCGTTACCACGGACGAGTCGCCCGGTCGGTGGGAATACATTAATTGCAGAGGACCGAATTGCTTCGATTGCGAAAGCTCGGCCTTGACAATTCCACCGTTATCCGCCTTTTTCAGCTCTTATTTCACGTAAGCAGGCCGTGAAAATGGCCAGAAACCATCGACAAGCCAGCCAGTCAGCCGGCTGGAGTTTGAGAGTCCGGGAATCGAGAGTGAGAGTGAGAGTGAACGAGCAAGAGGCGAGGAGAGATAGCGGCAACAGAAGAGAGTCAGAGCACTAGAGCGCGATATTTACCTACCACCCGCTGTATACTGTACCTTTCCCAGCCGGTACTTTCACGAATTCATCGATTATTGATTGGGAAAAGCGCGATAAACCTCTAGAAAACTCGCAGGACTCTGGGCCAAAATCTAACTCTATCTGGAGGGCAAAAAGGCAACTGTTGCAATTGGGAGTGAGGATAGACGGGGAAGGAAAGATTTGAAAGGAAGAAAACAATAAAGAAAAGCGTAAATCACTGATAAAGAAACAAAAGCTTGCGAAAGCAGGCCCGCTAAATAAGAAATCTGCCCTTCTGAAATGAAGCTTACGGTAGATTAGCGCGCTTTCAAAATTTATGTGAATTTATTTTAATTTCACTTTTTTCAATATCAATAACAATTTTTTTCGTCGGAGAAGGAGCTTTTCCTTAGCTGCGAGTCAATTGGGTAGTAGATTTTTTTCAATGCCTGCGGACCGAATTGTTTTGATTGTGAAAGGTCTCTCTTGACAATTACACCGTTCTCCACTCTTTTCAGCTTTGATTTCGCATAAGAAGGCCGTGAAAATGGCCAGTAAACCATGGCCAAGCCAGCCAGTCAGCCGGCTGGTGTTTGAGAGTGCGGGAAGGCGAGAGTGAGAGTTAGAGTGGACGAGCAAGAGGCGAGGAGAGATAGCGGCGACAGAAGAGAGTCAGAGCACTAGAGCGCGATATTTAACTACCACCCGCTGTATACTGTACCTTTCCCAGCCGGTACTTTCACGAATTCATCGATTATTGATTGGGAAAAGCGCAATGAACCTCTAGAAAAATCGCATGACTCTGGGCCAACATCTAACTCTATCTGGAGGGCAAAAAGGCAACTATTGTGCTTGGAAGGGAGGATAGACGGGGAAGGAAAGTTTTGAAAGGAAGAAAACAATAAAGAAAAGCGTAAATCACTGATAAAGAAACAAAAGCTTGCGAAAGCAGGCCCGCAAAATCTGAAATCTGTCCAGCTGAAATGAAGCTTACGGTAGATTAGCGCGCTTTCAAAATTTCGGTGAATTTTTATCTTATTTTAATTTCACTTTTTTCAATATCAATAACAATTTTTTTCGTCGGAGAAGGAGCTATTTTCTTTCCTGTGAGTTGATTGGTTAATTGGAAGTCTTCAATGCTTGCGGACCGAATCGTATCGATTGAACAATCCCTGTGCATGTTAATTTCATCGATACCCTCAACTGTCTGTTCATTTTTTGAATAGAGAAAGCAGTGTGCCACGTCTAGCCAGCCAGCTGGTTGGTCGTTGGGTGCGGGAAGGCGAGAGTGAGAGTGAGAGTGGACGAGCAAGAGGCGAGGAGAGACAGCGACAACAGAAGAGAGTCAGAGCACTAGAGCGCGATATTTAACTACCACTCGCTGTATACTGTAGCTCCACGGGGGGTACTTTCTCAAATTCGTCGATTATTGATTGGGAGAAGCGCAATCAACCTCTAGAAAACTCGCAGGACTCTGGGCCAAAATCTAACTCTATCTGGAGGGCAAAAAGGCAACTATTGTGCTTGGAAGGGAGGATAGACGGGGAAGGAAAGATTTGAAAGGAAGAAAACAATAAAGAAAAGCGGAAATCACTAAAAAATTAACGAAAGCTGAAGAAAGTAGGCCCGCTAAATCAGAAATCTGTCCGGCTGAAATGAAGCTTACGGTAGATTAGCGCGCTTTCAAAATTTATGTGAATTTTTATCTTATTTTAATTTCACTTTTTTCAATATCAATAACAATTTTTTTCGTCGGAGAAGGAGCTTTTCCTTAGCTGCGAGTCAATTGGGTAGTAGAAATTTTTCAATGCCTGCGGACCGAATTGTATCGATTGAAAAATCCCTGCTCATGAAAATTTCATCGATACCCACATTTGTCTGCTCATTTTTTGAGTAGAGAAAGCAGTGAGCAAATCTATCCAGCCGGCTGGCTCGTCGTTGGGTGCGGGAAGGCGTGCGGGTGAGTGAAAGAAGAAAAAGAGAGAGGCAACGAGAGACAGCGACATCAGCAGAGAGTCAGAGCACAAGAGCGCGATATTTAACCACCACCCGCTGTATACTGTATCTTTCCCGGCCGGTGTTTTCTCGAATTCATCGATTATTGTTTGGGAAAAGCGCAATGAACCTCTAGAAAACTCGCAGGACTATGGGCCAAAATCTAATTCTATCTGGATGGCAAAAAGGCAACTGTTATATTTGGGAGTGCGGGTTTACGGGGGAAGGGAAGATGTGAAAGGATGAAGTCAATAATGAAAAGCGTGAATCACGAATAAAAAACAATAGTTGATGAAAAGCACATATCCGGGAACTTCAAGACTGAGAGCAGTGGAAAAGACCAAGGGGAAGATAGTGTAGTCAATTGGCCATCCTTTTAAATGAAGAGCTGAGACTCAGTCCACCGCACTGAACTGTCTCATATAGCCGCACCAACCTGATTCTGTGCTTCAATTCAGCAATTCACGGCCTAAATTGCGCTTGCCTCGAAGATCGTGGTATCATCCAGTGTTGGGCTTCTGTTTTAGAGACCAATCGACCTGCAAACATTTGCTCATTGATACTTAATTAGTTCATTGATACTGAATTTGAGCCTCAAAAAAATCATAGCACTAGTAAGACGATAGTGAGATATTGTCGGTTGTACTATACTGCAATGAATAGTATGCACCCGGATTGCGCGGTAAAATAATCAAGTCCAAGGATAGTTAACATGCTACGTAGAGGTGTGCATAAGCTCAGGCGCGTCATTCCCAAATTGTTCCTGCTTGTATTCCCGAACGAAGAAAGAATGTGGACACACCTTTGTCGGATGCAGCAAGGTAAAATCTCTGAGAGCCGGCGCTGATGTAACCTGAATCTGGAATTGTTTCAATTATTGTGCGCGTTGTATGCGAGAACTAGTGTAAATTCATAATCTATCTCAGTATTCGGGTGAAAAGTCAATAATATCAATAAGGAAGGAGAGGTTAGAACTATCAAAGTCGATCACTGAAATGATTGGCGCTAGCTAGCTCATGTTCAGTCATCAGAAACATTAACGTGCTCGATTACAAGTAATCAAGAATATAATGGTTTGAAAATGGCTACTCGACTTCAGACGAAAAGCTCCCGTTCAATCGATGGGCCAACCCATAGGCGAACTTTCGTGCGAACGAGAGAGCGTGAGAAGCAGATATAAAAGAGGGTGAAGAGAGAATGGGCCCGTAATGGAGATGACGAAATGGGGGATAAAGCAATGACGTCACACCCCTTCCCTCCCCTTGTGCAACTGTCTTCCCTCTCTCCCTCTCGCACCTCTCTCTCATCCTCCTGCTCTCTCGCCGTGTTCGTTTCTCGTCCCTTCTTTTCCGGAATGCTTGCATCCCCGGCTGTTTCGGCCAGGTAAATGCGATCACGGGACTTCTCGAGTCGGTTTGGACGGTCCAGAGTAGCCTGCCTGTCGATTTTCGACCACCATCCACTAGCCGAGTCGACTACGGAACCGCCTGTTTCCCGTTCGACATATTCCATGTAGGGAGGAGTAGGGGTGGAGCTAGGACCTACCATATACGGAGAAACCAGCAGGGTGCGGGAGTGAGAGAGAAGGAGAGAGAGAGTGTGTGTGTGTGAATGAGTGACAGGAGAGGCGAAGGAGAGGCAGGGGAGGAGGAAGGGCACTTGAGTGGGGTACTTAATCGCTCTGCGTTGCGTACTGTAGCTCTCTCGGTACTTTCTAGGCGGGTGTTGACTGAGATAAAGCGCTACGAACGTCGTGTAAATGCGCAGACATGAAAGTCCGTCAAATTTTAACGATGGACAACTGTCGCGCGTGGGGTGAGAGCGGTGAAAGCGGGTGCAATGAGAATACGAAATTTAAGAAATATAAAAGATCAAAGATCAAGTGAATAAATTGGTAGAAAGAAGAAGCTCGAAGGGCGGAAATCTGCCCCAGTGAGAACGCGACCGCTTTGCGTGAGGTGAGCGCGCTTCGTTCGAATTTCGCATCGATTGACAAGTAGTAGTATTGATATTATTTTTAAATTTTAATAATTGTTCTAATCAACAAAATAATTAAGAAGTGGTATCTGATCATGCGGGTTATCATGTACAGTATGATCAGAATAGAGCATAACCATTTGTGTATCTAATTTTCGACCCGTAGTTATCCCATTTTCCATACCCCTTTCCATAGTGCTGAATCTCAAATAAGGGTTGAACGACCGTAAGAAGGTGGAGCTCAGTTGAGAAGCGCCGCTTCTTATCGGTTATTTTGCTCTTTGAGATGTCATCACCTCCCCTACTAAGATTACTACTAAGACACTTCCCCTACTAAGTGAAAACGTAGCTGGATGAGAAACCAGTACTTTTTGGGCCACCTACTTTGGGAAGCCTGTAGTTCACTTGACTAGGTTGGCACAGGATGAAGAAGCAATCTCGGAGAGCAACGCGACCAGGAAGGAGGGTCGCTTCTCGACTGAGCTCGCCTCTCTTCCGGTCACCCAACTCTGCTTCGGAGATTCACTTCAGGTAATTCATAGGCTATTGATTGATACTAGCCGGGCTACGTTTGGATCTTAGTTCTAATCGAGAATATCGACACACTTTCTACTATACACATGAAGAGGAATATCTTTCGATGAAGTACGAATACTTGGCAACCAATTTCCGATGCAGAAAAGTACCTGTGAAAGAGCTAATGAAGAGATGCAGCGCAGAATAAATCGATTTCACAGTCACAGCTACCGTAACTCGCGAATACCTTTCCCTTCTCTTTTTTTCTCTAATCTTTCGTGATAATGGGGCGGTAGATCAACACACAATCGATATTTCCTCACTTCTCCTCTGTTCATTCCTTCTCCTCCCCCAGCTACTCTCCTGTGCCTCTTTTTCTCCTCTTCCGAGACCGAAACATACAACTATTGGCCCGGTGTAACAGAGATTCATAGTTCGCACGAGCTGTACCTTTCCCTGCCCCTCTCCCCTGCTCGACTACATGATAATGATCGAGACATCTTTTCCTTCTCGACCACTTCCCCCCTCCCCTTTTTCTCTTCCCGTCGGATCCCACTTGTTGCCCCAACACCTGACATGTTCGACACTTACTCCCTCGCCAATCAGCCCACAAGCTCATCACTCACTCAGTAATTTCGGGGTGATCTTTTCCTCGTTGCCACATCCCCCCCCTCAATGGCTTCGAAGTTGCATGCGATCCTGTTATGGGCGCATCTCACTTTGTTTTCTCCCGGCTGGGGGATAACCGGTACAAGGGGCCTAGGTTATGCATCAAGCAGTACCACAACCTTTAGTTTTTGAACAGGTAAGGTAGGCTTCGTGATAGCCCAGGGGTGCAAGAATTGTGATGAGACTGGTAGTCTCGTATCGATCGGGGCCAATCAGCATGGAATGAAAGCAACTGCTACGTTCGCGGAGTTTCTTTGGTTGGGTTTACATCGTTTTACTATATAAGTCACGGAAAACTATTTTTTTTGGCAATATGAGGAAGTTGGCCTTCATTATGCTCATTTATGGAATTTGACAAAAATTCGACCTTGAAAAAATGTCAATTTTCTAAACTGTGTTTTTGACAGAATTTCGATCTCGAAACCATGCCAAAGCATCGATGGCTTGGCAAAAACCCGAACGCACCCAGTGGGGTTCGATCCTGCGCTCCTCTGCACTCCAACTCAAAACTCTAACCACTCGGCTAAGGCCGTTGATGAGAGGAATGATTGGGGAATCGTCTTATTCTGCCTCGGAAGCTCCAATGAGCAGGTGAAGCAGTTCATTCCATTCCAGAGTTATGCATTGCCCAATCATTCCTCTCATCAACGCCCGTAGCCGAGTGGTTAGAGTTTTGAGTTGGAGTGCACAGGAGCGCAGGTTCGAACCCCGCTGGGTGTGTTAGGGTTTTTGCCAAGCCATCGATGGTTTGGCATGGTTTCGAGATCGAAATTCTGTCAAAATATTTTCTAAGGATTTTGGCATGTTTTAGAGCTCGATAATTTGCCAAAAAATAATTTGGCAAAAATGGGCCAGATTTTCACCATCTTCCTCATCCTGGCAAAAAAATTAGTTCTCCGTGACTTATATGCTATGGCTTCATACATCGCTTTGTATTGACCCCTTCCACAAACCAGAGGGAAGTTGCTATCTTGCGCAGTATATTAGAGATAAAACAGTGGCGCCGTTTCCCATAAAGCTAGACCACCAGCAAATCTAATCTTTGTGTGTGCTCCTCTGTCAGTCCTCGCTCAACGCAGGTGCCCACTTACCCTTTGGCACCTCGCAAAATTTTAGTGCATTGGGCACATCTTCCCGATTACAGTTTGGAAACAAGCTGCGCGTGTTTGTGAGAAGATTCAATCAAGAGAGTGAGAGCTACAGGATACGCCATCCCCTCTCCATTCCGCGCTCTCTCTCGTCTTCCAAGACTGACGCACTGCACTTGGCCGGGTGGAATATGGACACAAAGTTCGCAGCTGTACCTTTCTCTCCTTTGCTACTTCATAATGTTCATTACACTTCTTTTCTCTCTCGATCGGCCCTACTCCCGCTCTTCTACCACTTTTTGCCTCCTTTTCTCTTCTTCCCGTCGGCTCCTCTGCACCTGACATTTGTGTTTAACACTCCCTCGCTCATTCACTCAATCACTCCCAATCACCCAACCAATAGTTGGTCTTGCGGCAGGTCTCTTCCTATTGCCCAAATCTATCTCACACAATTAGCCTTTCATCCACATACTACTGTACTAGCGCTTTTTCATCACTGGCAGAATGCGCCCACTGTTTACTCCTTCCCCGGCCTCTCTCTCCCTTTGATCTACCCTCTTCCTCCGTCTCGTCCCTTGCTGACCTCTGCGCTCTCTCACTTTAACACACTATCTCGTCTCTTCCCATCTGAGAGACGAGGGGAGGAGAGGCTGGCGGGGTCAGGGAAGGGAGTAAACAAAGGCGAGAATCACGTTCTCAGATCACTTTAATTTGCAACATTCAAAAACTACATATTTTAAAATTCTGAATAAAATATTTTTGGAATCCCCACTTCACGCCGATCATTCTTATATAGGTCGCTCCTTGCGCTAATGGATCATTGAAAAGTTACATCTTGTAACAAAAATATTTTTGAAAATAATGAAAAATAAAAAAGATCAGGCGTGACCGCGATCAATTTTTAAGCCTGGAACCGCGTTTTCTTAATTTTAGCGCATCAGGATAAAGTGCTATAGAAGAAATTCTGTTTTCGACGCGACGTCGTCTGGAGCCAACGGAGGCTCAAAATGAAAAATTACCAAGTCCACTGTCTTTAGCATCGTCGAGAACCCCAAAACACACAGTTTCAGGAAATCGACCTTTTTTGACTGTGCCAGATGCTTGACGGTTTGTCCGATTCTTACGCGAACGGGCTCATATTATTGTAGTCTAACTAACAGCGAGGTAGTAGTACTGTTATTTTTTCCTGGTAGTGCATACATCAAAGAGTCTAACTGCGCAATCCATTCAACTTTATATTCAGTTAGTACTTCAGGACAATTTTTGAAAGAAAGTCTGAATGACGGCGTGCTTTTTTTAATTTTCACATTATGATGTCACATAACAACATGGATAGATATGGAAAAATCTTCCTATTTTTCCTTAGTAGTACAGTTTTCGGGTTGTTAAATTATGCAGAAAATTTTGTCATATCAGCTCTTTTGAACTCAGGAGAAAATTACAAAGGTCAGAATTTGCCCTATTTTGATCAAAATCATCTACCATGGATCAGCTGTTTAAACTCACAGTAGATTCGAAGTACCCATCTCAAAAATTATCTTTTCAGGGTACGTCACGCTACATGAGTTTACATTGAACCAACATCCCGTTGAACATGAGATTCCAGATTTTGATTTTTTTTTGGAAATGATTTTTCAGCTGACTTGGTTGAATTCAATGAGCTATTTCTCTCTGATTCGGAAACCAATACCCAAGTGGACACATACGTTACAAAGGCCTTTGGTTGTGCTAGTTATTGAAAAGTTCAAATGAAATACACGATTTCCAATTAACCTAAAAATATATAAAATCCACAAATATGAATAGCGGCGTTTGGTGATTTTTTTCGAAATGGAAATTCATTCGGCGCTATCGGTCAACGTTTATTGATGCTGACCAGATGCTCACAGTTTACAACACGGACACCCACTAATGTGCAGTAGAGACTGGGGCATGTCGCTCGGAACGGTTCGCGAGTTATTCAAGAAAATGTTTGTCACCATAATTTTGGGACACCCTGTATTGATCGGCCAATCAGCCGAGCGACGTTCGCGGAGATCCTTTGGTCTCGCGCGCATGTTGTATCCTGAAGGGTCTCCTTACGCTCTTCCTAACGCGCACTTCCTGTAAGATCACCCAAATCATCGATTGTTCAAAAAAAAAGCGCCCAGCACTGATCAATTTGCACTCTTCGGAGTTCGTGATTAGCAACATCCTGCTCTATTTTGCTTCGCGAACCCCTCCGCTCGCGCAACTGTTGTCTACTCGTCAACTCGCCAGTTTCCGGACATGGCTCTTAACATGTTCCCGATTTCAAATACAGCTTTACACCAGTGCGACTGCGTGTGTTTGTGCGAGGATCCAGTCAATGAGAGAGTGAGAGCTACAGTATACGCCATCCCTCCTCAATCTCTCTCCCCTCTCACTCCTTCCTTCTCGTCTCCATCAATCTCTGCGGACCTCATAATAAGCCTAAATAGTGAGGGCCCGCTTCGCATAGGAAAAACCGCAAAGGCATTCGCTATAGTCAAACCGCCTTTGAATGGTGTTACTTACGACACGCATACTTCGTGGTGTTAAACGCTCAAAACAGTGGACCTTTCTGTTCGAGACCTACGGTAAGTCGCAGCTCTCTTCCATTCTACTTCTATCAATCGATCCGCGAGGGCCGCCATTCTCCTTTCTCTCTTACTCACATAGTCTCGTATACTCCATCTTGTCTACCAGAAGGAGAGGGAACGAGAAGCGAACTCAAACCGACGAGAGATCAGGTGGATATAGGAGAAGCGAGATGACGAGAGGGGGAGAAATAGCGTGGGGTGCGAAGAGAAATAGCGTGGGGTGATCTCCACTTCTGCCTCTCAATCTGCAGAAAATCATTCGGTCCATCGCCAGTCAGTCCATCGCCTCCCCACCAATTGTATCGTTGAGTTCGTGTTAAGGCTTGAATCGATTGGCCAATTCGCTTCTACTTAGCCTGATTATTCACTTCTGCACGTATTAAAAATACCACGTTACAGAGTCAACCACCAATCTCGTCTGGGTCCGACCGGGCTTCAAGCGGGGGTAAGCAGACAAACTCAAGGCGCAAGTAATCAAATACAATTCCAGAATTCCGCGGCTTCAACACCTAGCCACAGCGGTCTTGATATCTTCCCTAACCAAGAAAGTGAGTCAATTATATCATTTGTCTTGGTTCCTGAGAGTTACTTGTCAACCTTCACAGTATTTTATGATTAATTACGGTATTTCAATCAATGAAAATTCGCTATTTTTCCTCGTGAGAATGCAATCGAAACACTCACTGGTAGTCCGCAATCGTCTCACCAGGTCCAGTCATCATTTGAGCTGCTCTTTCTCAGTTGGGCGTCATCTGAAAAGCCATAGATTGCATCATCTTTACTGATCAACTGATTTTTATTGCCCCAAGGGATTTGAATATTGTCAGACCCGACACAATGTTGTGTTACCGAGCTGTCGAGAACCAAATCAGTTGAAAACGGATTTCATCATTTTGTAATAGGGCGCTTTCTCTCTTTGCTCTATCTGACATGTTCCATCCATCCCATATCACGTCCATCACAACAACGAGTTTTCGCCTCTCTGGAAGAAGTGATACTCGGTTGAGGAAAGAGAGTAGGCGAATTAGAGAGGTCAACGAGACGAGAGACGAGAGAGCAGTCGGATTTGAGAGAGTGGAGGTGTAGCTCTCATCTGTGCTTTCGCGTCATCACATACACTAGCCGCCAAAATTATATGACATCGCGTTTTTCGGTCGTAAGTTCTTTGAAACTCGATCAATCTTCACGAAATTTTTACCATATCAATGTTTTATGATTGTGCACACGCCGGTAGTTAACTTTTTGAAAACTTCGAAGTTTGAAAACTTCGAAGTCACTGGGAATCATGCATTTTGAAGAATTTATTATTTTCCAAAAAAATTCATGGAAAACTTTTCTCTGAACTGCACGCGTACTTTCTGATTGTTATTCAGAAGAGCTAACATCTAGCTACATAACCCACATTTAACCAAAGATATCTGACCATTTTTGGCTGAGTTAAAAAATTACGAAAAACCAGATGATTTTTACGTTCTGAACCCGTAACTCGCTCCGTAAAAGCGCAATTGAATTGAAATTGATGCCGTAGCATCAGGTGAAGGTCTGCAAGGTTTGATGATGATATCGGACTGCTAGGTCAGCAAATCGCGGATATCATCATTTTGAGTATATGGTTTTGCGCAGAGCGGTAGTTTCCGTAGCGAATTTTTCCGATGGTCGCCCGTTCAGAGGGAGACTCCCCAATGTATACTCAAACTTTTTGTGAAATACGGATGCCCATACTCGAAAAACAAATGAGTTGCAGGATGGTGATCCGTCTTAAAAATGACGAAAATAGACCATTTTGCATAGAAAACATGGTTTTTTCTCCGAAATGGACATATTTGACGTGTCGCAACTTTCTCAACTGTAATGCAATTTGTATCCAATTCCGCGAAACACCCACATAACCATTGGGGAGTCTCCCTCTGAACGGGTGACCATCGGAAAAATTCGCTACGGAAACTACCGCTCTGCGCAAAACCATATACTCAAAATGATGATATCCGTGATTAGCTGACCTAGCAGTCCGATATCATCATCAAACCTTGCAGACCTTCACCTGATGCTACGACATCAATTTCATCTCAATTGCGCTTTTACGGAGCGAGTTACGGGTTCAGCACGTAAAAATCGTGTGGTTTTTCGTCATTTTTTTAACTCAGCCAAAAATGGTCAGATATCTTTGGTAAAATGTGGGTTATGTAGCTACATGTTAGCTCTTCTGAATAACAATCAGAAAGTACGCGTGCAGTTCAGAGAAAAGTTTTCCATGAACTTTTTTTGGAAAATAATGAATTCTTCAAAATGCATTATTCCCAGTGACCTACCTTCCACTTCGAAGTTTTCAAAAAGTTAACTACCGGAGTGTGCACAATCATGGTAAGAATTTCGTGAAGATTGATCGAGTTTCAAAGAACTTACGACCGAAAAACGCGATGTCATATAATTTTGGCGGCTAGTGTACATAGCTCGAGATACTTGTTTTACAACTTCTCCATCTAGCGCAAAAATTTGCCGATCTAATCCGAAGGCAATAGTCGAAAAATGCCTGAATGGGGAACACACAATTCGCCTATACAACACTTATGGGCTTACCAGGAACAAAGTGCTATCTCAGCAAAATATTTCCAGAAGGAATTATGGGCTTCATCAAAGCTCTACCAGCAATGGTATCTGCGCACACGTTTTGACTTAGCATCTCTTTTTAAGAGCTAACTTAAATATAGCTAACTTAAAACCGAAACCTTATGCAATAGAGTTCGAAATTCGAGTAGTCGTCTTTTCGTTTCGCATACTCTCTCACCAGCCGGAAGGCTAGATTGTGCGCAAAATGAAGGGATGTATTTCGGTATTTACCAGTATTTCGAACTCTCTTATGCAACCGAATTTCTGTTCTTTCTTCCTTCTTAAATTGTAAAGTACACTTTTTGTGGAGGTGCTTTGAGAGTTTGGCGATTTTTTATCGTACATTTTGGAACTAATCAGCATCGCATTTGCCTCGTTGAAAAAATTAATAGGATTGATTGCAAGATTGATAAAGTCCGAGAAAGTGGACACACAGTTCTAGTCCTCTACGAATTTGATAAATGCTAATTTCAGGCTCCGGAGACTTCAAGTTCATCCGAACGATCCTCAAAACACTCAACAGTCATCTCGCTCTTATTCTTATCTACGAGAGTTCGAAAGTAAGCACATCCTTTCTGGAAGAACCGAGATGCAGTGTAAAGAAGTAGCATCCCTTAGCCACAGCGTGGTAGAGACGCTCCCCATGAAACCTGTGAAGCAAAACTCAAACCTATGAAGCATCAAATTTTTCGAATTGGGTCACGATCTTTTGTAAGAGTGGATGCAGACTTCCAATTCGGACGAACTGCATAATAATCATAGTACACAACCCAGTGCACAACGTAGTTAGTTTTTTAGAATGTCTTCAACTTATTTTTTGACACTCTGAGAATCTTTACGAGTACGTAAGATGAAATGTCAATATTCAAATTCCTGAGAAAGTTCAAGAATTTTTAATTCTGTCGTTTTGTGACCTTCTCCATTTCGGTATTAAAATTTTTTTTGTGAAGATCCTCAATTTCATAAGAGTCTCTAAGACACAGCGTGTCAGAGAGGGCGAACCCCTTTGTTCCCCGCGTCCGAGCGCTGTTCATGAACATTCGAAGACAACATTTATATGAACCCTATGAAGCATACCCAATATCTCACTGATAAATGACAAATACGCAAATTCGGAATATCAGAGCTCTCAAGTACCGAGTGGACAGGCATGGTTCATGCGCATGGCCGATCAAATCGACTTTAAAAAATTTACGATAATACAGTTCAATTTTATGGTAAATCGTTGAATATCTCCGAAGCCGTTAATGGAAACCCCCACACCATTAAAACTTTTAGAATGCTCAGGATGTTTACCAAAAAGTAAATTCAGCCGATTTTTGAATTTTTAACTCATATTCGAGAAAAGTAGAAATAAAGGGTCTTTTCAGCAGCTTTCTCGAATGTGAACAAAAATTTCAAAATTCGGCCGAATTTACTTTTTTAGGCATTCCATGAGCATTCTAAAAGTTTTACAGGTGTGGGGGTTTCCGTTAAGAATCACAGACTTATTCAAGGAGTTCTCAATGGAAAGAAACGCCACACAATGATCATTCTCATCGAATGAATTGGCTATGTTTCAAAGAAACCATTTGTCAGAACTTGTCATTTTTCTGTAGAAGCAACTTAAACTCTGCGCATTTGTTCTATTTTGCACAAATCGCTCTCTCATTCCGCCTCATTCCGTCTCCGCATTGGCCTCGGACGGGATAATTGGATTACTTCCCCCCTCTGACACGCTGTGTGAGATGTTCTCTACATTTCTGAAAATATGAAACGCCTGTGAAACATAGATTCATGTCTTTGTTCATTTTGACCTTATTTCACACAGAAAGAAGTCACAAGTGTCCCTCGAGTTTATAGTTGATACTGAATAACTACTGATTAGCAATAATGAATGAAAATCATCCTTTTACTGTATTTCATATTGAATGATTTGCAAATTTTCAAAACGCTAAAATTGAAAGATTGTTATTTTGACGACTTAAAAAATTTTTGAATCTGCCACACAGCGAGCCATTGAGGATCAAAGATCTCATTTGCGCGGCGGACGTATTCTGATTTCGTAATCCTGTTTCGAGTTGTTGTTCTCCTCCTAACTATAGGTTAGACGTGAAACCGAAGTGAAACATTCACAATTTTCAAAAACATTTTTAGATATATTAAATTTTCCAAGTCAAAAATGATAAATTGGGCGTGGTCAATAATTTTTAAATGTGATTAGGAGCAAAACCCATTTTTGCGTGTTTCGAAATTCCTTCTACGCGTGGAGGAGAGTGATACCTCCATGACTCTCCTCAACGGAAAAGCGGAATTTTAAGAAACGGAAAAATAGGCTTTGTTCCTAAGCACATTTAAAAATTATTGACTTCTCCCGATTTTTTATTTGAGCTTTTATTATTTTTAAAAATAATTTTACAGTTGTTTTTACAATTGTACAGCTTGAATCGAGACGATTGTTTCAATAGGTTTCATTTGAGATACATTTGATTTGATATTTGAGTGAGATGAAATAATCGAGAAAAGAAAAGGACGCCGTCATGGCCCATAAATGCTTGTGCGTGGAATAAGGGGCTTCAATGATTGAAAAACTCACAGCTGATATTGACACTTCAGGCTATGCCAATGTGAGTAGCTCACGAATGGATGGCAGGAGTGGAAGAGAATTTCTGAAAGGTGTTGCGTAGAAGAAACACTAAATTTCCACATCATTTCAAAGGTGTTTTAGAAAGAAGCCGCTAAAAAATTACACTACCTGAGTTTGAAACACATTGATTTCGCAATTCACTTGGATTGATACACGTTATGTGCCTTGTTTTGCTTTAACTTTTCATAACCAATCGATACATAAAAGTTACAAGCACATCAAGCCATGACCTAATAGTAACCAACCCGGCGAAGGTATCAATTACCCATAAATATTTCGGAAGGGTAAACTTACCTGGTGTTCGATATTCTTCAAATTCTTACTCATATTTCTTCAAAGCTTTCAGTGTCATAGACGCAGTCTTTTTGCGTTGAATCTCCTAAAATTTTTGAAGTAGTATACAATCTTGGCAAAGACGAGTTAATTGGTATTAGACGCTCCACGCCTATTTTATCGAGCACACTCACTTCATTTACATTTGAAGCCTCCATCCTTCGTTGATGAAGAGTTAGCACGTCCAAATAGTTCCATACCTGAAATAGAATCATAAAAAGAGAGGAAATTTACAGAGCAATGACACGTCGACATGATGAATCATCGGTAGGAGTGATATAAAATATCAATATGGTGCTTCTGTATCAATGATTTGGGATCTTCCCAATACAACCGTTCAGAATGGCAAATGGTGGCGGGAGGGGTACAATGGTAGGGGTGGCTTGGGCCAGATATCCAAAGCGCCTAATTTGATTCTCGTATTGGATGGGGATAAACTGTGACAAATTAGAACAAAATTTGTTATAGCTGGAGGGCAACAAAGATACTAGTGGGACTGTACAGTGAGACCAGTGCGAAGATGGGGCATTGGGCGTACTGAGTGGGCTGAAAGATCACACATGTGGCCATTACATCTGGCATTTTCAAAGTGAGAGAGAAAAAGGGGGAAGGGATAGATCGTATTTCTTTTACTAGTGAGAAGACAGAGGTCTCTGATCTTTGAAGAATCGATTTCGAGGCGCATATCTAATGCACATGCGAAAATATTAGTGCACAACGCCCCGAAAAATCTGCGAAAGATATTTTGATATACCAATGATCTAATGAGGATATCAGACATGCGATATCTACTCCGAATGCAGATAAAAAAACCCATACCAATCGCATTGATCTATATTGCAATATGTAATTTAGGGCATATATATTTTCGAGAATGATTAAGAATAACTGAAATTATTTATTTTCTGAGCGAGTGGGCGAAATTCGGATAGCCAAACATTAACGCATCGTAGAAGAATTATCGCGGCAAGAATTAACAAGCTGTACTGTGAAATACCGTTTCAATCGATGGTCTGATTCATCGGAGGGGCCGCCTGCTCTGTAAAAGGAAAGAGGGAAGCAATGGTAGTAGCGGAAAGCAGAGAGACATAGCTTGGGAGAAGAGAGTACAGACAGAGAAGGGGGGGCGGGGGAGCGTAAAGGTGAATGGGCCGAAGAGATGGAGGAGATGGAGAGGGGAAAAACTGAAGGGGCACTTTGAAAAGAAGGAAGTGCTATCGATTTTTGTGTGATAGCAGTGCAACCACTAAAAACTACCTGGTTCGGCAACCTACTTAGAGATAACAATTTCCTAGACCACATTTTAGTATCGAGATTGAAGAATACGATATGATTCTACGCGATCTACCATAGGCAACCCAACTATATAACCCTTCAATACGCCCACAAAGAATTCCAGACCTCGGAACATTCAACTGCATGTAGTAAGATAGATTGAAAACAGTCGATCAAATGAAACCGGATTTCCCATATTGGGGTGTGCACATGATATGAGTCTCACCCTATCATTTCAGTGAGCTCCCAACCCGTGGACGATTCGGGCGATGCCAGCTCCTTCGCCGACAGCGAGTGGTCCTCCCCACCTACAGATCAACTCACTTCCCCAGACAGTGGCCGCGGCACTGCGGACCCCTTCTTCCCGGTACGCATTCATTAAAGGGTCGTGGAAATGCAGCGCCACCACGTGCAGGTTCCAAGGCCATGCCGTAGTCGATGGAAACTCGCTAGAGTGCTCCATAAGTCAATGACAAAATGGCCGGCACCAAGCGCATAACTATCTATATTTGCTAACTCATATGAAATGAAAGCTACAATCTGGTCCATACTAGTGACGCAAAATTTCGGAATCCGCGTTTTGGAAGCTCATAGCATCAAAGTTTGAAATGCCATGAAACATATCCGTGACATGTCCAGAAAATTCCTTCATGCAGTTCCTAAACGCGAGTTCCTAAACGACCTTTCGCCTTGAAGAAGCTTTAAAAATTATGAATCGGACGGCCATTCTCGGAGATGTCCGTACCCTTTTTTTGCAGATTCTGCCCTCCCGAGTCCCCCCAGAGCACACAGGCGCAGTTCTTGAAATGGTTGCTGAGTTTCCGCATATTAATACCGATTTCATGGCTGGTCTTCTCGGGAGTTACCTGTGAGTTCGAGTGTTTGAGCCCGAAAGATTAATATTTATAACTCAACTTGTAAGTTCGTTAGCTTTCAGCTAAAATAGTATTGCGAGTAGTGCAAACACTCTGAGCACTATGACGAGATCACTCTATTGAAAAAAAAAACGAGAGCTAAGCGTACTGACTCAATAAATGATTTCAGTTACAACAAAGCAGAATGTAGAGAGATGATCTTAAAGCTCGAAAAGGCGAAGGTTCAACTGCCCGGTGAGAAACTTCTTTCGTAGCTCAATCATTGTTTGCCAACGATCATTCGGACACAACCAGAAAGCTATACGACGATTATTTTTATGAAGATTCTCATTGTATACTAGTACCATTTTAGCAAGAGACGAAACATTTCCCAGCACACTGCCTGGAGACGAAAATGAGAGGACACCGCTTACTACCGTTACACCAGGTGAGAACATCGATCAACAAATTTTTATGAGTTAGCAGCGTTCCTAGGTTTTGCGCAACCTACCGTAAAGACCGTTCAACTGCTCCTCATAAAGTGTACATACGAAAGACCATCGACAGGTTGATTGTTTGAGACGGCGGAAGTTGGACTGTTTTGAAGTTGGTTAGACGAGAAATGAATCGAAATAGAGCCAGTTGCATTATTTTTGAACTTCCTTGCTTAGTAACATTTGAACATTTTGCAATACTTTTCTAACATTCACCTTTTTTGCCCGAGAAGCTCATTTTTGAAGGAGAAAATCGTCTACAATTTGTACAAATAAAATAGATTCTCGGGTAAATTCGAACTACAAAAATAGTTATTTTTTCTAGCTGAGCGAAAACTTCAAGTAGCGAATAAATAAATTAGTATGAACAAAGAGTAAAAGAAATTTCGAAAGAAAGACAATGAAGACGCGGGTAGGAAGACTCAGTGGGTGAATTATCAGACTCGGATACCCGGCGGATTTCGTGACAGCTGCTTCTCTCTCAAACCACCGCACTCTCTCGCACTTTCTAGCGCGCGAAAGATCATGTTCAACAGAGAGAGAGACGAAACAACAGCTGCGATCACGACTTGCTGTCTCGCAAAACTCCCGGGCCAGCACGCGATAGATCTTGTTGAGCAGAAAGACGAGCCAACTGCTGTGTGAAATCCGCTAGAATTAGATTCGTCTCTTGATTCAGCGGGCTCTCTCGCCTCTCTGACGGGGGAGAGATGACCAGATAGCACTCAGATCCGACGGGGCACGTTTAGCAACAGTCATAACGGAACATAAATGCTTGTGCAGCTCACCGGATAAGACTCTATCCTTCATCCCTGCCCACTAACCCTGTTGTAGCCTACTGCCTTTAGGCAATTTTTTTATGTGAAACACATTCAAAACCCCACAAGTGCCGCGAAAACATATCAATAATATGTGTCTATGAGAGTCAGGATAAACGGAGATTTCTCGGAAAAGCCAGGTCCATTCCAGCACGCAGCTATGCCCTGCGGGCGGCTCTCCCTGCGGTGCCCAGACCCGCTCCTCCGCCCAAGAGCGCGCAAGAGCGTGAACAAGAGCGTGTCCAGGCAGTGCTCGAGCAGTGGTCGCTGACCAAAGTTGACCGGCTGAGTGATCTGCCGAAAATGGCTCAGAGAAATGGTCGAGGAAAGGTGCGAATTGTAGAAAACACAGTAAGGGATGTAGGTGTTGCAAATTTCAGGCCTATGCAGCGGCGCAAGCACAGTTCGATGGTTTACACAACAAATTGAAAGTAGAGAAGAACAAAGGCAATCATGAGGTAATCAGATTGTTTTTATGGGTTCAGTTGCTTTGTCTTTTCCAGTACATCTCATTTGTCTTTGATGGATCACCTAACGTTGTCGAGAAAATTGATATAGTCATGTTTATAGGCAATCAAGCGCGTGAAGGAGGAGATAGCAGAGAATGGAAGAAGGTGATTGGAACTGACTGCTGATCTATTTTCGAAAACCTGTTTATTTGACCCTCGTACTCATTTAAAGCAACATTTCATGATTTTCAGAGCAAATGAGTGCCTGGACGATGATACTATCGACTTTCATCGACTTCTGATCCCAATGGCTCTGGAAATGCTGGAGGAGTGGATCGAGAAGCACAAGAGTTAGTGAACACAAATATCGCTAATTATTATAACAAACACACAAATATCGCACCAATATGGAGAAGAACATAATTGTCAAAAAAGTCTGCTCATTTTCAGATAGAGGATCCGAGAAATGCCTTCTTCTTTTCGTCGGCATTGGTGAATACTTACAAATAATGTTTTTGAACCATCTCATTGTACTCCATTAGACTATTCATCTTCTAAACAAACAAACTTGCTTGATCAGATTTGATCGCTTTCAGGAAAACCGAAAGAATACTACGGGATTCGGAATGCAGTGTTGGAGCATCTGGAGAAGAAGAAATACTCGTGAGTATTTTTTCTTCTCCAGATTTATTTGTTCCGCGGAAACAACGAATCAGAGTGAGAATGCATAGGAAAAAGGCGAAAACAGTACCCACTTCAGGTTCATAGTAAACAAGAAAAATGATGGATGGGCAGCGCTTTATCTGTAAGGAGAAGCAGGACGAGGAGAACACCAATCATCACCCAGATCTCTCCTCTTGCCGCTGACCCACTTCATGCCCTGCGGAACCGTTAGTTTAATCCCTGATCTTCCAATCCCTTTAAAAAAGGTTTCTTGTTGTTGTTAGATGTAGACTTCGATTGTTTATTAATTATTGTTATAATTCACTTAATTATTCTTGTTTGTTTGTGCTCATATTTTGAGATCATTATGCGTGCATTTATCTGACCCCGGTGCAATGCTCAGTCACGGCACGTTACGAAAGAGAGTGACGACTCATTTTTGCCGCGACGCGTGGGCCTTTCCCGGGCGTTTTACCGTTCAACAGAGTGACAAGGTTGCTTAACATGGCGCCGAAGTGCCACGTTTGGCAACGATTTCACTCCCCTTTCGCAATATTTCGCAAGGCTATGTATTTACAGCGTGCGCTCTAGGCGCGACGGGTAAGGTACCGGGTGCGCTTTTGCAATCACGCGTCGCGGTCTTTTCATGGGCACTCGTAACGGGCCGTGCAGTAAGATTCGGTGTAGTCTATGTTCTAGTGCGTTGTTTGTTGGATTGGCCAGTGAATTTCGTTTTGTTCCCGGTATCAAGGCAACTAGCCCTGTTTCTAGTCCTACTCTTTAACTTTCGTGCCGTATATCATAGCCATATTTACCCGGACTTCTAGTATTTGCTCCTTTGATTGTCGTGCGACCACCATGTGGCTTTATGCTTTTCCTTGGTTACTTCCGCTCTTCGCACACTCCTCCAACAATACTTAAAATCATCCTTTCCGTTCCACTGTTGTAATATTTCTTCCTTTTCACTCCCTTTCTGTAACGCACTTTGATAAGTGCCTGTGATTAAGTCCCCTAATTCTTCACCAACTTCTCTCGACTGTATCTTCATTCTTCCCTTCTTTTTCTTCTTCATTTGAACTAGTTATCATACAAAAATGCATCTCACAACCTTAGATCTACGATGTTAGTCCCATAATCTACCTCACCAATTCAAATCGTACCAGAGAGTTGAACAAAAGTAATCTCTCTTTCTTAACCATAGATTCATTTATTCTTACCCGAATAGTAACTCTTTTTTTTCATTCTTCATACAATACTTGTTTATTCGTATCTTACGCTACGCTTATCTTTTCAAAATTGTTTCCGAGTGACTTAGTTTTAGTGTTCTCAGTAGCGATTCGCACTTTAGTTTTTCCCCACTCTCTCATTGTTTCTCAACATGCTGCAAAAATTTCACAAAAATGTCGATCGTTTCTTCTAGTTTTAGTTTGAAATAAAGAAGTGCGAATCATGTGTTGTTTTCCTTCACTTTATCGATGCGACTGAGATGAGATTACTACTTCAGTGACAAAAGGGTTATCATTGTGCAAGGAGCACAGCATTCTACCCCGATAGACAAGGGACAATTCTTCAAATAACCGAACTGAAAATTCTAAAGATTAATAGTTTCGTAAACTCATCTCTAACCAAATTTTGAAACCGAGTGAAGAGAGCGAACGAGGGAATCGCGATGTGTTTCAGAAACATTTCATATTTGGAAATTAATTTTGCAGTTCGATTTAGCGTCAAGACCGGGAGAAATTCAAAAAGATAATCCCACCCATCTTTGGAAAAATGAATGGGGGTCAGAGCGCTGTGGGAGTCAATGGCTGACAACTGATAAATGTTGGTTTAGTCACAATAAGCACTGGAATTGAAGGGTTGTGTCTTCAACGCCCACTGCTTCTAAGCAATGAAGTCCCTTCTTTCACATTTGAAGTATTTAAATGATGGTGACAGTTACTGCTTTATGATCTGTGTCCACAGTCTCCTAATCACCGAGATCCCTTCCATCTCCACATC
Source organism: Pristionchus japonicus (assembly GCA_900490845.1). Classification (NCBI taxonomy): domain Eukaryota; kingdom Metazoa; phylum Nematoda; class Chromadorea; order Rhabditida; family Neodiplogasteridae; genus Pristionchus; species Pristionchus japonicus. Next base: position 234,404 of record LS514911.1, on the reverse strand, counting down.
ACTACATATACTGTACTTGCAATATTTTTGGGTAATAGCTTGCTAATTGAAATTGTTCAACTGAAAACATGGCCTAACGGTATAGATTGTTTAGATACTCATTTGCCTTGATCTCTTCCGTAGTTAATTCAACTATAAATCGTCAACAATATTTCGAAAGGTCAAAACCAGGAAACAACTCACATTTTATCTTGCACATTGACTCGGTTAGCTGTCTCCACGTCTCCTGATGTAGGTTGATGTTGGCGATTGCACTCAAATTCGGTTCTGGAATTGATGAAATTACCATTCAAGCCCACTACCTCTTTTGAGGGTTTCGGAGGCAAGATTATGCTAGTCTGAGAATGGTAATTGTCTCTCACTTGATATCAAATCAATGTATGTCTCTGAGGATATGGACAGCTCACACTAGTCCAGTAAGCAAAGAAAAAAAGCAAAGATACAAACTTACCTGCTTTTCTATGCACTTCTTCTAGGCATGTCCTCCGCCCATTTCAATTTCTTACTGTGGCATACGAGCAGACTCGAAAATATTATGACGAAAGAAAGAGGGAGAATGGTTGGACTGAAAAAGGAAAAATGAGAAAGGAAGGTGAGCGCAGGTCGTATTCCACCAATGGAGCACCCTCTTTGCGAGGGACAAAGGAAGTCATTAGCGGTTAGCGAAATGGGTACGCTCAGTGTCAGAGACAAAGATATTTACGAGGAGTCTTCTAGAACGAAAAATGAATCATCCAAGGAAGTAGTAGTGCGGTCCATAATACATTCCGTGATGATGGATAAGGCGAATACAACGCACTTGAGAAAGCCGGTAAAATTAAAGATGCCGAAACCTCGAGATTTTACTCTGACTTGACTAATCGATAGTCAGGAAAAGAGTACACATCTGTCTGAAGAGATGAGAAAGAAAAGAGATGAAAAGGACGAGACAGAAGAGAGAGAGAGAGAGAGGAGAAGGGGAGAACACGGAAAATGACGAAAGAAATACCAGATCAAGTGACCTACATACCTTAGAAGAGGTAAAAGAGTTGGAAAAGATGTAAGGGGCGATTCGGTCTGACAATGATACTGACTTGACTGAAATAATGAAATTAGGAAGAGTCAAAGCGATTAACATTGATAGCTGTGCAAGAGGGCAAAACGAAAGTTAGAGACAGAATTTTTATATTTTCATCGACGGAGCGTTTTCCCAAGGAGCTAGGCGAAGAAGAAAGGCGCCGAGAAAATGTTCAATGGAGGAATCGCCCGCAAATCGATAGTGAATCAGAGAGAGGAAAGGCGCCACATATGGCTCGCCCTTTGGTTTGTCCGCCCCTTTCGCAACTCAGAGTCCGCCTAAGAAGGGGCAGGTTGTAATAGGAGAAGGTGGCTATCGCACGAAAAAGCAACACATAGCAACAGGTTGGGAGCCTTTCCCAATGATCTCTCATCGGCCAGGCAGTGCTAGAGAGAAAGGAGAATTAAGAGAGTCAGAAAAGGGAAGAAGGAGATGAGGAGAGGGAGGAGGATTCAAGACGGGAACTGTGGAGCCACGGCGAATGACGCGATCGGGCATTATTGCCTCAACCATCAGAGAAGGGACAATTTGTCTGTGCTAAATTCCTTGTTGACACTAAAAGAAAGCAAGAAGCGGGATGCAGTCAAGATATGTTTCAGCAGTTCTATTGATCCAGCGAATTCGAGAGTTAGGGTACCTCAGTTCTTTAAATTTTCGCGCTGTATCTCCATCTTCTTTTCGACTACCTTCGAATATTCAGTCATTCAAGTTGATTGTTGATATTTCTGTGACTCAAAGAGCATCGGAGTGAATTGATCCGTCGGTATGTTATTTTGGGATCGTTAAGTTCTATTTCTTTCTAAATAGGAGAGCCAATTGATATTGTTCCGAATAAAATAAAACCCAACAAAATGTTCGTATGAAACCTATCCAAACGCAAAAAAGAGAGATGAAATTGTGGTTCGCCAACTCTAGTAATGAAATTGCCCCATCAGCTGGAACCTTGAGTTCATTTTATTCTCGCTTTCTCTCCAGATTGATTGCAAAACAGTGCATTGATGCACTACAGGAAAGTAAGAGGATGAAGAAAATGCGATGCAAAAGAGGCGGGATGGAACAGAGTGAAGAGAATGCGAAGAATAGAAGCGTATGATTAGAGGCCACAACGTAGATTCAATATTTATCACTATGATGTCAAAAGTAGGCTCAACCTGCCTCTCGAGATCCCAGTAACATCATACTTTTTACCGTAAGTCGATATCTTGTTTCTGAGGCGCGCTTGAGCCCAAGACGTGCGCGCGCAGCGAGGGGAGGGAGAGGAGGGAGAGGCGAGAGGAGAGAGAAAGGGGCGGAGCCTCTCTCGCGGCCTCTACGTATGACTCACAAGAACGGCTGCTCGTTGTCGCAGAGAAGAATTTGCTGCCAGACTATTGAACCGAAGGTGCTGAGGCGCGCTGAAAAGGAGCACGAGATTGTAAAATTCAGTAGATTTCTTGACCGATGCCGTAATGATTTCGCAATAAAGGCTTAATAAGCTCCAAGAAATACGGAGAAAAAAATGAAAAACCTTCCATCTGCTCCTTTTCCAGTCCTGTGAACACCCTTTCCTTGCAGTTCTTCTCGAGTACTCTGCAAAGAGTTGATTCGACATTTCGATCTTTCTTGGAAGGAATATTTTTTGTGAGAGAGAGATTGATCTGGCACGAGTCAGGCCAGAGTTTTATTTTGGAAGTGCCATGAATCGAAAGTTTCTGAAGCTCTTTCTCGATTATCGTCCTCAGATTTGGTTGTGAAACACGGTTCGGTTTGATATTTAGAAAGAGGGAACTAGAGATACAATGATATTCATTGAGCGGCCATCACAGATATATCTCATCTTTCTCTCTCGCTGCTCTCATTTCGGATAGTGCATCGCTGGCATCTGGACCTCTCCTCTACACTGCTGTTTTTCTCTCTTTTCATTGGCTTCTTGATTATGAATTGCCCGTGATGTTGACTAGGTATTCAACGCCTTCTCTAGGTAGCTAGAGATTGATGACCTATGGTGCAGGTGAGCTGTTTCCCGGCAGCAGGTTTCCTCTGCGCATGAAGCCCGCGAGATTCAAGGATCCTGGAAGACCGGGAGGAGACGATGAGATCGATCCCTATCATTACAACTTGATTGACTAGGAGCAGGGTTGGGCGACAATGATACGGTATCTCATTTCGCAACGCTCTCTCGCCGGTCAGACAAAGCGAGAGAGTATATAAAACCGAAAATTTTCGCCCAACCTTGATTAGGAGATACAGGAGATAGCGCAAGCGACGGGGTGTCTACCAATGTCTTTTCTTTGTTGCTAGACGAATTTCCCATAGCAGCATTAGAGTAGTGCGAAAATCAATTTTCATGAGAAGATGCAGCGGAGAAGGAACGGAACAGAGAGGAGGCCGAACAGCTCCGTATTAAAAGACCTATCAACTCATGCGATCATTGATTTCTACACTAGATTCTGACAATACTCAAGCATAGATGTTTGAGTATTGTTTGCTCGCAGACTATTTGAATAAATTGATTATGAAACATATCGATGAGAGACTGCATGCAAGCAAGAGATTAGTTAGAGCAAATGAGAAGAGAAGGCGAAGCCTAGAAAAAAAGAGAATAGAAAGCGAAGAAGAACACAACACTGTTTTGGATACAAACGACTGTTGAAAGGCTAACAAGTGCTATGCTAGCTGAATAATAAAAAGAGGTAGACTGCTAAATTAGAAATAGTTTTTTTCAACGCTTCGGTTGGTTCTATCGATCGAACCAACTAAATATCGACCCTCCACGCTGCTCTCTCACATATTCACAGGGCTCCACTCATTTGAGCCCCTTTCCCCTGGCGATTTCGTAATTTATCTTCTTTTCCACAACAGTTCGACGAAAGACTACAGACTTGCAAGAGATCAGGTAGAGAATGAAAGAGCGAGATGGTGCAAGGCGAAGATCGGATGGAACAGAGAAGAGGGAGGGGATCGATGACTCACGGTAGCGGCCTTTCGGTACTGCATATGGGAAGGCAATGAGAACTGATGATGAAGAGATCCATGAGACCAGTCAGAGTGACTGAAAAAGAATTCCGTAACGAGAAATTCATCAAAAATACTTTTAAAGCCTATTCGATCTTTTGAATGCAACGGAATTAACACAAGTCTATATGAGCGCACATAACGAGTAAGTGAAGTTCCAATATTTTTGATTCCACTAGAAAATATATTGTATGCCATTCATTTGATTCAATTCATCAAGCACCAGCATTGGGGTGATCAAGAAGAAAGTTGGTGTGCTTGAAATCGTTCAAAGAACTACGGTAGAAGCATTGACATCGATGGCTTGCGGCTGGTCGCCTTCCATCCCTTCACATTCTCTCCGCTCTTTTTGCCTTATCTCAATATCTCATCTTATCAGCAATTTTGTCGGGTTTTCTGCAATATCTCATGAGGTTTTTTGGAGCACACTCCGAAATTGGTGGCAAATTGCGGATGCCATTTGAAGCTTCAGGAGCGTAGCTCTCTCCCATTTCCTTCACGACGAGGGAATGAGTTATTGATCTGCAAAGTTTGTCATCCATCTAGCGATGGGACCAGGGGATGGAGAGGATGGATTCAAGAATCGGGCAGTCTTCATTCTCCATCTAGTACCATCCGTTGAGCGAATCCACTTCTGCCAGGGCGCTACAAGGATCGACCGTCAACGAGCTCCAGGTTTGTGATTGCTGATGCTATGTTGCTTCGCTATCCATTTGGTTAATGTTTGCTAAACCAACCACCGGACTGTAGCCCCAATCAAATGTCCCACCCTACTATTTGGATACATATGAGCTAAGGTGCACGTCCTCGAAGCTACATTGAAGCGAGCAATTCCGATGCATGCTGCCTTTGACGAATTATCCGAAATTCGGTCTATTTTGACCCGTACGCCGAGTAAATAATGCGCAATTCCGATATGAAAACATAATCGGACTTACCTTTTCTCTCCTTCGGCTCTTATCCGCCCTTCTCCTTCTCTAGCAGTCCATCTCGAATAGTCTGCAACGAATAGACAATTAGTATTGATCTTTCTACACTTTCTTTCTAAGGTTGTGAGCTATGTCGGATAAGCACTTGTGGAGTTCCCCGGAAAAATGGATGTGTTTCACTCATTGTAAAGTTTGTATTGCCCTAAGCAGGGTTGGTGGTGGGGTGGATGGTAGATAGCCACTCTTCCGGTGTACTCCACAAGTACCGGAATATTCATATAGATTGGACTAGAATCGAAGAATCAGGGGCGGATCACGATTCGGCAAAGGGATAATCAACTTATCGTCGAGAGGATCCTTCATTTCTACCTTCTCTCTCTTCTCTTATCATGCCTCTCGACATCTCTTTCTCTACTCAGCTGTTTTTTCTTTCTCTTTCAATCTTCTTCTATACGCCTTCATGATTAAATTTACATTTCTTTCCCCTAAGGCTCGCATAATTTATCGATATCCGTGAACTAATGCTTAGAACAGCCTTAGAGAGTGGAAGTAGTGATAGTGAAGAAACTTTGGTTAAATCAGGATAGTTCGGTGAACTGAGAGCTTTCGGTCTGGCAATAGGTGAAAGAGAGGCTTCTCCTATTTTCGAAATATATGATTGCACTCAATCAATGATATGGTCTCTCTTCTCCCTCCTTCTCACTTTACACACGTTACGCATCTTGCGCACAGAAGTGTAGAGACACGTCGAATTATTTCATCTTCTCGAATCAAATCAAGCTCACTTTTTGAGCTCATCGGCACAGTCACCGCATTTAACCACCAGAATTAGAGTACAATAGTGCTTCTAATAAGTTGACAAATAACAATGAGCGAAGAGCTATCCCTGACTACATGACCTACATTGCAATCAGTAGAAGACAGTCGAAGTCAAGGGGGAGTCAACTAGGGATGTCAGAATTAAGAATGACTCTCCTCATTTTCCACACTCTCTAACCGATCAGGCAGGCGAGAGAGTGTATGAAATGAGGAGAGCCATTCTTAATTCTGACATCCCTAGAGTCAACACTATCGGGGGTTAACATTTCCTTCTACTTACTTTCTAGAATGTTGGATGGCACATAGTGCTAAATGAGATCAGCTGCTTATCGTTACTGAAGACTCTACTATTTACTACGTCTTTCTGATGTGATCGCTACCCTTTCTCTCTTTCTCCTCTACATTTCTAATCTTCCGCTATCATCTGGTGCCATTTCTCCACCGGAACAAAAGTCAAGCTATATTGCTTAAACTACCCGTATCGCTTAAACTTAACACTGTTAACAGACCAAGAGCATAGGGATGAATAATGAAAAAGTGCGGAATATCGATTGCGCGATTGGATATACATCAATCTTACAGACGTCACTATTTTACTGAATCAATCGAAATGTAAATTCCTCCTTTCAGGTCGTCCGCAATCATTTCGAGGTGCTCACGAGTCGATTAAAGAAGTGAGTGTTTTCAGTTTGAATTATGGTTTCGGAAAGAGTCGCAACCGTAACAGGCAAAGGAAGTGAACATGAAAAATCGATTAAGAAAAAAGTATTCGAATGAAAACTTTCGAGTTCATCTAGGAAGATATTGGGCAGAGCAGTAGAGATGAAACACTTAGAAAATGCGGTAGTTCATGGGGGTCATGTCGTCTATTGTGAGAGGAGTAGTTCGCTGAAGCAGATTTCTAGTTCTTTTTCTATCCTTCGGAGCCTTGCAGTAATTGCTAGAGACCGAGGTCAAAAGCGACGATAATGCACTTCGTTCCGCTCAATCACGGTACAAATTTGGAGGTGAATAATGATCAAGAAGAGGATAAAGCCGTGAATTTCTGTAAATGTTGCGGTAAGATTATGAACAATAATAGAACGAGATGAGCTAGTGTTTGCTAAAACAATCAATTTGTTGGAAATGCATAAGCAAGATTTTCTAATCTATAACAACAGCCAACCAAACGTAGGAAATATTTGGTCTCTGGCGTAAAAACTAATTAGGAGTAAAGTGAGCATCTAACAAAAGGGCGAGCAGACTCAGAATGATCGATGGAAGTTTGGAAGAACTAATAGGGAGGAAGGATGTTCTCAGAAGAAAAGATTCGATGTTGGGATGACGGGAAGGTGACTGCCAGCTCCAATCTTATTCCTGAATTATGAGACCTTATCTAGTCTAGTGATCTAATGAAGGAGCTAACTACTAGGTAATTCTACCAACTGCCAAGGAACACACGATAGACCGATCAGAATCATGAGTTATTATCCTCGTAGATGGCTCTAAATCCATACGCTTCGAAATATTATCCTTCCTTATCTGGACGATGCCAAAATATACAGCAATAAAGATAACTGAAATCTATGAGTAGGCTAGTAATTTCTAGGGAATTGCTAGGGAAATCAGTTAATTTTAACTAGGGTATCGAGGGCAACATCGATCGACATGTGCTAATGAATTGAGCATCTATTCGACAAATGTTTCATAAAGACTCTGAAAAATCTATTGAGAAAATAAAACCCTACATTCAACTAAATTCTCAAGTAAAGAAATAATCAATCTTCGCAGACGCTAAATATTCAGATCTGTTCACAGGCTCTTAGAGATTCTGAAAATGGTGTCCTATTAATTACGTTCGTTACTATATTCTTGCAAGAAACTCACTTGCACTTGATAACGTCGTTGCAATTTTCCTTGTTTGCAGCCTCATCAATTAGGAGCCCAGTGACCTCGCCCTCGTTCTGTAAGAGGTATAGCTAAATTTCTGATCCAATTTTATTTGTTGTTTTCTAAATTATTTCTACACATCTTCTTCTATATCGCAGTACTTTTCTAGCTATTTTAGATTTTACATGAAGTGACAGCCATTTGTACGCATCACTTAATAAACGGTTTTCAAGGATACCATTTTCATTCAACAACCACCGTATCAGCAGCGTTACCGTAGCCTGACTATAGTGCAGAAAGCAAGAGTTGCTCTCCTCATTCCACACACCCTCTCAGCGGTCAGAGTGACGAGAGAGCGTGCAGAACGAGGAGAGTCAACTCTTGCTTTCCGCACTCTTAACCTGACACGCCTCTGCATGCGCATGACTTCCACGACAGCCGAGACTCTAATAGAGTTCTCACAAATTGATCAGCGCAGCGTTCCAATTAGATCCGTTGCGTTGCAGCATTCATTTCACAGCCACCTGCGCTGGCAAAGTCTCTGAAAGAGAAAGAGAGGACGACTAAGATCTATTTGTCTCACAATCTCACTGAACTTTCGGACAACAGATGAGTCAGCGGTGTCGAAGCGATTGTTACACACGCGAAACTACCCAACATCTATCCACTGTATATTTCACAGTCTCGGTCAGAATTCTCGAAAGATCATAGCAAAACCACACCAGAATTCGGCTTTGTTCAAAGAAAACACCACACCACGTCAATGAAAACAACCCATTAAACGGGGGCGGTAGAGCGGGCAGGGGCCGCAAGGTAGCCGTGACGACCTTCTCATATTCCGCACTGCAAGGCTTTGTCTTCATCCCGAGGCGTGTTGCCACTGCAATACAAATATTGTTCCACTTTGGCTGATACATTTCACACCAGGCGAAAAGCGATGAATATCACTGAATATCACGCCTGTCAGGAGAGAATCGAGCTACGGATGGGAATGGAGCGAAAATGGTGAAATGAGTTAGGATCGGTTTTGGGCACCTCTAGGCATGCCCTAGCAGCCCCCGAAGTCCCATTGTCCTGGGATCATCCTGGAGCTCCATGCACCGGGTGGTTCCCATGGACCCCCAACTTTGAACGCGTTTTTCTCGCTTCTGGTGCATTTTGAGTGAAAATTGCTCTAAGCATAACGCATGCTCATTTTTCGTGCTCTAACGATCTATTCAAACTAGAAGTCAAAAAAGTGCTACTGTACAGCGCTACACCTCAGGATGAATAACTCAAAAACGTGTTGAAAGGTGCAGCTGCTTTTTCAGTATGTTGTGCGCCTCGTCAAGCTCTTTCGAATGGACTTTTAAAGTTGGAAAAAGCGTTCTGCGTGTGCGAGTTTTGCCACTTTTAGTTTTCGACTTGATTTGAAGTCATTTTATTTCACCCCGCACCGCTCATATTGGAGCGCGCTAGTGGAATGACACACAATTCTCATATGTTTCAATCAGAATGAGCGGTGCGGGATGCAATAAAATGACTTCAAATCAAGTCGAAAACTAAAAGTGGCAAAACTCGCACACGCAGAACGCTTTTTTCGACTTTAAAAGTCCATTCGAAAGAGCTCGACGAGGCGCTCAACATACTGAAAAAGCAGCTGCACCTTTCAACACGGTTTTGAGTTATTCATCCTAAAGTGTAGCGCTGTACAGAAGCACTCTTTTGACTTCTAGTTTGAATAGATCGATAGAGCACGAAAAATGAGCATGCGTTATGCTTAGAGCAATTTTCACTCAAAATGCACCAGAAGCGAGAAAAACGCGTTCAAAGTTGGGGGTCCATGGGAACCACCCGGTGCATGGAGCACCAGGATGATCCCAGCACAATGGGACTTCGGGGGCTGCTAGGGCATGCCTATAGGTGCCCAAAACCGGTCCTAACTCATTCCACCATTTTCGCTCCATTCCCATAATTCAGAAATCTAGCTCGAGTTTCTCCTGACAGGCGTGATATGCTCACCTTTGAGAGATTAATATGTCCCGCATTCGCTGATTCTCGCCCGAGTTGAGTCAAGAGACGTGCAGTTGCGCGCATCTTCCTGAAATTTAATGTTGATTCAAGGAACCGTATCCTTCAACTTAGACTAACGGGTTCACTGCGCACACATTCGTTCATCAAAAGAAGAATTAGTCAAAACGATCAGTAATAATGAAGATGAAGTTACCCAAGCTAATGCACTTGCCCAATCAAAGCTCAAAAAAATTGAGCATGGAAAATTAGAGCGTGCACAATCTTCGGGTGAGCAGATTGGAGAAACGGAATGGAAATATCTGAAATATTACAAAGCGCACTCTCGCGCTGCCAGAGAGACTGTGCCAAAGTCCGCCAAAGATGTGAATCCAAGGGGATGAAGAAATGATTGATTGGGCCAGAGATAAGCGCGGTTCTTCGACAAGTAGAGAAGGACCAGTAAATAGTCGGAAAATCAATCCTAAATTATCGATCTAGTCCACAGAATCAATCATCATTAGTCCTCGAGTCGATGGGAAATGAACTCGAGGAGTGAATGACTCGGCGAGCAATGCTCGAGCATAACAGCACTAATCATTACCAACATGTTGCAGTGGTCCGACCTGGCTTCGTTCTCTCTCGTCCGCGCCGCTCCATCCAGCCATCACGTCAGCATCGGCCTGGGGAACGCTGTAATAAGGTAATCTTTTTTTTTTGATAATGAAAGGTCGTAGCCTAAGAGTGTCAAATCAATACACTTTACCCAATTTATGAAACTGAACGAAACTCACTTTACGAAAAAGAAGCGTCAGTATTTACCAGCGAAATCAAGAGATCACCTCAGATGTCTCTCAGCGAAAGTTGTTTTGGAAACACAGTGATTTCAGTATGCCAGACTTGACGCGCTTCACCGGCATCGCCGCCATTTCTTGGAATGGAAGAGGTAAACACATGCTTTTTGTACGTCTTTCAAGTACAGTGTATTAATGTTCTGTTTCTTGGCTCACTTTTTCATAATTAAATTCATTTGTACAATGCTGGTCCCTACACAATCAAATGTTTTCATCTTCATCCTTATTGCTTCACTCGTATTATCCTGCCATCAGACGGGCCTTAACCAGAAAGGGTTCATCTATTTTCGTGAAGTCAAGCAGACGTTGCAGGGTTCCAGTGCAAACTTTCAGAGGAAATGAGTCTATTTGTGTATTTATTTGCTCGTAGATCATGAGCTTAGAGGACTCACACAATTCAGATATGATCTCCCTTTCTATACGTTGTACAAATCACAGTAGACATTCCAGGATCGCAGTGTCGTTTCTTGCTATGCGCGGAAGTGATCAGGATTTCCACTATTGTGAGGCAAGTTGTTTTGTTTCGATCTGGAGAACATCAATTTTTCTTAAATATCAATTCGTATCTCAATTCAGGCCATGCATGCCGAGAACAGAATCGCCTTCTTCGAAGGCCAAATTTTCAATAACGTCCTCGTGTGAGTTATCAGAGGTTTATTTGCAAAAGTAAAACCCTTTTATGTTTCATTTCGAGCTTCAGGTCAGAAACAGCTGGCAAGTGGGTCCCACCTAGCGTTGTCGTACGGCTGTAAGATCGTTTCCGTGGCAGCACTTTTACCTCTTATCTTTGCCTTGCAGCCGCAACCGTCAGCACGCGTCTCCGACATTGGACTTGCACGGGCTGCTGCCCGAACAAGTGGGACGGATGCTCATGAGAGTGCTGAACAGAGCTATAGGTTTGCGTAGATTAGTGGCTCAATGAGACTTATAAATTCAGGATTCGCACGAGCAATCGGTGCTAAGGTCGTCAACATCATTACTGGTACGTTTTGAGCCTCAAATCGAGATCAATCGTCACAAAAATCACTTGCTGTGAAACTTATTGTTCCAATCCTGTGCCGTCAAGTGCGTTGCATGCTGAATTTGTTTTTTCTTCCAAGCATCTTGTCTACTTAATCGCAACATCTTGGGATCATCAACATCCCTCCCGATTATTCATATTCACAGGACGCGGCAATCACTCACGTACGGGCGATTGCCAAGTGCGAGCCAGGACTGAGGAGTTTCTCGAGTTATGTGAATACAAGTCAGTTTTGTTTGCATACACCCCCTGAAAGTGTTCTAAACGGTAATAGCCTATGTTGGAGGCTTTGTTTGATGTTTGAAAGTTGTATTACTCGAGAACTATTGCGGTCTTTCTGAATATTATCCTGAAAATTATATCATAGGTGGACGCCTGATCCCGAAAACAAAGGACGAATTCTTCTCACATGTTAACTCAACGGGACTTCTCCGTTACAACTGACTGCCTTCTAATTTTCCGTTGTAGTAAAATTATGCGTTTAGCGTAGTCGTATTTGTGAACGCGTAGTGACTGGTTCTTTCAATTCTATCTTTATCTGGTCCATTTTCCTTTATTCCAAATCTATATCCATCTTCTGAGCCATCCTTTGCGTGTATATGAGCTTAATTATATATTTCATAATAATCGCATATATTCCGGTAATACAATACCTTTCCCCTCTGGTGACATCCCCTTTTGAATTATAAATGCTTGTGCCATGTATTTCGGTTAACATCTTTTAATCACGATTCCATCTGAATTGTTCTGTTTTGCACATGTACATTAGCCAGTGGATTGTTGATAAACTCATTCAGTATGAGCATGTTTTTACTTACATTTTTGGCAAATAACTGTTGAACAGGTCATTAATTATGTAGATCGAGGAACTCAGTAGATCGAGGAAAGATGGTAAACTCAGTAGATCGAGGAAAGATGGTACAGCGAACTGGTTGAGTGTTGTGAGGTGAGGAATATTCTAGAAGCGGTGATCTTAAGTGGGGCTACATGTTTTAAGGACTGAACGCATCTCGGAAATATTATGAATGGTGCATGACAAGAATAGACCCGTATGTCGGACTCTAGTGATCATCATCAAGCAAAGCGGACTGATCGATTCTGACTGTGATTTCGAGTGCCTAAAGAGAGTGCTAAAATGGCCTCCTTCACTGTCCAGTGTTATTCACTGCCAGCTGTGGGTTCAACAAGCAAGAATCAGCTTGAAAATCGATCGCGTGCGCAGTTACATACAGTGGCGAACAAAAGTATTTTTGCACTTTTTGTTTCGTCTGTAACTTTTGAACCAGAACAGATATCTAGCTGAATATTTTTTTGTTACACAGCTAGTCCATCGAAGAGCACGGCGCATGTTTTTCGGTACAATGCAAAGCCTCCGTTATTGCATAGTGATGACGCAACATTTCATTACTTTTTCGAAACTTCATTATTCTTCGATGGATTTTTTCCGACACTCCAAACTTTTTGTGCATAGAGATCACTCTTAGAGCTACCCAGAAAAAAAGTTTCAAGTTGCTGCGACCTCTCTCCGTGGCTGCAGAAATTCAGGAAAATGGAGGTCGAAAATTCACAACTCTGCCGCTAGCGATGTTAGAACCTCGTTCTTAGGCTTAAAATGATATTTGTGAGGAGAGTTGATGATCCTGAGAGTATGGTGCAATTTGACCCCCATTTGCCTTTGACAACCCCGAAAGTCATTTTTTCACATACCCCTATTTCGAGGGCTCACAATTCCAAGGGTGATTTTCGCAGAAAAATGGTTCCGGTGCAGGAGAGACCCAATACCGCTAATCTATCAATGCTCAAATTTTTAGACTGTTGTGACATCTCTCCACCTAGTAGCAATCGATTTACGGAGGCATACTGGTTGTCAAAGCACTTGAGATTACCAATAAAGTTCTCCTTTCGAAATTCATAAGTTCTTTTCTAGTTGAGATACTGTTCTGAAACTTTGCATAGATTGTAAACGTAGTGTAAGCCAACTGATGCCACAGTTTGAGCTTGGTTGAATGCGTTTGGCAGAAGTCGATATTAGGCAAGGCGAGCATTTTGACAACCAGTATGCCTTCGAAAATCGACTGCCACTAGGCGGAGAGATGTCGCAAAGGTCTAAAAATTTGAGCACTGATAGTTTAGCGCTATTGGGACCCTCCTGCACCGGAAC
>LS514911.1:204205-219024 GCA_900490845.1 Pristionchus japonicus | reverse complement strand
TAAGAGTGATCTCTATGCACAAAAAATTTGGAGTGTAGGAAAAAATCCATCGAAGAATAATGAAGTTTCGAAAAAGTAATGTAAATGTTGCGTCATCACTATGCAATAACGGAGGCTTTGCATAATACCGAAAAACATGCGTCATACTTTTCGATGGACTAGCTGTGTAACAAAAAAATACTCAGCTAGATATCTGCTCAGGTTCAAAAGTTACAGACGAAACAAAAAGTGCCCAAATACTTTTGATCGCCACTGTATCACAATGTGATATCATTGGGAATTACTAGAATGAGCCGTCCCGCTTTAAATTAGAGGGTGAGAAGAGTGAGAGGAAAGTCTTACTGTCTTGTGAATTGAGGAACTGATAGCCATTCGCACCAACGGACTTATTTATCTGCGCGAAAAACGAGGCACAGGAGAATGGTCGGATTCATATATTAATTCTTTTATCTGTCGTCATCTTGCTTGCTTCTCAATGCTACCCGAGATTCACACCAAGTGCAATTGGTTGGACCCGAATTGACTAAATTCATGCATCTCAAGTTCAGAGTATAATAGCTACACCGTCTCTAGATGTCACAATGACCGAGTTTGATACGAATTATCCGAGTTTCGATCACCCAATTCAGTTCTCCCATTGACCTGGAAGCAAACACACACCATCGTGCTAGACACCTTTTCATTCGGTTGTGCAACTGTATTTTGCCGAATTTTGCTCGGTGTTCATCACGTCGCATCGCATTTCCGAATGAAACCACTCACCGAACAATGATCCATCCTGTATGTCCGTCCGTTGTCTATCAGAGATGTTGCCTGTTGATCTCCGGATCTGGTCATCCGAAGCGATGACCGGACCTGAAAAAGCGATAACGCATTTAAAAATCGAATATCTCTAACTGACATGTGTTCTAACAGCGCTGCGATGCAATCGTTGAGGTGGCGAAACCAATAGACTGAATCTGCAAAACAAGTGCAAGAGAGGAACGGTATCGTCAGCGGCAGGTCGAGAGTGTTCAGCATTGGCCAATCCATGACATTTCACCTCTCTCTCTCAGGCTCGAGACACCATTAAAAGATCAGCAAAATTGAAATAAATCAGAAGCGACATCTATAGCTGTTGTGGCTTGCGTCCGTTAGCTTTCGTAATAGATGTAATTTTTCCAAAAAGAATGTTGAAATCGCAGGCAAGAGACGACTGTTACGCAACCTCACTCAGAATCAAATGACCTTTACTCGGCTTGTTCAGGTCGTTGATAGTCTGCAATGTAATACTCATTCCGATGTGATATTATCAGTTAGGATTGGGTTAGCTCAGTACTCGAAACCAGGTGGACTCACTACATTCAGTTAGAATGTCATTGCACATAGCAGTAACTCTCTAAAAATTATTAGCGTTAGCATGATTGTTATAATAATCAAGGGAAGTCAGGGTTTATTCTTTTAGTCAAGACAATTCATTCGAATTTGAAATTTGCGCTCGTTAATGTTCTCAGAGGCCTCGATTCCTTGCTCGATTCCTTGCTTCCTTGCACCTGGTAAATCATCTCTTGCACATGCGCTGCCCCTCTTCGCGGATCCTCCGGGGTCGACTCCCGATCTGTGTCAATACCTTTGCTGTCTTGCAACGATTAATCGTTATTCATAGATGATTGAAAAAAAAATCAAAAGTAGTACCACAGTCGTTGAAGATGCATCGGCACTCCTGAACATTACCCAAGCGATGGAAGGATCAACCAAGAGTAAATATTGGCTCACGGAAAGATGCATTTCGGCTGAGCGTCCCGAGGCGAACAGGCAATAGCTGGCGGTGAAATGGATAGAGATGGGGAAGAGTGTAATATGAGATCTTGAGAGATAGATAACGCAAAGAGGTGAAAAAAGAGGAGAAAGGTAGGAAAAGATCATTATGATTCATAGGATGTGATAGAAGCGATAGATAGTAATTGAGAATGGTGCTCGGAAAATCAAATATGCTTCTTGCTGAAAAACTCTGAAAAACATCTTTTTTTAGCATTTCTCGGCCAAAAACTGCCGTTTCCACTTTTTCCTTAAACTCTTTTTATTCAATCGATCGAAAACGTTCGAACTATGCAATGATAAGATGCTCCATCAACGGAGAATTCATAAACACGATCAGCTGGCGTGGAAACATGCAAAACAACACTTTGAAATTTCTCTACCAGTGTCCAGCCTTGCAACAATTGAATACGTTTCCAGTATTTTTGGGGTCAATTGAACTAGAGTTTTTTTTATTTCGAACCGTTTGAACATAGACAACATTAGTGCAGCGAACCATGAACTTGGGAGGGTGAGAGTCAGAGAGAAGAAAAAAAACAGTTGGTTGATAAAGTTTGCAAATCAGTCGCGAAGTTTAGCAATTACTCTTGAAGTCTGGAGATGTGTTTGATACTGAGCATTGCGTAATTGTGATTCGCGTGAATGACTGTAACGAGGAATATTTTCCGTGTACTAAGAAACATCTCACCTCGTTTGATAACATGCTCGTTGTTCTCACTGGCGGTTCTTTTCCTGAGGATTTCACTGTCTCCCGAAGCAAACCAGACTTTTTTACCAGTGAGTGGAAGCTTCTGAAATGGATATTCTTCATCACCTCCAAAGCTCAAAAAGTCACCCGTATGAGTTCATCAGCGTTTGCAATTGTGAGAAAAGACGAGCCATGGCTATCCATTCGCAGTTTGTCCAATTTACCAGCGAACATTTCAATGACAACCTTCGCCAGATTAACATTGGTCATCCCGAAGAAGGATCGAGCTTGCGCAGGTAGCGTATACCAATTTGTGCTCTGATCTTGATTGATGGTCAACGTTCGGAGAAGGGTCGATGAATCGATCAGGAATTTGGCTGAAAAGATAGTATTTCTTGGCATTGTTTAGCTTAATTGAGAATCGACTACAAGATTTCACACTAGTGTTTTTAATCTACAAAGTTTTAACACAAAAGTTACTTGCCAGCACAAGAGGATGCGACAGTGGACACGTTCAAGATCAATTCCTCGATTGCGCATGCTCTCATGAGCTTCAGTAGGTCGGCACTGTGTGAATTAGATAAATTTTCGACATGGTCAACAATTCAATTTGCATAAGTCTGCACACGATATACCGATGCTAGGCCAACATATAATATTTTCTCGGAAATGAAAATTTTTGAACAAACGCCGATCTAATTTGTTCTTTGTTCAAAAACTTCCGAGATGATCATTTCCGGGGAAAACATTATATGCTGAACTACCACCGCAAAACCTTACGCGGCCCAATCGCATAATTTAGATATGTTGAGTCGAAGTGTTTTGAATTTGAGCTGTTCGACGTATGCAAATTCCGCCACATAGTTAGTGTCGGGAAGATCGTAAGCAATGTGAACGTCACTGAGTCTTGGACTGATCACATCAATCAAGGTGCTCCACACTTCACGGCTTTCAGTGGATAGAGCATCTGTCAGGCGTAGGTTGTAGTTCTGTAGTGTGGTGCGAGTTCAAACTAGGATTGGCTAAACGGATGCGGCTATACGAGGTTGCAATAGAACAGTGAGGGTTGCAACTTCGCAATGACCATTCCGCCTTCGCAAGGCGATAGAGAAAGGCGAAAGAGAAATGAAGAGGACAATTGTTCTCTCTCATTGCATTTGCATGCGCCCTCGCATACGAGGGTTTCTCTATTGTGAGGTCGCTAACCAACCCTAGTTCAAACGCGTCATTTCGAGGCAAATAAGTACTGCAGTGTCATTTTTTCCCATTTAAAAAAATAGTAAACATTCGATTCACTTACACACACGGAAGTTCCATACGAGCGAGGGTAGTGATGCAGCTTGCCGTAAATCTCGGAAGGCAAGCACAATTTGAGGTAAAGATCGAAAATGGTCTTATCGTTCCAGGAGACAAGCACTGATGCGTTTATTTTCAGCTCTTCCGGCTGAAATTCCGAAGTTTTAGTAGGTTGCTTGGTACTTGTGGAGATCCCCGGAAGAGTGTTTATCCATACACCCGCCATACATTCCGACCACCAACCCGCATTAGAGTTTATAAAATAAGTGAAAACAAATCGGTTCTTCCGGGGAACTCCGCAAGTGCCGTTGCTTTTACAGCCGAAAACACTGCCAACCTTGGAGTCCTCGTGATTTCCGCAGCGCAATTGCAACTCCTCGATCTTCGTAACGCAGCTTTTGGCGTACTCGTCGACTTGATAGCGAAGCATCCGGGACGCCTGAGCTATGGTTATCATGGAGTGTATGAGCGCAGGTGTATGGAGTGTATGAGCTCCCCTTTCTCGGTTCAGACAATCCTAACATTTGGCAATGGATAAGCTGGGGATCTTCTCATCTCCCTATCATTGATAAACAGTGATCATATTTCTTAGTAGAGCAACACAAGTTAACTGAATGTCTATCACTTTCAAAACAATTATAGGAGTGTTTTCAATGCCGTAGCGTGATGCAATGAAAACTCACGAGTCTGAGGTGGAGCAGCTGATCGCTCGCGAGTTTCCCGATTTCCCGGAAGAGTTCCCTGGGAAGTAGCTCGAGTGGAGACAGCATCTCTCTGTGTTGATCTTTATCGAAATGAGTCGAGGTTTGATTAGCTTGCGTCGAGTCCATGCGCATCGAATATCTTATCTTATATTATCTTATCAAGACAAAAGTAGCACAAAGCGGAGAAAAGGACGCATATCACAAGCGCAATAAGCAATATTTGATTGCATCAAGAGCGTTGCCTGTGGCAATTCCGCAGACAAAGACGAACAATTTCACGATTCACAGTGCGATGTACGAACGAAAAAAACGATAAAAGAATGGAACTTCTTTATCGGTTCAAATGTTACGCGAATAAAATAGAAGTACATAAATGGTGAACTCTCTTCTCATATAGTTTCTTCTCGTATAATTTTTTATTGAGTAAGATGCAACATCAGAATGGCTCATTCACTCGTGAAGAATGCTTGATGTTCAGAGATTTGCAGAACCCGCGCCTGTTTTCGACTGAAATTAAGCGGACAAGCTGATTCTGAAAAAAAATTCAATCACATTCCAAAACGTATCCGTTCTCCTCATAATTCAGCTCTTCCAGTGTCTTACAAGAGGAGGCGAACCACAATGGTTTCTCGAATTGAGGCAAGCGCTGAAATAAAGGTTCTGAATGGCACTACACCGCATAAGGAGAGTGGCAAAGATATTACAGAGTCGGGTCGAAACTGTGCCAACACTGAAGTGCGCAATAAAGTACCTGTTTCAGCTCCTGAACATTCGCTCGGTTGAGAAAAGAGCTATAGTCGGGGTTGTGGATACACAGTTTGTCCAATTTGTTCGAGAACATGTCGACAAAGAGCGGCGCCCAGTCAAATCTGCCGACAAAACCGAAGAATTTGGTAAAGAATCGACCGCGAGCTTTGAGCTGGACGATTTCCAGTGAGTGTACGAGAGTTGAGATTTCGAGCAGGAGTTTGACTGAAAATTCTAAGATTTAATGATTCCGGTGGATTATGGAACAACGCAACGCCACTTTCTCACCATAATCAGTGACGGTAACTTCCTTCACGCTCAGTGATAGGTGCTCGACATTGTGAGACTTGACCTTTTCCAGAAGAAGGTTTCTGTGAATTTTTTTATTACCTCTAGCTCAATTGAATTCGAATTGCTTACGCTTTGCTCTCAGATAGAACTCCGTTCGTCAGAACCAGTTTTTCAAACTTGAATCGATCCAGAAGTTTGCAACTTGCAGCGAACTCCCCACCCTCTTTGCACTCGAACAGGATCGCTTTTTCTATCCTGAAACCAGTGAAGTTAATTTGACACCCGATGATAAGCGAAAAGCCAATACATTTTTATCGACCAATATTGACTAATTTTTGGAATATTTGACATCCCTACCTCAGACCCATACATCCAATAAGATATTCCAACGTTGCCTCCTCTACCGTACTCAGGTAAGTAATATCCATGTAGATATTGTATCTCTAAACCGAATCTTTGTTCAGACAGACATTAATGAACTAGCTCACATAGAATTTTCTCTGGCCTTTCTCTGGCGGATTACGTTTCAGTCGTTTGATCAAATTTGGTGGAGGATCGCGTTGTTTGAGTCGAAGCTCGAACAAGTTTGCCTTTCGAACGCTAACGAAAGCAGAAATTGTGACCAGTTGAGAGTCTCGGCCCTGAAAATATTGCTAGCTTTAAAGTGAATTTCATAAATTGAAAAATGAAAATGTAAAGCAAAAAAACATTACGATGAGTTGATTGTTCCCATATTCGAGGAATACGAGCTACTCTCAATACCTACGAAACTACTTGATAAAATTCACTATTTTTAGTTCATAAAATGTTCGAAATACTCGCCCACGCCCCTCCATCCTCCGTTCCGTACAGACTGATCTCGGCGACGAGAGGGATTGTGGTTTTCACGAGAGCGAATTCGTTAACTCGGCGATGTAGTGTTCGCGAGGTCTGAAAATTAGATAAAGATCCACGATCTGTCGGAAAAGTGAAAACCATTCATTCTGATCATTTCGAGAAAATAAAAACTATGCAAAGGAAGTATCAATTCAACAGCAAAAGAAGTATCAATACAACAGTCTCTCTTGTGATACATTCGCCAGAACGGAATAAGCATTGAATTGAATCATTTCCCTCACCGATCGCAAATCGAACACTGCTTCAGGCACGAATTCGAATATTTTCTGGGAGAGTTCTTTGGGCAGTTGTTCGAATGATGGTAGCACTTCTTGAACTGCATCTGGTTCCGGGACATTGCTTTTCTCCGCTTCTCCCTCATCGGATAACTTCGGTCGCTTGGGCGGTGAGGAAGTCTCCATGCCTACAAAGATTTCTATTCTGATCCAAACTCAAACTAGGGAATAGAAAAACCCGAAAAAGAGAAGAAGGACAATGACAATTATTAGCAAAATATTAGGTGGCCGGGAGTCTCTACGTGAGGTTTGAAGTACCACCCTCTGGGTATGCTTTCAAAAGAAAACGAAAGACAACCCAGAACCGTCACAACAGGCGCGTCAATTAATACGCTTCGCGTCACTTCAACACTCATTAGGCGCAAAAATATTCCATTCTTTTGCTTTGCAACTCCTCTCCATGTTATGCACAATGCCTTGCTCATGCTGCCAACATCGCCACTTGCGCTGTTTCTCCTGTGTCTGATAATCAATCAATCAATCAATCAATCATTCCAGAATGAAACCTCGCGCATCACGCAAACGAGAGGGCAAGACTGAGTCCGACGAGACGAAGAGTGCCAAAACATCGAAGAAAAAGGAGAAAGCTCGCGACCCGGATACACTCTCGCCATTCGAGAAACTGCCCCCAGAGCTTGTCTGGAATCTATTGGACATCGCCCCAGAGGCGGTGCTTCATCTCAGAGCGGTAAGTATCATTGACAATTGGTGTTTCGAAAAGTTTACCATTACACAAAAATACACAAAAAGCGGTGGACTGAAGCACATTGTTGGACAAATGGATCAATGTGAATTGTCCAGGCGTCTCGTGTGGTGAAGCAAAACGTTGACGATTACGCTTTGCTTCGAGCGAGAATTCCTATCGTTGAGGAGCTAAGAATTGAGCGAATGTTGAGCAAAGTATGTTGTATTTCATAACTCAGCGGTTTTCAACAGTTTCATGCGATTGCAGAAGAAACGACGACTTGTGTGTGAGATCACAGTTTCGGATGATAAATCGAGATTGTTTGAGCTAAGAATGCGCGTTCGGAAAGGCCTGTTTCCCAACCTCGATCTCTCTGCGATTGTCAAACGAAGGAGCAATGCTAGAAATTCGATGCACCAAGTTGGTATATTTCTATACTTTGTTAGTTCATTCGTTTATCAAATTCAATTCGAAATGCGTGAATTCAGAAGTACAACTTTGATTTCGAATCAAAGGAAAAAGACGCAAATCTTCGGGATTTCTTGAAAGAAAGCATGGGAAAGCAAATCGACAAAGTTGCTCTTTTTATTCACCATGCTCATCCTGCGCCGTATCCATACGCTGATGTGTTCGGAATTTTGGATGGATTGCAAATCAAAGAACTGGAATTGGGAAGGGCCGCTCTTGATGACGAAATGTAGGTTCCGTCTATTTGAATTCGGTAATTATTGTCTAAACCAAAAATGAACAAGACCCTTTCATTGTACTCCGCTCTCATCCTTTCTATTTAAAAAAAGTGAATCATTTAATCAATCAAAATAGGAACAAAGCATGAAACAACCGTTTTATTAGTCTGCAAATGCGATTATGAGATCCATTCTTTACAGTTGTGAGCTACTGAAACCCGAAATCCTAGCCAACATCGAGAAAATTGAGCTGAAGTTCAGCCGAATCGAGCAGTGGGATCCAAGTTAGTAAACTGAGAATTAAATAGTATATTAAATAGTTCTTCTTTCAGAAACATTCATGATTTATCTATCGTCTCAGATGCGAAGTATTAGTATTCACTATGATTCTTCTAATGATGACGATCCCTACTCGTTTTGTACAGTGGAAAATGACGAATTGCCTAAACTAATCACTGATATGTTTGCGAACAAACTAGAAAATCTATCTTTATATGCCTCAACAGAGACTTATTTCTATTTTAAAGATACTGACGACGAAGCGTACTTGAGACAGGCCAGTGCTATCCTCACCGAATGTTCAAAGCTTACAATATGAACTACACTATAACAAAATCATTTCAGCATCTTCCTTTGCTCAATAAGAAGATTCGTCTCACAATTTCACGTATATCTTCCGACAACGAATTACCTTCTCTCACCTTCAATTATAACTAAAACTAAGGTGAGCAATTTCATGTGACGAAATAAAGAATCACACGTGTTTAGATCTACACAGCGTTAAAATATCCAAACACACGCTTTCTTTACTGATTCTTCTAAATCGTCGTCGTCCTCAAGCATACATCGTCTCATTTTCACAGCATGGATTTGCTCTGTATTCCGTTTCTCTTTCTGACCATTTCGAGACGGCCTTTAACACTTCATCGTCGTTGTCAATGCTCCACAATATTCAAATGTTTTACTGTGATCAGCATTAGATAATTTCAAATGCGTTTTCTTACTACAACCAACGCCTCTCTATTGCTATAAATGTGTTGCTTCAAGTTCATTGCATTTGTCCGCGACGCGCCGCACCTCGCGTCGCGTCGCATTCACTAAAAAGCACAACAAGAGGGTTCATTTTGAATTGAGACACGCTGCTCGCTTGATATTCCTTCCATTCATTATTTTTTGTGATCATTACATTCGCGCCTTCTTTTCCGATTTGCATTTTCTTCTCTTGATTACGACAGGAGTTAACCACTTCTCTCATTACCCTCTGTAGACCACTGCAATCACTGATATCTCGGAACTTCTGCACTTTTTGGCCGAGAGAGAGAGAGAGAGAGAGAGAGAGAGAGAGAGACAGCTGCCAGCCTCAAGATTAGGCGTCCTCACTCTTCCAGATTGAGAACTCTCTTCCCATTCGTATTTCCTTCTCCCTCTTGACATCATACCTTGGGTCGCGTCGGCCTGGAGGCTCTGTGAAGGGCGGGAAAGCCTTTTCTATGCTCGCTTGTTAATTTTTTTGTGAATATTTTCCGTGTCGTTCATCCGCGAAACTCGCTTTGCACAGACCATAGCTTGTGTTCTCAGCATGAAGACGCGATCAGAGCTCAAAAGGGAAGCTGCGGAGAAGGATGCAATCGAGGCGAAGCGCATTCGAGAGAATCGAGATCCGGAGAGCCTCTCGCCATTCGAGAAACTGCCGCGCGAAATTATCTGGCAAATCCTCGACTTGTCTCCAGAAAGAGTTTCGCATCTCCGAGTGGTAAGGAATTGTCAATCGAATGTTCAAGACTAGACTTCCGGAACGATAGTACCGGAACCCCGACAATGTTATGATTGACTGATTCCGGAACAAGGGCTATTCCGCTACTTTTCCGTCGTAGGCAGCTCGGGGAACCATAGTCCAGTCTACACTGATCAGTTTGGTTATTGTGTTGCAGAAGAGGCTGATTCGAATACTTAATGACATTCCAGGCCTCTAGTAAGATGCAGCAATCCGTTAACGAATACGCGTTGAATGGTGTCAGAATTTCCCTCGCATACAAAATGGAGCTCGCATGGGAGAAGGAGGTTTGATTATTGCTTGAAATTGAGTAGGGAATAACAAGATTAGAATTTCAAAATCTCCTTATTTTTAGAAACACATTGAACAAACCAAAATTTCGAAATACATTTTTTAAAATAGGATATTGTATTTGAATATAATGAAATGTATTTCTCCGCGGAATAGTTTGTACGAGAACGAAAGTCATATGAGGCCGTTCGCGTAAGGATCAACAAGGTTGAACAAGGCTCTGGAACAGGTCAAAATCCAAATGGCCCCAAATCTTGGCCTCAGGGTCCTGAAAACATAAATGGATTCACTTTTTTGATCTGACTCCTCGGGGTCACCGATATGGCCCCGCCCTCTGTGGGCCACAAAAACGTTGTTCGCCAATATTTCCGTCAAAATACGTCAAAATTGCGGCAATCCCAGTTACTTAGGACAGGTTTCCGAGCTCTATCGATTGGTTAAATGGTCATTGGGAGAAAAAAATTTGGTCCTCAGGAGAAAATCGATATTTTCAAACTTTTTCCGGGGCCGTCGAGACATATACCAAATGAAAGAGCATGTTCTCCCGAACATTTTGGTATATTATTTGAGGGGTTTTAGGCCTGAGTAATTTGTGCCCCATCGATTTAAAAGTAGATAAAAAAAAATCGATAATCGATTGGAACCTCAAGATGGTGCTCATCGTGTAGAGCTCATCGATCTGATTTCAGATCATATCAGCTTTCCACATGAAAGTTATTTTCGAGAAAGTTATGAGGGGTCAAAGTTACGGATCTTAATTTTCTGACCAATTTGAATTTTCCAATTTCGTAATCATTTTTCAACTTTTTCGATCGGTATCTGCAACTTTGACCCCTCATAACTTTCTTGAAAATAGCTTTCATGTGGAAACCTGATATGATCTGAAATCAGCTCGATGAGCTCTACACGATGAGCACCATCTTGAGGTTCCAATCGATTATCGATTTTTTATCTACTTTTAAATCGATGGGGCACCAATTACTCAGGCCTAAAACTCCTCATATAATATACCAAAATGTTCGGGAGAACATACTCTTTCATTTGGTATATGTCTCGACCGCCCCGGAAAAAGTTTGGAAATATCGATTTTCTTCTGAGGGCCAAATTTTTTTCTCCCGATGGCCATATAACCAATCGATAGAGCTCAGAAAACTGTCCTTAGTAACTAGGATTGCGGCCATTTTGACGCATTTTGACGGAAATATTGGCGAAAAAAAAGTTTTTGTGGCCTACAGAGGTCGGGGCCATATCGGTGACCCGGAGGGGTCAGTTCAAAAAAGTGAATCCATTTATGCTTTCAGGACCCAAAGTTACCCCTGAGGCCAATTTTTGGGGCCATTTGGATTTTGACATGTTCCAGAGCCTTGTTCAACCTTGTTGATCCTTACGTGAACGGCCTCATATCCAAGTGTCGTTTCCTCTGGGTCAAAATAGGTTCAACAGCCTGGCTTTTATGATAATTTTTTTCCACAGAAAACTTGGAAAACGATGATTGGTGAAATACGTGTTCCCAGCTCAAAATCGAAGTTATTCGAGCTTCGAATGAAACTTCATCATGCATCATACACTCTGCCCAAACTAACTCAAACGATATCGCGCACTGTCAAGCCGAAATCGGACAATGAAGGAAAATCTGTAAGCGTTGAATATTCACAACTTATTGTGATCTTTCGTTGTCAATTCTAGTCCTTTCAGCTCTACAGGTTCAAATTTGAGTCAATGGAAAAGCACGAAAGCCTTCTCGATTTCGTGAATACGTGCCTGGGCAATCACAGCTGTATGGAAGTGAAGCTCATCAGTTTGAGCCATCTACCCTTCCCCTTTGAAGCTGCAACCAAGCTTCTTGAAGGGATCAGTGGACCAAAATTGGAGCTCAGTCTGAGGAATCTAAATGACGACGCGTACGTTTGAGCCACTTCAACGCTTGATTGAGCATTATTGACTGATTGCGTTTGCGATATAATAACTTAATTTCGAATTAAAACGCCGACAGTATACTTTTTACTTTTGGATAATTTGTAGTCAGTGAGAGTTTTTCAAAATCATTTGCAGGTTGCTTCTCCTCAATCCGTCAATTCTCAGCAATTTTCAAGGAGTCGATTTCATCGTTATACATTCCAACGTCACTGTCACAGATCCAAGTACGTCTTTACCTAAACAGATAATCAAAACGTTCATCCGTTCAGAAGCACTGCTCAAACTCATATCAGAGCATGTTCGCAGCCTTGTTATATTGCAAATGAACGATCAGCCGATGACTTTCGGAATTGCCAACGGAGAATGGGCACAGCTCATCATTGAAATGTACTCGAACAAATTGGATTTTCTCGAGATTGTGAATGTATACAACGTGGGGTATCTGAATCTTCATGATGCCGACTTAGTGAGAGAGGTATTCTTTCGTTTTTTTTCATTCAAAGCTGCCGATATATCATAGCGTATTCAACCAAACGATAGCGTATTCATAATTTATGAAGCATATTTTCAACAATATCAGCGCCTTCCACAATTGGATAAGAAGATCTTTTTGAAGACGGTTTGCGATGCTTATCCCGACGAATTGGACTATACCGTGAATGAGCATCATGTGAAAAGTGAGGGTTTATCCTCATTTCACTTGTTCTTTGTGCCTTATCCTCTTATTTAGGCGATGGCAGTCATCTGTTCATAAAGCACTTGACAAGGACTAATGAAGACGGCTCGTTTCCTGCATAATCGATTTTTTTCTCTCAATTCTACGTATTCCTTTGCCGGCTAAGTAGCCAGAGAGCTACGTGGTTCCTCGGTTACCTACAAACTTCACCTCTCATTCGACGTTCTATATTTTAATGATACAGTCTGGAACCGCTCTCGTTTTTTTAGTTCAGTGTTTTCTTTCATGCTTTCTTTCTTGAAATTAATCGATCTAATAAAGATTTTTGACATTGTTTTATAGCCTCGAAATGCACAGCAGTATTGCTCGACACACAACACGGGTGGTATAGCCTCACGCATAGGTCGCTGATTACTCAGGATAGACTGAACGATGCATCGCTTTGGGGTTGTACAGCCGGCCCTTGCGTGGAAAAGCCTTGCACCTTTATCGTTTCCCTTTACACAGAGCAAAAAGGAAAAATGAAATTGAAAAAAGAATGCATACCATAGAAAGTCTGACAGAAAGCATTTGTTGACCCAAAGAACCAGTGCCTCAGCGCGTCAAAAATTTATTGTTCGCGTCACTTGAACACTCCTGGCGCGCAAATGTTTTATGCGAAGCCGGCGAAAAGCTTCATAGTCATATCTATGCTCTGCCTAGTGCTTAGATCATGCCTCAAACCATGCCACTTGTACTATCTTTGAGGAACGGGGCTTGCACTGCGGGAACTTTTGTTTTTTCTTACTTTTGCTTCTTTTTCGCGCAATTCGAATGTATCCGTTACTTGATACCACAGTTCCAGGATGAAAACTCGCGCATCGCTCAAGCGAGAGGGTAATACAGAGTCCGATGAGACAAAGAGAACCAAAACATCAAAGAAGAATCAGAAAACTGAAGCTGGGATACACTCTCGACTTTCGAAAAACTGCCTCCTGAGCTGATCTGGGATGTGTTGGACTGCGCTCCTGAAGCGGTTCCGCATCTGCGAGCGGTCAGTCTGGTTGGCATTTAGTTATAATGACCAAAAATTGACGAAATCTCGCTCCTTTTGATATTTTAGTTTTGTGTGATTTCGGTGATTGTGAAGGAGATGGAACAGCAATAGTCCCAATGCACAATCGTCCAGGCATCTCGTGTGAAGAACAGGAACGTTGACGACAACGCCTTGCTTCGAGCGAGAATTACCATCGTTGAGATGCTGCGAATTGAGCGATTGACAAGGATTTCTCGACAACATCAAGGAGATTCGGATCCAAGTCAGCGAATTTACCTGAAGTGAAACTGAAGTGAAGTGAAGTGAAGTGAAACTTTTCAGTGAACCGTTCTTCTTTTAGAGGCAGTCATGAACAGCACTCCTAAATGAAATTGATGAATTGAAAATAGACTTCATATTTTCAGCAGAAGAGGCTTAGATTGCCGGGCTAAGACTAAGTCAGCACTATCCCTTCAGAAGAGTGAATGCATCATCCAAAGTAGCGTTCAATGGTTCAAATTAGTTTTATTTCGAACAAGAAGAGGCGATCGACGATGAAGGAGCGATGACTAATTAGGTTTTTTTAATTGCGTGATTGATAATTGTAATTAATTGCGAGCGTCCCGTGTAGAGCATCCGATGAGGAACTTCGTCGTAGATAGTTTGCTTTTACTGAACCGAACACCGGGCTAAGACTAAGTCAGCACTATCCCTTCAGAAGAGTGAATGCATCATCCAAAGTAGCGTTCAATGGTTCAAATTAGTTTTATTTCGAACAAGAAGAGGCGATCGGCGATGAAGGAGCGATGACTAATTAGGTTTTTAATTGCGTGATTGCTAATTGTAATTAATTGCGAGCGTCCCGTGTAGAGCATCCAATGAGGACCTTCGTCGTAGATAGTTTGCTTTTACTGAACCGAACGCCGGGCTAAGACTAAGTCAGCACTATTCCTTCAGAAGAGTGAATGCATCATCCAAAGTAGCGTTCAATGGTTCAAATTAGTTTTATTTCGAACAAGAAGAGGCGATCGGCGATGAAGGAGCGATGACTAATTAGGTTTTTAATTGCGT
This sequence comes from Pristionchus japonicus, assembly GCA_900490845.1. Classification (NCBI taxonomy): domain Eukaryota; kingdom Metazoa; phylum Nematoda; class Chromadorea; order Rhabditida; family Neodiplogasteridae; genus Pristionchus; species Pristionchus japonicus. The sequence goes on along the minus strand of LS514911.1, from coordinate 204,214 downwards.
GATTGCTAA
>LS514911.1:179778-190173 GCA_900490845.1 Pristionchus japonicus | reverse complement strand
TTTGGTGCCCAAGGGCTTAAAATGTTCAGGGGAGTATCCTCTGTCAACTTGCAAAAGGATTCTGCCCTCAATTAATCGGCTCAAGATTTCACTATAACCCGTGAACGAAAAATGATCAAAATATGAGAGTAGTTTTATTCGATAGAGCTTGAGATTCTGGTCGGGGGAGTGAGATTTCGAGCCATTTTGACCATTTTTTTGCGAAAAAAACACTCAAAAACAAAATTTAAGCCAAAATGAGGGGGTGAGCCCCTGGAGCCAAATGGGGACATATGACGAAATGAAGTGGAAAATCGGGTAGAGGGTCGAAAATAACCCCTGGAGCCAATTTTGTGGACATTTCAGCTTTTTTCTCTGTTCCAAACCCCCGTTGAACCTTGTTGAACCTTACGCAAACGGCCTCATATGTTCTCGAACAAACTGGAAAGTCTTGAGATTGAGGATAGAATCAATCGGGGATATCTCACTCTTAGCGACGCCGATTTAGTGAGAAAGGTATGTTTCTATCTTGGCGCTATTCCTGTGCATCAGCGCAAAAATTCAAAGTTCATAATAAATAGCTTTGTGCTAATATATTTCTTGAGAAAATGATGCAAGACATTATAGCGCCTCCCACAACTTAATAAGAAGATCTATCTCAAGACCGTTTGCGATGCATACCCCGGTGGATTGGACTATACTGACAATGATCACCATGTGAAAAGTGAGTTTGTATCCATGAGTTCGCTTTATTCCACAGCTAAACTTAATAATATCCCCCCATTAAGCGTATTTGAGTTATCTGTTCATCAAGCATGTGGCAAGAAATAGTGAGGAACATTATTTCCCATAAGCCTCATCGACTTTCCGATAATAATCATTGAACCTACTATCTCATTCTAATTTTCGCTCTAATTTACTTTGGTCTTATTGAATTTATAAAAAGGTATTCATCAGCAATTTTATTCGTTCGTTCAACACTTCTCTATACAACTACCAATGTGTATGAAATTACGTGTACCGAATTCTACGTATGCAGTGTATACAAAAATCAATAACTAATTCACTTTACCATAATAAAGCCCCCCCCCCCCCATAAGGGGCTTTTATTCCCTCACCGCAGACCATCCATAGACTTATCTGGCTCCGTTCTCTAAAACGGCTCCACTACTCCCTAGACTACCAAAGTCACCTCTTATCGATCCATTTGAACTTCCACCCTCGCGTTTGTTGCTGTTGTTATTCTTGTCGATAAAAATTACTTATTTATTATTTACTCAAGTTCACAACACCGCGAGTCAATCACCACACTCAAACGACGATTCTAGTCCACCATCGGGCCAGAATCTCGTACATTGCGCGATAAATTAGTATCGCCAGTCTGAATTGTCCAGAAATCACCGACTATTTTATGTTCTATTTCGTGAAATCAATCCTTGGTATGTGAAATAGTTCACAACAAAACACTAAAATATATTGCACCCGATAAACTCAGGTGGCTGACCAATGGCTTGTTTGTGATATCATTTATGGCTATGCTTTACTTTGTACACATAAATGAATTCCAACACGCAAGGATACACAATTGGCGTCTTACAACAATATAGATAAACCTGTTCCCAGGTTGACGTTGGTATGCTAGTAAACGATGGCAAACATCTTCAGATTTAAAAATTTCATCAAAATAAATATGAGTTAGAAGAATACACGCAAAGCAACTTGAGACGGGATCCAGGTTTCATCATTAATGTACTGAAATTCGAATGAGAATTGTAAATTCGACCGAGGCTTTCTTTGTTCGCTTGCCGGCAATATAAGTGTAGATTTGAAATTTTTCATCGTCTAGGAAACCAATCGTCTTTGTTATTTCTTGCCACATGCTTGATGAACAGATATTCAGACCATGCTTAATTGGAGGGATATTATTGATTTTCAAGCAGAGGTTCTACTAAAAGTCTAGTAGCTGACTGATCTGTGGAAAGATTTGAACTCGTCGATAGAACTCACTTTTCACATGGTGATCATTGTCCATATAGTCCAATCCACCGGGGTATACGTCGCACTCGGTCTTCAGATAGATCTTCTTATTAAGTTGTGGGAGGCGCTAAATTTTTTAAAACTTTCTTATGAGTGGTTTTGCGCTGAACCACAGTAATACTGCGAAGGTAAAAACATACCTCTCTGACTAAATTGGCGTCGCTTAGAGTGAGATATCCCGTATTTTTGATGTTCTCAATTTTAAGACTTTCCAGCTTGTTCGAGTACATTTGGATAATTAGCTGCGCCCAATCGCTGTTTATAATTCCGAAAGTCTCGCGATAATTATACTGATCAATTGTAATACTGCGAACATGCATTGATATGAGGGTAAGCAGCGCTTCTGAACGGAAACAATATTTAAGATGCACTGATTATCGGCTTACTAGGATCAGATAGGTTGACGGCCGCTCCCATAATGTTAAATTCAACACCATCAAAGTTACGGAGAATTGTCTCTTTGAGAAGCAGCAAACTGTAAATGAGTTTGCCGAAGTTTCACTTCCTTCAATTCTATCTATTTCTTAAACTTCCCCCTTTACACCTGACTCAAACAATTCATAATAAAAAAACCCAAAACGAAGTTCCGAGACGAGAGCTCCATGGGGTGCTATGCAAGTTGTAAAAGTATAGAAGTGGGGAATTTTTTTTTAGAAGGAACAAAGTCGGCCTTCATACCGGTTGCACAAAATAATTCTAACTATAATTTTTGAATCAAACGTTGAAGTGGCGTAAACGTACACATTGTCATCTAGGTAATTGTCTTTTAGAAACAATTTTGGTCCGCTGATTCCCTTGAGAATTTTTGCAACGGCTGCATAGGGAAAACGATCGCGTCCCTCTGCGTTGATTTTCACTTCCACATAGGTATGATTGCCCAAGCTTTCATTTACGAATTCAAGAAGATTTTCGTCCTTCTCTATTGACTCAAAATTGAACTTGTAGAGCTGAAACCAATAGAATTAAGAGGGAAAGAGCACAATGAATCAATCAATGATCTCAATGTGTCCAAAATGAGTCTCACAATGGTATATTTCGACTGCACACGTCGTGAAATCGTTTGTGTGAGGTTCGGCAGGGTGTAGTCTGCATGATAAAGCTTCATTCGAAGCTCCAATAACCTCGATTTTCTGCTGGGAACGTGTATTTGTCCTAACGTCAAACCTCGAGGGTAATTCTGAAATGAGATGATTGTGCAAATGTAGGAGAAATGCTTCTCTCCAATTCATACCAATCAAGTGAACAAAAGAAAAAGAAACTTCTTTGGCCTGCCATTTGAGATCCAACTTATTCGCGAGAGAGGTTGTGACTCCACGCATCGCGTATTCATCAACAGATCGCTGCATACCACTTGAGGTCTGTATTGATTCGATTGAGTAGATGCCAGGTCGCTGCTCATTTAGAATTCGCTCCTACTTGTTTGATCCTATCAGTGACCTCTTCGCAAAAGCAAAGTTGCTACCACAATCAAGGCGATCTGATAGTGGTTTGCGACGACAACGCCAGGTGGGATACACCGGTAGGATCGGAAACTGCGAGATCTACGTACCCCATGCTGTTCTACGTGTACCTTTCGCAATCAGTGTACCAATTGTAAGGTGATGAGCCGTTAAGGAACTGGCGTTTAGGAACTTCGAAAAAAAGCCTAAACGCTCCATCACAAATTGAAATTCAAATAGTCGGCATCCCGCCTCGAAACATCATAGGAAAATTACCATTCGCTGATGCAGAACCATCTCTGGAGTCTGGTCAAGGATTTGCCACCAGATTTCGCGAGGCAGTTTCTCGATTGGTGAGAGACTCTCCAGATCACGCACAGTTTTTCGCATGTTGTTGACCTCGTCGTTCGCTTTTCGTTTGAGCTCTGCCCGAGTCTTCATTCTGAAAGCAGAGAATAATATGCAACATTGTACTTGAAGTACGGTTTTTTTGCATGAAAGAACGAAGGAAATGTTGAAAAGAATAGTGCCTTAGCTCGAGACTTGGGAGAGCCTCACAATAGCATCGATTGATTCCCTGGCACTCACCCAAGCAGGAAACTGGCGTGGCTTGGGATATGGATGGCTTCAAACTGTATATGAGCGCGCGCAAAATGGGAAGAGTGACGCCCAATCTTGCTCACAGATGTTAGTGAAAAGGTTTGAAAAATACGGAGAGGCCATGGTGTGATTAAGACAGTCCGCGTGTACGTCTAACGCGTCCACGCGCATTATATCTAGGAAGCGCAAGCTCCGCCCATTTTGTGTGGACATGGCTCCCTCCGGTTTCGCGTGTTCGAGGGCTTCTTCGAGGCTCTAGTAGTCCGCTCGTTCGAGGTTCAAGTTCGAGTTCTAGGGCTTCAAGGGGTTCGAGGGCTTTATAGCTTCCTTTTGTACTGTTTCTAGCCATTTTTTGTCACTGTGCTACTGCGACTTTGCTCATAATTAATCCATCTTTCGTCTGTTCAGATGTCCTCTTAATCTGTGGTTAGCTCAAATACTCTTTTGAATGAGAGGAGGGAGATGACCATTGTTTATGCAAGGCATAAAACTTTTTCATCAAAATGATGGTTTTTCAAGACAGACTATAAAATCGACGAAGCTGAAGAGAACCATGCAGCATGACATCATTTTTCTGCTGATCGGGTCTCCGTTGAATTTCACCGAATATGTTATCGACTATGGCGCATCGATTCATGATTCATAATTAGGATGAAAAAATTTTCTTCGTTTTAAAAACACATTTAGCACTACGTGGGCCTGGGGAAACTAGGTTTTCACACCTGCGTTTGCGCCTCATTCAGAGGATCAATATTCCGATGCATAACATTGAGAAAAAATGGACGTATATTTGCTATAATTGGTATAAGTGGAACACGCGGACTCAGTTATTCACACCATGACTTCTGGATGTTTTTTTCCCACATTTTGACCAGTGGCTGACAGCAAGAATAGGCGTAGTTCTTCTCATTCTGTAGCTCTTCATACATTTCGAAGCCATCCATATCCCAAGCCACGCCAGTATCCTGCGTGGGTGAGTGCCAGGCAATCAATCGATGCAATTGTGAGGCTCTCCCTAGGCTCGAGCAAAATCATTATTCTTTTCAAACATTTTACTCGTTCTTCATGCAGAAAAATCTCCGTTCTTCGGAAAAGCTATGCAACAAACTTTTTTTCAGCTTAGAATGAAGACTCGGGCAGAGCTCAAGAGAAAAGCTGCCGAAGAGATCGAACACACCCGACAGACTGGTCGTGATCTGGAGAGTCTCTCACCAATCGAGAAACTGCCCCGCGAAATCATCTGGCAAATCCTCGATTTGACTCCGGAGACACTTCCCTATCTTCGACAGGTGATCGCAATCCGTTGCGCTATTGTACTGATTTCTTTGCTAGTGGGTACCATGTGACTGAATTGATCCAGCCTGATTATAGGCTGCGTAATATTAATCCGTGTTTTGGACTATAAAACTACCAAATTTCAGGCATCTTGCGGCACGCTTCAATATGTTAATGAATACGTGAACCACTGCTTACGAATTCCTCTCGTTTCTTATTTGGGACTCAAATGGGAGAAACGACAAGTTTGAATTTTCTTTTTTTCTAATATTTTCTTTAGTAAGGCCTACCTTCCATTCAAGTGTAGTTCCTTTGTAGTTAACTATTTAAGACCATTTTTAAAAACATCTATAATTTCAGAGATTTCCTCGGGGATTGCTGTTTGGCGAAATGCAAGTTCCCAGCAAATATTCGAAGCTATTCGAGCTACGAATGAAGCTACATCATGCAGCAAGCACGCTTCCCAAACTTACCGGAATGATATCACGCAGTGTCAAATCAAGATCGATCATTGTGAGAAAACCTTATTAAAGCTGAATTTGTCTTGTTAATTTTGTTCTTTCAGGTTTACAAGTTCAAATTCGAAACAATGGAAAAACATGAAAGCCTTCTCGAATTCGTGAATAAGAGCCTTGGACCGCACATTTCAAAGGAAGTGGAGTGTGGAGGACCCAACGCTGCCTCCTTTCCGTTCGCAGCGGCTGTTAAGCTTCTCGAAGGTGTTAGAGGACCAAAATTAATGCTGAGTGTTAATGTTCTTGATGATAGAGTGTACGTTCATGAGTCTTCAACGCTTGATGACAATTGATGTCGAATTACTTTTCTTTTGGATTAAAAACTCTAGGAAAAACTTCAGCGAGATCATTTCCAGTTTGCTTCTCCTCAATCCTGCCATTCTCCGCAACTTTGATGGAATATATTTTTACATTGGGGGAATTGGCGTCACCCTCTCAGATCCAAGTACGCTCATCCGATTATCAGTTGCTCCAAAACAGGAATTATTTCAGAAGCACTCCTCAAGCTCGTATCAACGTGCACTCGAAGTATTCTAATTTATCATTTTTGCTCACAGCGTGAAACGTTTGGAATTGCCAACGAAGAATGGGCTCAGCTCATCATTGATTTGCTCTCGGCGAACAAATTGGATCAGCTCCTGATTGAGAATCTCAACGACACGTACCATCTCACTCTTCAAGATGCTGATTTAGTGAGACAGGTATAATTCTATTGGGCACTTTTCCTTCCGCTGGTACTCAAAGTTCTCAGTAAATATTTGCATAATGAATAGTTTTCTTGAAATAGTTGTGAAAAATTTCAGCGCCTCCCACAACTCAATAAGCAGATATCTCTGGCGATACCTTGCGACGCGTACCCCGCTGGATTGGACTATACTGTCAATGATCATCATGTGATAAGTAAGGGAATATTCCACATTTTCTCCATGCCGTTAGACTCACACCAGTGTCACGACAGTTAATGAAAGTCCTGAATTTAGCTCATCTCGGAAAACTGTTCATCAATCATGTTGCAAGAATTAATTGAGGCGAGTTCTCATCCGACTATTAACTTTATCCGTTAATAAAAGCTGCAGAATCTTTTGCTTTGTGTGTTTTATGTGTTTCATCATGTTTTTTTTGTGTTGACTTATTCTAAATCGTTTTATCAAGTTTTCAATCTTTCGTTGAACTTTTTCTTGAAGAGAAACTGTAATCTGCACATTTTAATAAAGCTTGTGAGCGTTATTAAAGTGGAGGGAGAAAGAAGAGTGCAGATTTGAAAGAGTTGAAGCGTTATCTGGGAAACCAGTCTTCTTTACCATTTCTAGCAACGTGCTTGATGAATAGATGCCCGTGCTTCGCTGAATTGAGGGATATTTTTAAGTTTCGAAACGCGAATCATCTGAGTGTATCCAATTCATCGGTGCAAACTCACTTTTTACATGGTGCCCGTTGACAGTATAGTCCAATCCGCCGGGGTAAGCATCGCAAACTGTCTTCAGGTAGATCTTTTTATCTAGTGCTTGAAGGTACTGAATTTTTGAATATGTTGTTGAGCAATATTGAATATGTAAATACGCATTAACAATGCGATGCAGCGATCAAAAGTAATACGCTGAGGTACATTAACCAAAAAATTAGAATCTCGCCATTCAAAAAATGGAGTAGAGGAGCCGGAACAGAATATTCTCGAAAACTACCACACCTCTCTCACTAAGTCAGCACCCTGAGCATCGAGATAGCTTATATTATTGCTGTTTTCAATCTGAAGCCTGTCCAATTTGTTCGCGAACATATCAACGATGAGCTGGGCCCACTCTTCGTTGGCAATTCCGAACGTTGTAGGCTGAGAATTATGTTGAAAAATAGTTATGCCTCGTGAGTGCGTAGATATAAGCGTGAGGAGTGCTTCTGAATTGAAATACGCTCAAATATACTCAAAATAATAAATAAAAATGCTGGGCTCTTTCGCTATCGTCGTCTGAAAGATTCCATAATGATCACCTTACTTGGATCGGAGACGTTGACGTCAACTCGAATAATGTTCAACTCAACTCCATCAAATTTGCTAAGAATTGTCGGTTTCAGAAGAATCCTACTGCAAAGGAATTTTCGGGACTGACAAATATTTTTTCTCGATTAAAAACGTACACACTGTCGTCAAACAAATCAAGTTTCAGTGCTAATTTTGGTCCACCGATTCCTTCTAGAACCCTGACAGCAGCTGCAAACGGAAAGGGCGCTTGGTTCAGTCCCTGACAACCGATCTTCCCTTCCGTATGGATATGATTGCCCATGCTCTTGTTGATGAAATCAAGAAGTCTTTCATGCTTCTCCATTGACTCGAATTTGAACGTGTAGAGCTGAAATCACTACAATATACAAGGAAATTTCGCAATAGATCTTCGAAAACATGATATTCGATAAGTTAAATATTGTCTCACAACTATCGACTTCGGCCTAATACTGCGCCGTATCGTTAGAGTGAGCTTCGGCAGATTGTATTCACCATGATGAAGCTTCATTCGCAGCTCGAATAGCTTCGACTTATTGTTAGGAACGTACATTTCGCCAACCAATCTTGTGCGAGGATTCTTCTGAATTTTTTCAAATAAATTGAGTCGTGGGATCTTTACGCGCTTTGTTCGTATTCTGATGCAGTAAAATACATGATTGCAAGTTCTTTGACTCATGCAAATCGACAACAAAATCAAACCTCTGGAGCCACCCATTTGAGTTCCAGTTTGTTAGCGAGGGAAATTCCGACACCGTTAATCGCGTAGTCATCAACGGATTGCTGCATTCTACGTGAGGCCTGGAATATTATTGAGTGTTCAAATCATTTTTCGTGATTGAATCACCATTCGAATATGGGGAACCGTTTCTGGAGCCAAGTCGAGGATTTGCCAGAGAATTTCGCGTGGCAGTTTCTCGATTGGTGAGAGACTTTCCGGGTCTCGTTCTGAGTCTCGAAGGCGCTTAGCCTCGGTTGCATCTTTCTCTCCAACTTCCCGTTTTAGTTCTGCCCGACTCTTCATTCTGAAAGGGATGCAATGCTCTGTTTTGCGATTTTCGCGGGTGAGAAGACGTAGAATTTATTTACAAACAAATTCAAGAAAAAAGGCTGTCCGCTCTTCACGGAGTCTACATGTACAGAGGGGCAAAGCAAAAGTGCAGACGCGTGAGATTCTATTTGAAGTTTGGGGACGCCTAATGTGGAAGTTGACAGCTGTAGATCGATTTGGCGCTTACTGCCAGCCAATACATTTTCGAACCATTTTTTCAAGCAATTGTTTCGCGTCAAAATATTGCGTTTACTTGATTTTGAAATCCACCACATCTAAAAATGCACTATTTTTCATGCCAATGTTTTTTGTTCCATACCAAAATACTACCTCTTTCCACTTCCCATTCAATAATCAATACGATTGGTTGCAATGTACGGAACGTTGTATACATAAGTCTAGTTTGTTTGGCGGTATTACGGAACAAAAATACCAACATTGGAAAATGGCTGTCAATAAGAGAGGGAAGCAAGAGCAAATAATAGTTGGGAAAATGGGAAGAATTCTGCAAGATGAATTCTGCAAGATAATTCAAGAGATCGGCGAAGAGTGCGCGTGTTCAGGGAGTACTTCACGCTGTGCCGATCTAAAATGCGTATTTCTTTCTTCCTTGTTTACTTGTATGACTAAAAGAAGTCGCACATAATCACTCACCTTTGTGTTATAGTTGAAGTTATAGTTGAATGTTTGACGCAATGATCCGTCGTATTGAGGTACAATAGAAGATGTGAAACGAATCCTCTTATCGAGCAAGGGAAGTTGCTAAAATCTTCGTCTAGATCGTCTTATAAGGATCGAAGCGACCTGTTCCAAATACGCTGTGCGCGCAGGCGTGAGAAAATAGGAAGCGCCCGAGGTCCACAAACATAGATCTTCTAGTTTCTTAGCAAACATATCAAGAATTAGTTGACAGCACCACAGTAATGGGAGCTGCCGAGAATATAATCTGGAGTATAGTGAATACTAAGACTTTGGATGTGAGAAGACAGATGAATCATGAAAGCCTCTGAAAGTAGAGCACTTTTCATTATATGTGATTTTTTCATACTTGGATCAGAATGCTCGATTTGATTCACTTTGAGTGTGATCTTTTTGATCTTGGCGAGAAATTCGGCGTTCAGAAGCTGGGCACTGTAAGCAATCATTACTCCTATATAAAGCAGAGGTGTCATTCCGTCCGTCCGTCCGTCCGTCCGTGCGTCCGTGTGTCCGCCGGGGGAGGGGGCAGGAGGAGGGGAGGGTCCGAGAAAATCAATCGATACCGTAATCAATCAATACCGTAACCCGATTACCGTATACCAAAAGTGGTTCGCTGGGTCAAATATTTTTCGTTGGGTCACACTTATGATTATTGATTATTTCGTCATCAATCGATACCGTTACCCCATTACCGTATACCAAAAGTTGTTCGCTGGGTCAAATATTTTTCGCTGGGTCAGACTTATTTTTACTCATTATTTCGAGGAGAGGAGAGGGGAAGAGGGGAGGATGAGAGGAGAGGGG
>LS514911.1:87064-174816 GCA_900490845.1 Pristionchus japonicus | reverse complement strand
GCCATTCTCCCCCTTCCTCATTTCCATATCCCCTTGTCTGGAGAGAGAGTGGATTAGTCTCCTTCATATTGGTCTTTTGATCTCACTTTGATCGGCAGGCTCGTGCGTTTCTGAGTTCCCACAATGTGGTCCATGACTACAGTAATCCTCAGTGAATACAGTACACATGAAAGATAGTGTGGAAGTGCAAGAATGTTCGTTTTCCTGTCAGCATTCGTACTCGATATTTACTGTAATTCGTAGGCTACTGTATTGACAGCAGACATGAGGTATCACAGTCTATGCTCAAGGATAAGTGCTCTTGCCAAAAATCACTCGTTCGGTGGCCCTCCTTTGCTCTTCAGGAACACGAAACAGAATTAGCAAATGGCAGATATCCCATGCCTTCCACACTATCTTTCATGTGTACTGTATTCACTGAGGATTACTGTAGTCATGGACCACATTGTGGGAACTCAGAAACGCACGAGCCTGCCGATCACTGTGAGATCAAAAGACCAAGATGAGGGAGAGCTAATCCACTCTCTCTCCAGACAAGGGGTTATGGAAATGAGAATGGGGAGAATGGCGTCCCCGCTCAAAGATCAAAGATCAAATGTGATATTCAAAGTTCTGATTAAACCAATCGATAGAGCTTGACCAGTTTAGGCCGTAGCCAAAAATAGCCAGGAAAATACACACTTTGAAGGGGTCAAAAGCCACCTCAAAGTCGGGGTGACCTGATGTGACTCACCCCGACTCACCGCGCCACTTGCGTTAGGGAGGAGACTCTGCGGTACTGTAGTTCTAAAATACAATAAGAAATAGGTCTTGGTCTGATCGCGTATATTTTGACTTGGATCAAGAAGTTTTAAAAGATCAGAAACTGCTCGAATCTCAAACCCACTTGATGTAGAGATTTATCATTTGTCGCCTTGATTCTTCGTTTGATGTGAGAAAAGAGGTCGGGAAAAGCACCTTTACGAAGGCGCATTCTCAGCTCGAACAGTGTCGATTTCTTTTCCGAAACGGTGATCTCACACAACAGTCGTGGTTTCTTCTGCAAAAAAATGCGTGAAATTTATCCATCTCCTGTATAACAAACTTTGCTCGCCATTCGCTCAATTCTCAGCTCCTCAACGATAGGAATTCTCGCTCGAAGCATTGCGTAATCGTCGACGTTTTGTTTCATCACACGAGACGCCTGGAGTTTACATTCCAACATATGATCAATGCTCATCAGTTTTCATCTCTCAGGCAGTATAACTTGTGGTTTTACACTGGCTCACTATCAATAGAGTAAACAATTTGCGCATGAAAGCTCAGAAGTATGTCACTGCAAATGTCAATGACACTCACAAGTCGCAGGTGATGAACTGCCTCCGGGACTCTGTCCAAAATTCCCCAGACAAGTTCCGCAGGCACTCTCTCGAACGGAGAAAGACTTGCTGCATCGACAGACGTCTTGGCGGCGTCCTTTGATGTTCTAGCGCGCTTCGAGTCTTCAGGCCCACTCTTCAATCCCCGCTTGTGCGATGATCGTGTTTCCATTGATACCGACTCGATTCAAATTTGAAACAATAACGGTTAAAGCAAAACGATAATGAAAGGCACGATCACAATAGGGAGTGAGTGGAATGAGAGCAAGAGAAATCAAGCGCGAAATCGATTCAAAATAAACGCTTCTGTTGTTGTGCTTGTGGAGCCGACGCGAGAGACGCGACGCGTCGCGGACGAATACGATACAAGTGAAACAAGTTATGATGACAACATCAATCGGATACCTCTAATAAGAAATTTTCATACTTCTAATAAGCACACGGAATTATCTTCTGTTTGTATCAAAAATCGATTGTAATATTTAATTGTGTATTCAACATTCAACAAAAGAACAATGAAATGATTGAAAACATCTCGTCATAGCCACGCTGATGGAAATCAGAAGTGAATGATATTTGCTGAATGATATTTGATATTTGATGATATTGAATCGACGCGTGTGTTGACAATCTAAAGGGAATTTCATTAAAACTTTGAAATAACGTTTTGTGTTTGATATAAGCAATGCAGGAGTAGAGCAGGAGAAGAAATCGCTAACTCGAGTCTTAGTTATAGTTGAAGGTAACAGAACGGGAATAGTAAGATGAACATGTAGCCTTGAAACGAATCTTCTTATCAAGTAAAGGCAGGTGCTGAAACGATATGATGGCTTCTCGTCTACATAATATACGCAGTGAAAATAACGCTCACCTGTTCCAAGAACCTACTGCTTTGATCATTCAAATAGTTCGTAGTTACAGAGGTAACGAAGCATAGATTTTCAAGTTTGTTGGCAAACATATCAAGAATGAGTTGAGGGCAGTCATTTTTTTGTACTCCACAAAAAGGGATGATTCCGAAGCTATCAGGGTCATGCATAATTACAATACTTCGAATGTGAGAAGACAAATGAATCAGGAATGCCTCTGGAAATATAAATCTTTCTCAGTTCACGTGAGCTTCACTTACTTGGATCAGAATGCTCGACTCGATTAACCTTTATTTGAATTGTGTGAATCTTGGCGAGGAATTCGGGTGACAGAAGTTGACAACTGTATAGAATTCATCTTGCATATAATCACATGATATAGAAAACAATATTCCACCACCTTTTTTGTTTCCATAAAGTGAATGCTTGTATCGGCTAATTTCTAAAGAGTTGAAAAAACGGAATATTTCAAAATGAAAATAAATATTGGCATTTTTGATTTGAATAATAATTTACCGAAGAGAAAAAAATGGCACCCACATATTATCATCAAGGGCCGATCTCCGAAACTCCAATTCATGTATATTGATTCCATCCAGCATTTCGGAAACCTCAGTGTATGGATAAGGCGCCGGTAAGGCATGATGAATAAAGAGAACGGCTTTTTCAATATGCTTTCCCATGCATTCTTTCAAGAAATCCAGAAGATCCTCATCCTTTTCCAGTGAATGAAAGTTGAACTTGTAGTTCTAGAAACAAATCAGAAATTGATATTAGTCGTTCATGCATTATGAATTGAAATCTGATTCGAAATTTCAGAAATCGCTCGAATTTCAAACCTACTTGATGCAGAGATTTATCACTTGTCGCCTTGATTCTTCGTTTGATGTGCGAAAAGAGGTCGGGGAAAACACCTTTACGAAGGCGCATTCTCAGCTCAAACAATGCCCATTTATTCTCCGAAACGGTGATCTCACACAGCAGTCGTGGTTTCTTCTGCAAAAAAAACGCATGAAAAGGTTTTCCTCCTCCTCGATTATTTCGTTTGGAAAAGCAAACATAGTTACTTTGCTCGCCATTCGCTCAATTCTCAGCTCCTCAACGATAGGAATTCTCGCTCGAAGCATCGCGTAATCATCAACGTTTTGCTTCACCACACGAGACGCCTGGTCGAGTTTACATTAGAACATATGGTCAATGAGCAATGCTCATCTGTTTTCATCTCTCATCCACATCTAACTTGTGGTTTCACACTGGCTCATCATCAATAGAGTAAACAATTTGCGCATGAAATGAAAGAGCTCAGAAGTATGTCACTCCGAATGGGCAAGTATCACTAGATTTTAAATGATGATGATGCATACTAACCGCTCTGAGATGAGGCACCGCCTCTGGAGCGATGTCCAATATATTCCACACCAGCTCAGGGGGCAGTTTTTCGAATGGCGAGAGTGATTCCGGGTCTCGAGCTTCAGGTACTTCGTCATCTTTATTCCTTGCGTTCTTGGCTCCGGTGGACTCATCGGGTTCAGTCTTGCCCTCTCGTTTGAGCGATGCACGAGTTTTCATCCTGGAATTATGATTATAATCAGGCGATATATACATTGGAGTTGCGTGAAGAAAGATGATGCGCGAAACGGCGAACAAGCCGGGTTTCTTGCAGATAAGCACTCGAAAGTAGAACAATTGGCATGGTTTGCGGCATGAGCAAAGCATTGGACACAGCATAAAAACGAAAAAAGAGGGAGTCATTCATTGTTGAGGAAAGGATGGTTTTTATAAAGCGAAAACAGACGAAATTTTGCGCGCAAAAAGTGTTGAAAAGACGCGAAAATAGATTGTTGACGCGAAGTGTGTCCCTGTTCTCTATGTCAACCCAATACAATTGGGTCAGACTGTCAAGTAGGCGAATCAGCCACACTCATTGAGCTCTGTAGAATCAAAAGACGGTATTCAATTTATGAGTGAAACGAAGTACTGCCTATTGATGAAGGATATCACTCATCTCACCTAAGAATCGACCTGAATCTGTCAGCGAGCCAAACTTCCATGTCAGGTATTCTGCGGGTTTGGGATTTCTGGCAAATTATGCAACAACCCTGGCCTTCATGCCAGAATACGATTGATGACATTGAAGGTATCTAATCGCTCATTGTAATTGAGAACGTGGTTATTGCTGACAGCAAAAGGGCCCATCTGATTCTGGCCCAGCCGCTGTAATTTCAGCCTTTTAGATTCACGATCTAACGATCTGATGCGTACTATTTACGCTTACTGCTTGCAAGCAATGGGCAAAGGACTTTCTGCTATCTATTTACATTTGCGGGAAAATGAAGAGACCTTTCACGAGAGAACGTAGCTTTTGGAAGGAAGTCACGGATGAGATATCTTCAATCCCTCCCAATCTTTCACTGATGTTGATCCCATACCGAGTGCTGATAACCGGCCCAATATGGAGGGATATGGGTCGCTGGTCGCGGAGTAATCGACTCAACTCGATTACTTCGACTCAAAATACCTCGGAGTCACAACATAATACCAGTGACGTTTAAAAAAGATTGTTGATATGTATTTCTTCCACTCATATTTTAAACGATTGACGATAGGGGGACTTAAACAAGTGAGTGGCTCTTTAAAAACGAACAAAACAGATGCTTCAGCAATCCCTTGCTGATGCAGCCATTTTTCACACGTTTCTGCGCTATAAAACTGAGAAAACATGAAATTTCTTCATCGAAATATGAAGTTTCTTCTTCTTCTCCTGTCACAATTGACCTGTCTTCATGCTCAAGAAGCGGTCAAGTACACTCCCTTCATGAAGAAAATGATCAACGTTAGTTTGCGACTTTTTTCTCTTGGAACTCCAGGAATGCCGAGAAATGAGTCTCGAATCGACTGCCCAATAGGAATGAAAGTGATCGTTCTCGAGACTAGTCGAAAAAATAACAAACAATTAAATATAATTTATAGTTTAAGAATTTCAGATAATATCCGAGTATGATATTGAGCATTTCCTCAGAGGTGATGAAGTGTATGATGATCGCGCAAGAGCTAGAGTGGGGTGTGTGCTACAGTTCTTGAGACACACGTCACTTTATTGTTGACAACATCATGTGTATCTGGAGCTCTAGTTGCTCTTGTTCCTTCATATAATCGATATGTAGTCGAACTTTAAGATGTATCTATGTGTTCTGTCATTACGAAGACAAAAAGGGTTGTTTCGAAACATGCGACACCTTCGGAAAACTTATGAATACTGCCACGGTGAGTGTGATTCATTGCAGTTTTTGATCAAGGTTATTGAAATGTTTCCAGCAGTAAATTCATTTTAAGCTTCGCGGGAGAACGCCATACGGACAAGACTGTAATCTGACTATGATCACCACTGTCGAAAGTTGCATGAATGAGTTGGTTACATACATATCATTACGGTTGAGCAGGTTCGGGATCGGAATTTTCGATATCTCTCGCGCCAGGCGGTTAGAGTAAGAAATAGCGCGCAAACACAAGATTTTTCTGCTGCTCGATATTAGAAATTCTGCTACAAACTAACAGTTCACGCTCGCCCAATTCAGATGCGTCTCGTCGAAAAATGCAGAATTGGAAAAAGTGTGCACTTCTCTGTGTGCACATCTCCTCGCCTACCCGACCACGGAAAGACAAGAGTACCAGAAAGAAAGCGCTCTGTACTGCTACACTGAGCCAATCGGATTCTTCTTGCCCTTTGTTTAAACTATAAATGCATTCCTCCCTCTCAACCTAAATATGGGAAATGACAGTTTCGACGGAATCCTTCAGCCTTGAAGAGCCGACATTGATTTCAAATATGAACATTGTCCTGAGACAAGGGTTCGATGAACGAGAAACTTTCTCGTGAAAAAAAACTAATCTTCTCGGCAAAAATCCATCTCATTCGAGAATTAACGCTCGAGAATAGATCGGTCATTCTCGAGCGAGTAATATTTTCACGATCGAGTTGCGATTTCGCTCATCGACCACTTACAAAGTCAGGGGGGGAAGGAATGAGGGAGGGATTTCTCGCGAAAACAGTTTTTGCGAGAATTCTTGCCGAGAAACTATTTTCATTCGAGAATTCTCGAGCGAGAAGGGACCGGCAAATGTTCTTGGCGAGTTGGAATGATTTTTCTCGTTCCTCGCCTATTGCTCGTTTGACGAACCCTAACCGAGACACATGAAAGCAATGAGAGAAATCAATTCAAAAATTGAGAAATTCTGATTCACGCCCTTTGTTTGCTAGATAGGATTCACCTCCTCCTTCCTTTTGTTTAGCATTTCTCTCGATTCTGTTTTCCAGAAAGGCATTAATCCATAATGCTGCTCAAGAAACATGCCTTCTTCATATTGATGATATCTTCATCTTGTATGCCGGACAATTCAAAATTACCAAGTAAGGCATATCGGGTTTCACGGATTGTTATTTTCCTTAGATACTTCGTGTGAACTTTCGGAATTCTCCGAAAGCAATGAGACATTGTGCTATGCTCATCATTACGGACATTCTGCAAATTTCCATGAAAGTTGAGCACTATGCTGAATCGGTGGAGTATTGCTTCCAATCCGTTCTCTAGCTTAATTTTATTATTTTACTCATGTTTTTCTGTAAATTCATGTTGAAAGCATGTGGCCCAAGTGGAAGAAAGGGTTCCTTCAGACTGCGAAGAGTTTCTGTTCTTCGCAGGGATACACGCTTCCTATCTTTCATTCTGAGGAGGTAAATGAGCTTGGAAAAAACTCAAAAAAAAACTTTCAGCTGCTAATAAGATATCTTTCGTTTGGTCATGCTAATTGGGCAGGACTGTCCTGCAATAATAGTAAGATTATCTATTAACTATTTAATTAAATATAATCGGTTATCATTCGGAAAACTGTTTAATTGTACTATAGGCACCGGGAAATGGAATTGGCTGGATGGTGTGCAGTTTGACAGGCATATCTACAGCGAAAAATATTTTCGTACAGCACAGCGTGTCAGAGGGGATCGAAATCTCGTTTGCGTGGCAAAGAAGAATTCCCATCCCTCTTTTCTCTCTTACTTACTCTCGCCCACCTCCAGTGATCTGCGCGGTCGAGAATGAGAAAACGGGGGAGAATTACTCTAATTTTGCGAAAAGATGAAACTGAAAGCTTCTCATCCACTTTCTATTTTTGAGAAACCTATTCGAAATGAGGTCTTTCACAGAGAAACGGGTCCAAAGCTGTTCTTCGAACCTCAAAACACAACTATTTTAGACGGAAACTACGAAATATGGCCGATTTTCAGCACTTTACGTCTATTTTCTCAGTTCCCGATGATGGAAAGTACCACATATTTATATTTTTCTGAATCCTGGCATCATCCTCAACATTTCTCAGGAAGCAATTTTTTCATTTACATCCAGTAGCTCGAAAAATCGAGGAAAAACAGCCAAAAATCATCGAAAAACGCTGTTTTCAGTCTTCAAGCTCTACTTTTGAGGTCGTGAGAAACAGTACGAATGCATGAAAACCATGGATCGATAGATAATCTCTTTTGCAACACTTCTCAGAAATTAGATTTTTCAATTTCGGTTTCATTCTCACGTGGCATTCACTTTTGTACCGCCAACACCGCGAAATCACACCGCGAATCCCGCGCGAATGGAGGGGAATGAATCACTCTCTCCCTCCCCTCATTAGAACACGTTTGCCGCGGCGAACAAAGGAGTTCGATCTATCTGACACGCTGTGTACAAGCTCTCCATCTGAGCCATGTAATTCAACCGTCCGATTCGCCTTCTCTGACAAAACGGATGAGATGAAAATTGACGCACTTGAATCAAGTACATACATCTCAACGATCCTATGCGTGCGGAGGTAAGGCTTTCTCTGTTCTCCTATCAAAAAGATTCGGGATTTTGCAGGAACCTGTGATCCCAACGAGGTTTGCAAATTATAATTTGTTTCTTTTTGGATCTGATGCAATTTACGCGAGCATTGCGTGATTCTCCAAATGATGCGTTCTTGTTAAATTTTTCAGCAGCAACGGCGCCAACTTCCCTGTATGGGCCACGATAATCATTATAGGGATATCTTGGCAAGAAATGACTCTCCTCATTTCGCACACTCTTTCGCCTATCCGGCCGATGAGAGAGTGTGTGAAATTAAGAGAGCGCTTCTTGCCAGGCCATCCCTAAATCATTGCTGCACTCGTGGTTTTCGCGATCGCATCGTGTGCTGTGTGCTGGTGGAAAAATGCGCATCTGAAGGCCATAATATCGGTACTTTCATGCACAATCATATAGTTGCCTAGCCTTCACAATTCTAGAATTACGCAGACGATTACGTCAAGAGAATGGCGGCATGGTGATCGTTGCGAATAAACTAAATTTGTCATGTCGCATTCGTTCGAGATCGCAGAATAGACTGCTAATTAGGGATGACAGAATTAAGAATGACTCTCTCCATTTTCCACACTCTCTAACCGATCAGGCAGTGTACCGATTTACTATGTAAATCAATACCCAAATACAATTAATTAATTAATTGAACCAATTTCATGGAAATACAACCAGTTTCCGATCATTTACAACTTCCACTCCCCAAATTCATTCAAAGCTACCGACTCTCGACGCGACAAATCTACCGTACTCCTCGAGCCACGTGGAAGTCTCGACTTTTCCTTTTCTCGCTTTTTCCTTCACTTTTCCCGTTCTTAGTCGTCGTTTCCGTCGTTATTATTTATTATTCACTATTCATTCACTCCCTAGCGATGCTCCGCATCACCATCTAGCTGTATTCTTCCCATTTAACTCCGTTTTCGCCCATTTCACGCCGAACTTTCCATTCACTTCGTCCCCATCACTTCCATTTCATCATATTTCGATATTATCGCCTATCGCCGACCACAATCGTTTAATTACCCAAGTTTGAGGTGCTGTAGAGACTCGTCTTTCCCAACTCTCCGCCCGAACTACTGCCCTAACTCGCCCAATCCACCCACCACCACTTCTCCTACTTCACCCACCACTTCACCTCCTTTCCCACCACTTCTCCACTCCACTTCCAGTGGACGACTGAGTAAGTGACCACCACCGGCACGCCGCGCACCACCAGGTACGGTAGTTTCCAATCCAATTAAACCACCACACACGCCCCACTTTCGTCATTCCCAATTATTGTAGAGATTTATTGATTTTATAAATATTATTTATTAATCTTTGGTCTTTATCACACCGCATACACAAGTGCCATTCTCTCTAGCATTGAGAGAATCGGCTCAGGCAGAGTGTGTGAAATGAGGAGAGCCATTCTTAATTTTGACAACCCTACTGCTAATACAGCGATAAGGTTAGTTAGTAGGAAGATATTCACCGTTGGAGATGGGTAGCCGAAGAAGGACAGTTGTAGGAAAAGAAGGATCGTTTCCACCGCTCGAAGCTCGCATGAATCAGCGATATTGAGGGAAAAATTGTCGTTGTTTTCCCATTCCTTATGGCTTTTCACTAGAGAAAGGATAGCTGTTGTGAAAGCCAATGCAGAAATTCTGTTATGAATGACTGGGGAGGTCTTGCACACGATTGAGGCCCTTGGGGATACCCTTAACCCACAGTACATGGGTGGTGATCTCGTCACATTATTCTTCATTCTGCAAAGAACAACATGAAACAACAGAAGTAGATGACGAGTTTCATCGCTCAAACATAGGGTAGAGAGAATCTGAATGGTTCGTTGCACCACTAATACGCTATTTCCTGCAGATATTATTCTCTTTCGGATTTCGAACAGGTGAAAAGATGGGCACAGAGTTATCACCACAGTATTTTCGATTGTAGCAAAAGTGATTGCGAAAAAGGGACTTTGGAAAACTTAGCCTAAAACTCAGTTAATTGATATAATTATTGAAGTGTCTTTACAATGCTAGAAACACAGTAAACGCTAATTTACTGCCTTAAATATTAGCTGCTTATTTATAAAAAAAACAACGGAAAAAATGTGCAATTCTTGCGGGTGCAGCTCCCCTAGAAACATTCTCACGCTCACTCCATAAAAGCGTAAGAATGAGAGGAAGATTCATCAAGAGATGAATATTCTCCTTCTCCTCTCTCTTCTTTTCGTCTGTTCTAATGCTCAGCGTTCCGTTAAATTCTCTCCCTTTATGACCAAAATGACTCAGGTTTAACATTTCATATTTGATGGATTAGTTTTGGAATTTTTATCCCACACTTTCAGAAGTTATCCGATTATAACATGGCCCATTTTTCTTATGGGATGGAACCGTATGACCAGAAAGCCGAAATAAGAGTGGGGTGAGTAATCTTTCCTCGTTGGTCGTATGTTCAAAGACACCATGAATCATCGCTTGGACAGCAAAAGAATCACGCATTTCGAAACACTTTTCCTTCCTCCTTCAGATGAAACTGAATCGATCACCTCCATGCATAGTTTCTTTTACAAGGGAACCGCAAAAGTAGGTCTCGTTCCCACTTAAATTCGACTATACAGGTCGATGGACACCCCTCAGAGGATTTCAGAACCGTTTTACTTAGGTTGGATAATTGATTCCTAAGGACCGAAAATCGATAATCAAATTTCAATGGGGAATTTGTCTGCTCGGCATGCAGAATACTATACGATTCTCACGGGCTAGAGAACATGAGCCCTCATGGCGTAGTGGATAGTGCGTCCGGCTGATGTTTTGCAGGTCGAGGGTTCGAATACCCCAGGTGACCAATGTTTTGCAATATTTTTTACCTTGTTTTCATAGTTGTTTCTATGTGCTGCATGTGCATGTATTCACTAAAAGTGGCAGTTTCAAAAACTAGCCAACAAAAGGTTTCCATTTTTTCAACGTCGATTTTGAATCTGCGGAATGGATCAAACAGATCATTATAGGTACACTACTTTTATGAAAAAAAAAACTACGAAAACATGGGAAAAAATAATGCAAAACATTGGCCACCTGGGGGATTCGAACCCTCGACCTGCAAAAGAGTAAGCGGATGCACTATCCACTACGCTACGAGGGCTCATGCCCTCTAGCCCGTGAGAATCGTAGAGTATTCTGCATGCCGAGCAGACAAATTTCGCATTGAAATTTAATTATCGATTTTCGGTCCTTAGGAATCAATTATCCAACCTAAGTAAAACGGTTCTGAGATCCTCTGAGGGGTGTCCATCGACCTGTATAGTCGAATTTAAGTGGGAACGAGACCTACTTTTGCGGTTCCCTTGTTAGGTGCATCTACGTCTACTGTCATTACGAGGACAACAATGGTTGCTTCAAAGAGTGCGAAAAGTTTGCGGACCAGTTTAATCCAGTGAATGCAAGTTTTTGTGTCAATTCATTCAAGACAGGTTGCGTTGACAGTGCATTTCAGCTCCGAAAATGCACTCCTTATTTCACCGATTGCAACTTAGCGCTGATCAAGACTGAGAAAAGCTGTGTGGAGGAGTAATTTTCTCATAAAAAAACGAAGCGAAAATCAAATTTTCAGCTGTATTTCCGTCTCATTCAAGAAAGATCAAACTGAAAAAGTGTGCGCTTCAGTGTGCAAATCGCATTTCTCTTTCCCCGAAAGAGAGGAGTACCAGAAGGAATCATTGTACTACTGTCATGAACTGCAAGAACGATTCGTGCTCCCTTGGGTTTGAAAAATAAATATCCCCAAAATGCATTCTAAAACCTATGAAAAACTGTTTTCTTTTTGTAAAGTTATACATAGTTGGCTTGCGATGAGCTAAGAAACATGAAAATGGATACGACCTCATTGTTCAGCATATCTGTGGGCACTCCAGCAGCAATTACGGCAGCATGCCTTTGATATTAACTTTTGCTAGAAACAGGACAAGCAACAAACAGTTGACTCTTGAAGGAATTTCTGATCGCATAGTGAAAAAAAACGAAACCTAGCTATGATACAGAACTAAAAGAGCGGTGAGAATGAGTAGGTTGTTTACAGTAATTGTTGAAGTTCTTTACCTCAAACCTTGCGTAGCATCTCTCGGCTGCTCAAATAAAGCACGAATTTCACATTATTAATGCATTTCTCGCATTGCTCTCATGTGTAGCAGGACATAATTCATATTTGAAATTAATTTCGATTCTTTAAGGGTAGAGGGTTCAATATTCTCTCTCTTTATTCTTTTATTGAATTGCGATGTTCGTTCCGTCGATGAGAAAAAAAAGTCAGCATTTCAGAAGGGGAAAAGGATTGATATTGTTGCAATGATAATAGTGTTGATAAAGAAGATGCAAAGACCCGAATTCTCGATCTGAAAGCTCCTCACTTGTCGCGTAATGCGAGCGGAAAAATCACGACGAGGTTATTTTTTTCTTAGAAAACCACAACTATAAATGGGCCAAAGTTGATTACCTTATACTCGCTGACACTGGGTCGATTGCAGTAATCATAATTGCAAAAGTAGTATTCTAGAAGGAGGAATTGGTAGAATTTCTTCTTCTGAAAATCAACATTGGGTTAAAAAAAACAAAAAAATGGCTCTTTCCTCAGTTCGCCTATCGGTGATTAGATACTCAAATGACTGGGTGTATCCCAGCGTCCAACCGGCGTCGTAAATATGATCGAAACAGCCCCTAGTAGTAGTTGTTCCGTTGAAATTAGAAGCATAGCACAATTGACCATAGCAGATTTGCTTCGCATTCTGAAGAAAACGATCAATAAGGTTGCTCTTTATAAAGCATAAGTGCCGATACAAATTTGGGTTTCGATTCCGCTCTTCGAAAATTTCTATAAATTTAAATATTCAGTAAATACCCACATTGTCCGAATGAGCATAGCAACTAACAACCTTATAAGATTCACTAATACTTCTCGCCAACATGTAATTTTCCTCACAGTCCTGATCATACAATATGATTATTTTCAATTTCAGGAACTGTCGAAACGAACCTTTTGAGTGCACAATGTCAATTTTGAGAATGTTGGCACAATGACTGGATTGTTTGCTTTGTCCAGCTCAAAACTTGTGCTCTTATCGATGAAAATTCCATTAGGATAAAGACTGAACGATTTGGCGCGTTAGATGTAACAGAACAACTCAACTAATAGAAGCTCTTAGGCTCGTCGAAATTGCGACACACATCTCTGTAATGTTCACTATAATTAGTCTCGAAATCGGAACCAACTTGGCTGTATCATTGGTGTACATGCATGTTGGGCTGTCGCAAGTGTTCTAAAGACTTTTTAAAAAGTTTGTTCATAAATGTACACCTTATCCGTGCAATTGAGCTCCATGTTAAACATGCTCCCGTATGACATAGGGTGAGTAATGTCGCGTTTAATGTGGTATGTTGCGGAGTTGCAGTGGTCGGTACTGCAAATAATCTCATATTCAGTCAAATAATGGTAAAGGATAAAGGTAAGCCCTTAGTCAAGGCACATTCGTACGTCGAAAATTCGGATAATTCGGTCGAAAATGTCGTTCTAAAACAGCCACAAAACTTCCTCACTTGCAAACACACAAAGTTCTAGCTGAAGAACCGTAGCAGCCGATCGCCATGGTCACGTGGACTATGCAGCTCTGCGAATAAGGTAAAGGTAAAGTTGCAACCACAATCAAGGCAGTTTTACAGTCGTCGTGAGACGACAAACCTGGTGGGGTACACCGGTAAGGCCGGGTACTGCGAGACCTACGTATGTTTCTGCGAATACATTTTGTTTTATAATATCCCCGGTATGACGAAGCTCAAGCTAATGCCAGACTCATATTTTGACGAAATGTTTGTGTCCACAATCAAAACAAAAATATCTCTAGCGGGGGCATAAACCTTTTTAGGCCTTTTTTAGAGGAAATATTTTCATGTGATCGTTGCCAGGTTGGATCGAAAATCAATTTCTCTGGACAATAACTTCAAACCTGAACAGAAATTTTTCCCGAAATGTAAGTTATTGTGCAAAAGCTGGCATTGCACACGGTGCTTGTGCTGAAATGTCACAAATATTTCCTTTTGTAATATTTTTTTTTGAAAACATGGAGACTAACCTCGAATTTCTGCCTGCGTAGGATTCATGACAGTAGAGGGGTTCAATTAGAGGAATGCGGATTAAAGATAAGATGAATATGAAGCGGAGCCGAATTTGCATGATTGACAAGTAAAACGTCGGAAGTATTTCAAAAATGCTTGCTGGTCGTTAGATACATAATGTTAGCTAAGAAGCCACTTCAGCAGGTGCAATGACTACTGAAGCTCGACTTCAGTAGCACTACCAAGAATCAGAAAGCGTCAGAGTGATTGTGAGCTGGAGGATGTGATCAACTCGGAAAAGGACAGACACGCTCCCCGATTGAAATTGCCACTCTCGGAAACACCTGTCTCACGATACTGCGCACACGGCAACTCTAAGATTGCTCGTTTGATTTCGAAATCGACTTCGTAATGAATGTCGTAGAACCGGTGCGATTTCCAATTCGTTAATCGTATTTTATAACCAACATTGTTGTTGCTTAGTATTCCCGACAAATTAGCGACTTTTGGGTCGAAAAATCAATGGAAATCGATGAAAGATATGCTCGCGCTGCACAGAATATCAACGATTTGTCTAGTGAGTTTTGGCAAAAAAGAAGAGTATTCCTCCCATTCGCATACAGTTCCGATGGAGCCGTGGTGGTGGTTCTGCTACTCGACCGAGGGATACGGCTGGTGCTTGACCCAGAAGCACCAGCCAACCGCATTCGCAGTGATCCGATACACCATGACGGTGGGTTTCTTTATTTTTGAATATTTATGGAATATAAAAAAAAACAGAGCGTCTCCGTTGTCATTACTGCACTGAGCTTGTATATCACGGGTTTTCTGTAATAGTGTACGAAAACGAGGGCCATTTGCCGCCAGGAAAAATTTTGTGCCTCCGATTCCGAACAAAGTTGGTCATTAGGACCCATTGAGGGACTCTTTAAGATATTTTCACTCGTTTTGGTCAAATTAGCATATTATTGATTTTTATGATTCAAAAATTCAAATGGTCATAAGTCGCTTCATTTTCATCGTACAGCGAGTTTAAACATACCGTTGAATTGGTATTCACGTTCCCTACAAATAACTCAATTAGACCCTTGGTCGGAAACATCGTCTTCGGGGTGAAAAACACGAAAAACTGATTTTACGCATATAAAAGCAGGCATAACTCGAAAAAATGCCGAAAACCCCTTCGATATTATTGTTTTAAAAGATTCTCCGGACCCGATTACGGGTGCCTGCGCGAGCCATTTTACGTATCTCCTACCCCTCAATTCCGTTTACTAGGCTATTTTTTGGACTTAGTCGTTTTTTCTGCAAAACTTCATATTTGATCATAAGTGGCTTCAAAATGGTCCTAATTCAATTTTCTAAAAACTGGCATGTAGGTAATTCGAAGACTAAAAATTTAGGTCGCCCTATACCTAGACGCGTTTCCAATTTCTCGTACGCGCGTTTTGGCGGGTTTGATCCTATTAGCGAAAAGCAATAAAGGGGAGAGGGAGAGGTGATCCAATTAGGGAGGGAGTGGGGAGGGGAGAGGATAATGATTTCATTCGTGGCCGTGCACGTCGCGCGGAGCTGTCGGCGCGCCCCCGAAGGGGGCAAGCCGCGGCGGAGCCCGCGGCAGGCGCCCCCGGAGGGCTCAGCTTCCGCAGGAAGCTAGTTATAAGCACCAAATCGATAGGATAATCAGGTATTGAGTTATTCTTCGAAAACTCATAAAATCACCCATTTGAGCGCATTTTTAAGGTTTTCTCGACAGTGCACCTCGCATGTCTTGCTTAATTCCAAGAAACTTGTTGTAATATCACAAAATCTCATGTTTATAGAAGCCGGAGCGGTTTTCGATCGAAAACGTCGAATAGGGTCGCAACCAATATTACGCCAATAGTTGCATCCCACCTTTAACAATGTGTTGGCACTGTAAGTTGGTCAGAAACGAAGGAACAATGAGGGTAATGTGTTCAAAACGAATTATCGTCAATGAGATCATGGATTAAATGTTGCATAAGTTGAATATGGTTGAGAAAACCTTAAAAAATGCGCTCAAATGGGTGATTTTGTGAGTTTTCGAAGAATAACTCAATACCTGATTATCCTATCGATTTGGTGCTTACAGCCTAAATTTTTAGTCTTCGAATTACCTACATGCCAGTTTTTAGAAAATTGAATTAGGACCATTTTGAAGCCACTTATGATCAAATATGAAGTTTTGCAGAAAAAACGACTAAGTCCAAAAAATAGCCTAGTAAACGGTATTGAGGGGTAGGAGATACGCAAAATGGCTCGCGTAGGCACCCGTAATCGGGTCCGGAGAATCTTTTAAAACAATAATATCGAAGGGGTTTTCGGCATTTTTTCGAGTTATGCCTGCTTTTATATGCGTAAAATCAGTTTTTCGTGTTTTTCACAACGAAGACGATGTTTCCGACCAAGGGTCTAATTGAGTTATTTGTAGGGAACGTGAATACCAATTCAACGGTATGTTTAAACTCGCTGTACGATGAAAGTGAAGCGACTTATGGCCATTTGAATTTTTGAATCATAAAAATCGATAATATGCAAATTTGACCAAAACAAGTGGAAATATCTTAAAGAGTCCCTCAATGGGTCCTAATAACCAACTTTGATCGGAATCGAAGGCACAAAATTTTTCCTGGCGGCCGGCATTCCTACACTCTTACAGAAAACCCGTGATATCGTCATGTCGTCCAAATCGGTCTCTCGGGCCTACAGTACCATGCTTCTGCTCTCACTGGTGCGGTATTTTGATTGAGCCAAGCGAATCATTCCATTGAAATATTGCTTGTGAAACCTCGATCTCTTAAGACGGTCTGGATGACTGTGGATGTGATCGTTCAAGGGCTGGGCGATCCCTCCTTTCTCTTCTCTATGATGTGCGTTTATCGAGTTGAATCGTCGATCAACGTACAAGTGGCATCCACTGTAGGTTTTCATTTGATTCATGTATTTTTTTCTTTCCAAATTGTGATTCAGCTCCAAGAAATAATATCAGGCAATTGTGCAATCGCTCGTAATGCTCGGAATTGTCACCTACTTCGCGCTGTTCAGTTATCGGCATCAGGTTCGTTGCGATGTCTTCTTATACGTAACTCTTTCAAAAGTATGTTGAAAGGAAATACATTTCAATTGCAGAATAATGTGATCGTTTTTCATATTTTTTCAATGTCTATTAGTTCCATTTATAGAAAATTACACCCTTTGGATCTCGATTCAAGTTCTCGTTGCGAGTACGGATCGTTTTCTTGATTTTACTGTTGATCCCGTACTTGGGAATCGGCCCGTTGTTTCATGTGAGTATTTATTGACTATGGGTCTATTCTCACACTCTCTTCATTGCGAAAACTTTCACCAAACCAAGAAACCAAGAAATAAGGCGAAATGAAGAGGTGGCAACCGAAGTATAAAACTCGAGTGACATTTTTCTTTCCAGAAAGAGTGCGCCCTCATCGATGACAAAAATTTGCGTTATTACGTAAGTGAAAAACCATTTCATGAATTTTATTGTTCCCACAAGCAGAACACACATACAGTATCGCTCAAAAGTTTAGCCCCAAAATTCAAATCATCATAAGTTCCTTCAAAATGGAGCTAGAGACCCAAGGTCGGGAGCGTTCGATAGGCAATCCATAGGAGAATAACGTCATGTGGTACATGAGTATGCCTTAGTTCAAACTCATTCGTGGCACAATTTCTGCTGAGGTACGGTCGTAAACTTTATTTTAAACCTCAGAGAATTTTTGCCCAACAACTCTGACGTTATGTACTGGCAGTACATCCGTTGGTGTATCCAAAAAAAATTATGGCACACTGACCCGATTTCGCAATAATTTTCACGTTACCCGTTTGTTACCCTACCCGTAACTAACCGCCCCGTGAAGCGAAAAATCTGAAACTTTGCAGTGCACTAGCAGATACTCTAGTAATGGAGGGTGTGAAGTTTTGAAACTCGGGCATATGTATTTCGCCTGGTAGGGCTGGCGAACCGACCCTACTCAAAGTGAAGAATCTCTAAAAAATGTGAAGATAACAAATTCAAACTTCCTTCAAATTGAGATATTATGTACTTATAATACTCGACCTGATTGGAACTGGCAAAGTTATGTTTTGCAAAGATGATTGGCTCATCTCTGGAACGAAATATCACCATTCTTCGATCATTCGTTTGGCTGTTTACACATTTTTCAACTTTGAATAGGGTCGGATCGACAGCTCTAACAATCGAAATACAAATGCCCGAACTTCAAAACTTCGCACCCTCCATTACAAGAGTATCTGCTAGTGCACTGCACAGTTTCAGATTTTTCGCTTCACGGGGCGGTTAGTTACGGGTTGGGTAACAAACGGGTAACGCGAAAATTGGAACACTGCAAGCTGCCGATTTGGACCAAACTTGGCACAGTGTTGCTCCACCATGACAGAAACATACCTGCAAAATTTCGGGACTGCAGGTCCTCTAAGACCGAAGTTACATATTTTTAAAGAATTTTGGGAGGTGTCGTAGAAAATTCCTCCCTCGCTGTTGCGAAATCGGGTCAGTGTGCCATAATTTTTTTTTGGATACACCAACGGATGTACTGCCAGTACATAACGTCAGAGTTGTTGGGCAAAAACTCTCTGAGGTTTAAAATAAAGTTTACGACCGTACCTCGGCAGAAATTGTGCCACGAATGAGTTTGAACTAAGGCATACTCATGTACCACAAGACGTTATTCTCCCATGGATTGCCTATCGAACGCTCCCGACCTTGGGTCTCTAGCTCCATTTTGAAGAAACTTATGATGATTTGAATTTTGGGGCTAAACTTTTGAGCGATACTGTAGTCTTCATCAATTCAATTTCACCAATTTAATATCGAATTACAGTATCAAAATAATGTTTTACAGTATCAATTCAATCTCACTAAATCAATGTTATGATATTACAGTACCTAACAAAGAGTTGGGATGGTACCGACCAGACTCGAATCGATTTTTTACCGGTCGATGTCGTATACTATGCAGTGATCATATTCGACTGCCTTTTCGCATTTGTATTCATATTGATGGTGAATTTAGTTCCAATTTATTTTTGTGAAATGCTGATTCAAATAAGATCTAATGTTTCGTACATTAGAGCTTGAGTAGAAAGCAGTCGATCAAAAAGGATATTAGCAGATGGCTCACCATACTTTTGCCCAAATTAGCGAGGCCAAGAATATCAGCCCGACAGCTCGTCTCATGCACAGAATTCTCACACGTTCGCTCATTTTTCAAGTGGGTATTTTCAGTAAAAGCTGTTTCCATTAGGTAATTCCAGGCCCTGACTCCGTTCTTTTTTATTATTCTCCCGGTCAGTACAACGTCCATTGCACAATACATCTTTACTCGTCCTCAAAAATCGGCAAGCTACATAGACGTGAAGTGGCGTGAGTCGTATTTATGTGTAATTATTTCACTACCTCACTTTTCACAATGATCTATCACAGTCGTTTTTTTGCACATCTCTGCCAATTACAGCCGTGCTTCCGTTCTACATCACGCTTGTCGTTTTCGCTTTCCACGCGACGGTACATGCTGTTGTTTTGATTGGAACAACGCCCGCGTTTCGCGCAAAGTTTTTCCAGGTTATCAAGCGAAATCATAAAACAAAATATTTTTGCTTTTCAAAAACAAACTTTCTCCAGATTTTCTCGTGCCGTCGTCTACAGATCAATCCAATAGATCATCCACAATCAGCATACGTCTCATTCACCGGCGGCACCTCTTCCGTTGCTCCGCAGGGATGATAAAGTCCTTTTTTCAACAGTACCATGTCGCATGACATCCAGACCGGACTCAGTGCCACAAACAAATTAGAATTTCGAAACGCTTCCTAGATAGTGAAGATATCCGAAAACGCAGGAAATGTAAGTAATTGCACATCCTCTGTTATTTTGTGCAAACGGGACATTTTCGAAAATAATTTGCATAAAATGTTGCGAACCTCACAGTCATGCCAGCAAAAGAATGATGACATTGAAGGTAATTGATCGTTGGAAGAATACATCAGTAAAAGAAAAAGAGCTGTGCCCATGGCTGGCAATACAAATAGTGAGCGAAAGTAGTACGCATGAGATTGCACCTGCACTTCGTAAATCGAAGAGGCTGATTTTTCTGTCGTCGCACGACGCTGTAAAGTATCTTCGCATTCTCTCGGCATTAAAATGGACACAGTCCGTATTCTGTTTGCAATAATCATCTACTTCTTTCCACTCATCAACTCCCTTCAATGTCATCAATCGTATTCTGGCATGAAGGCGAGGTGAGTTGCATAATTTTGCCAGAAATTCACGAAAATCGATCCAGCACACCCAAATTTTGTAACGCGAGCAAATTCTGCGCGATAACTTATGTTTCCGGCAAAGTTCACACACAGGTTTGAATAGCGTTTTCTTTGTCAAGGACACTTCTTTTAATGAAACTCATGAAATCATGTTTGTATGAAAGTCTAGGGACTGCCCACACAAAAAAAAACAAAAAAGCAACAAAACAACAAAACAACACCAAAAACAACATGCTCAGAGTTGCATTGTCAACATCGCCATTGTTCTGGGTTGTTATGGAAACGTCACGGGGCGGTTTCTGTGCACTTGCGAGTGAGTTACCATGACTGCCTAGCTTCGCATAATTCCAGTCTTTGTGGACGAAAATATTCCCTTGATGGAAATGAATGAAAAAGTTAGGATGAGAATATGCATGGTACCTATAATAATAAGAAAAATGTTTGCCATGAGGGGCCCAGAAATATAAGTTGTGCATGTCTTTGGTTGAAACGGCTAGTTCATTCGCAGGTCCGACCTTTGCAACTCCGACACGTATCACATTGATCACAACGTCACACACCCTACATCCTACAGAACTATGGTCGGCCAAGATTTGAACTGCACTGACAAGGTAAGGTTCTGCGCACAAAATTTCAAAAACTTTCAAAAGTTTGTAATAGCTTGAAGCAGGTTGGATTAATCTGTGGTCGATTTTCGTTTGATATGGTTTACCAATATTGTATATGTCAGGCAATTTTACAATTTAGAACACTTGCGACAACCCTACATGCATGTACACCAATGATACGACTAGGTTAGTTTCATGGCCTGAGCTACTTATCGCTTGCACTTTAGAGATACATGTCGTAATTATGATGAACCGAAGAGCTTTTACAAGTTGAGTTTCTCCCAAAATCTGATAAATCCAGTAATTCAGTCTTTATCCAAATGCAGTTTTCGTGGATAAAAGCGTGACTACTGAATTGGATAAGGCAAACAATTTGGTCGTTCTGCCAACGTTTGCCTCGATAGCATTATGTACTGAACAGGCTCGTTTTTTTTTCCATTTTTTTATATTCTCAAAACGAAATGTTCAGAATTGTGCGGACAAATATCTTATAAAAAGAAATGCCAGTGAATCTTTCAAAGTCGTAGAATGTTATACTTACTCGGATGAAGTTTGTGATTGCCGCGTTTTTTTAGAAATCTACACTATTTTATTGCAGGATTTCAATGGTAAACACGTTTGTCAGGGTCAATTGTGTTATGCGATCATTTTCAATGAAACCACGACTGGCCGGGGGTGTTTTGATCATTTGTACGATTCACTTTGGCCAATGGGATATACACAAACATTTGAATATCTGATTAATGACAGGAGAAGTGAGGTAAATATCCAATTTGAAATGCCTGAGTGACTAAATGTGTTTTTTCAGAAGAAAAAATTCTATCAATTCCTACTTCTTGAGTACTATTTTTGCAATTATGATCACTGCAATGATGAGAGCATTAGCGACGTGAAGGTTGGCTTCATTTTTACTCCATCTCAAACTCCGTCTCTACATTTTGCACACTCTAAAAGACACTGATGTGTGAAATAGACAGAGTGTATCACAATTTGCGGAATTTGTTCAACATAGAACGCTTCATTTGAAACATTCAGAATCAGAACTCGAGCGGTCGCTACTCGTTTCTCAATGCTGTTATCATCGCGATATCGATTCTGCAAGTTCTGGTCTAACGAAGGAATATCTACTGGTCATAATCCCTACTCTTCAATATTCGCAACGTGCGAACAGTGTCAATCAGAAGTTTTTGTTATGCATTTCCCTTCTCTCAAGATTTGTTGTGTTTCGTATTACATACATGCCCGAAATTCACTGATGAAGACGATGTCCAGGACGTCAGACTGTTATCTAAATATTCCTGAGATAAAAAAAGACATTCTGAAATTCGTGCACCCATGAATCTGAGTACCTCGTTTCTTCCGCTCCACTGAGTGAGCTTATCGAAATAGGGAAGTAGGGTGTGACTCTCTGACTTGTTAGAGAGTGCATGAAATGAAGAGACGTCGAATAGAATTGATCACTCTTCTGAGAGGAAGCAGGTGCATTGCCGACTAATTTCAATCATGATCTAGGGCGCTGGAAAACAAATCAGAACTCTGGACTTATAATTGCTTTAACTTTTTAACTTTTATGACGAATATAGTTGACAGGGTGGGCTGCGAAAAAGCAGGTGCACTACCGTATAAACATTATCTTCAGACTCTGAGTCACGCAGTGTGAGAGAGCAAGCGAAATGGCGAGCAATGATCAAGTCAGAAATGTTCAGACACAACTCCTCGTGTCAAACTGCCTCGCAGTTGAATCAGCTGTCTGACTAATCTGGCACCACTCGACACTTTGTATAAGCGGATATACATATTTTACTCAATACGTTTGTTTTGTGTTTCTACGCTGGATGAAAACTTTGGAAGCAGAGATACAACTGTTATGTCAGAGACGGTAAAATTTTTACGGTAAAAATGTTGAATTGAACGTGCGACATGAAAGTATATCAGTGCGTTCGCCTAAGAATCGCACAATTCCAGGAATTTCCGGTACAGCAAAAAGTGACACTACGAGTTTGCTGCAGATTATGATAGGCCTAGGTACCCCACATCGATTTCTGTTCATGTTATGTGTCAGTCATGCTCATTTGCATAATTGCATGCCCTCAAAGTTTGACTATATTTACACGTTTGTAGCTGCTACTCAGCGGAAAGTCATCCGATTCTCATGAAAATTTGGCTCCATGCCTTATTTGACATGCTGAACACGCTCCAGTTGTTTGTCCATGGAAATTATGATTTTGCTTTTTTTCATCATACTTTCACCTCATGTTTCTCGAAAACAAAGCCGAACACATCGCTGAATTTTTGATATGTTGTAGGCCTTGACGAGAGCTATCGATCGTATGTTTAGATGAAGCTTTTCGAGTGGACCTTCGCGGTTTTATGGGCAAGGAACCGTTAGTGAATTTGAGTGTAAACCTTCTCATTTCGCGCCGCTCACCCCTCTCACACTGCCAAGAATAAGATTTTGAGCGATCTTTGCATAGAATTGATTAAATTTGTGCCTCTCTAATCTTATTCTTGGCAGTGTGAGAGGGGTGAGCGGCGCGAAATGAGAAGGTTTACACTCAAATTCACTAACGGTTCCTTGCCCATAAAACCACGAAGGTCCCCTCGAAATGCTTCATCTAAAAAACCATCGATAGCTCTCGTCAAGGCCTACAACATATCATAAATTTAGCGATGTGTTCGGCTTTGTTTTCGAGAAAGATGAGGTCAAAGTATGATGAAAAAAATCAAAATCATAATTTCCATGGGCAAACAACTGGAGCGTGTTCAGCATGTCAAATAAGGCATGGCGCCAAATTTTCATGAGAATCGGATGACTTTCCGCTGAGTAGCAGCCACAAACGTGTAAATATCGTCAAACTTTGAGTTCATGCAATTATGCAAATGAGCATGACTGACACATAACATGAACAGAAATCGATGTGGGGTACCTAGGCCTATCATAATCTGCAGCAAACTCGTAGTGTCACTTTTTTGCTGTACCACCTGAGGTGCGATTCTTAGGCGAACGCACTGGTATACCCTGAATCCTTTTGATTTCTCGAAAAATTTAAAATAAACCAAAAATTTAGGTGCGTGTATCGAATGGAAACCTCCATCAACGTCCAACTCGCATCTACTGTGGGTCTTTCTGATTTGTGCATATTCATACGCGATAGCGCAGAGGTCTATTCTTTTTTTGCCTATTCGGTCTATTCGGCCGGAGCATGATGCATGCGCGAGACTCATTTTGCGTGAGGGCATTGTAGTACGAAGATAGAAGCAGTGGTGGAAAGCCAATGCTTATTGTATTTGAGATTCTTGTTGGGGTGAAATCTTGCGTTCATTCAGGCAATCGTGCAATCGCTCGTAATGCTCGGAGTAGTCATTTACTTTGCGCTGTTCAGCTATCGACATCAGGTTTGTCAGTGGTCGTTTTCCCATTTGGTTTAGTACTTACTGAGAAAACAATTGTGAAGGAAACGTATTTTAGAATTGAGATTGGATGGGAGAGAGATCCTCTATGAAGTAAATCGCAAACATAATTTGAAATTGGCACTGAAAATTCATGTTTGAGATAATCACACCAGCTGGATCTCGTTTGAAATTTAAGTTCCGTGTGCGAATTATTTTCTTCCTTCTGATATTAATTCCATACTTGGGAATCGGACCTCTGTTTCATGTGAGCACTTCTTGAATTATTAAAAAGAAAACAAACTAAAAAAATATTTATGTGAGAACAGACAATTTGCATCTCTCCGATTAAATAGTTTAAAAAATTTCCTGTATTGTGTCTAACTTTGCAGGGCGAGTGCGATTTAATCGATTACGACACTTCGCGTTATCATGTACTGGAATCATCATCTTTATTCTAAATTTTGTCTTTCTTCTTTTTTTTTCGCTTCTATCACCGATATTTCAGTATCTATTGACCGAATGGAACGGATCTAACACTAGTCGATTGGGCTTCTTCCCGGTTGATGCCAAATACTTTGCATTACTCATATTCGACTGCATTTTCGCATTTCTTTTCATATTGATGGTGAATTTTCAATGATGTAGCAATCAATTTTTGAAACGAGCTTCTAAGGCTTCAAATGAAGGTCGCTTCGCTTTCAGTTAGCTCACCATACATTTGCTCAAATCAGAGAAGCCCGAAATATCAGTCCAACCGCTCGACTGATGCATCGTATTCTGACACGCTCGCTAGTTTTTCAGGTGTTTTTTCACATTATTTCTTATTTTCTTTATTGCTCAAATTCCAGGCCCTGACTCCCTTCTTTTTCATAATCCTTCCGGTCGCCCTAACTTCCATTGCGCAATACGTGTACACCCGTCCTCAACAGACACATGACAAAGGACGATGGCGTGAGCTCATTTCCTATTCACGTCCATTTGAGGGCTGTGTGGCATCAGTTAGAGGTCTAG
Organism: Pristionchus japonicus; assembly: GCA_900490845.1. NCBI lineage: Eukaryota > Metazoa > Nematoda > Chromadorea > Rhabditida > Neodiplogasteridae > Pristionchus > Pristionchus japonicus. The sequence continues at coordinate 149,294 of LS514911.1, read as the reverse complement.
GTAGACATCTCACGATTCACATCATTTTCTCGTTCCTGGGTTAGTGAGGAACAAAGAATCGATATAGTAAAAGCTAAATTTCTAGATTATTTCGAATTTCCAAATCAATTTCATTTTCACCGGTGCTTCCTCTCTACGGTGCACTTGTGATATTCGCCTTCCATGCGACTGTTCACTCAGCTGTGCTGATCGGAACAACGCCGGCCTTTCGTGCAAAGCTCTTCCAGGTTTACTCAGAAATGCATTATTCAAAAATCACATGGAGTGAAACATTGTACCTACTGCAGATCCTATCGTGTCGACGTCTGCAGATCAGCCCAATATCGGACTCACAGGATGCTTACGCCTCTTTCACTGGCGGAACTTCGACCGTTGCTCCCCAAAGATAGCCAATAAAATACAGATCATAGAAAAGTCGAAAAGTCAGCGGCCTTGTACCCTTCATTCTTTATCCGCTATTCCCCGCGGCTTACGGAACAGTGAAAAGGGTGCTGTGAAGATCGAAAGATGAAGTACACGCAAATGAACTATTCTTCTTGAGCTTCTTCTTGACTTTCCTCGGCTAGAATGAGGTCCGGCTCCCTCTGTCTTGACTTATGAATGATGCTCAACTTCCGGTGCTGGGCCTTTGTTGAACAGACTAAAACGAAAACCATGTTATCAGAGCATATTCGATCCATATGATAAACATCTGTTCACTTGCCTTTCAAAGGGATTTAGTAACCAGTTGTTTGAAATCCAAATATTTTAACTCTCCTAATTTTGCGCTCTCTCTAGAGAAGCTGCGACAAGTGATTTCTCCATAAAACAACTAATTTAACCACAATGTGTCTTACCTTTGATCACATGGCCGTTCTTTTTGCTACTGAAACCAAAATCATACTGGTGGAAAGTTGTCGTGAACCACACTTTCTTGCCGATTACGGGCAAACTCTGAATTATGTTTATAATAATAATATTATTAAAGGAATAAGTGCTCACCGACATAAGTAGATTTGCACCCGTACGCAAGAGGTAGTTATTATAAGACTGATTATCGATGTGTAGTTTGTCGAGTCTTCTGAAAACCGGAAGCGTTAGACTTATACAACGACGATAGGTGTAGAGTAATGGGCTCATTGGTTGCTCAATGAGGGTTTGAGAGGGACCTGGGGGACTGACACCAACCTATTTGGATTCATCTGATCACGACAGGATGACAGATTGATTGTACGGTTAATTACCTTGAAAACATGTCAATGAAGATAGTTGACCAATCGAGTTTATATGCTCCGAAGAACAGTTTCTTCCTGTTGCGAACATTCAGTACGCATTTCTGATGAATGGAGAGCGATTTGACATTGGAGGATAAGTCGAGTAGGAAGTTCACTGAGAAAAAACGAAAAGCAGTTAAAGGAATGGCCAAATAATTTCTAGATCGCGTTTTACCTGGTTTGTTAGCGGTGACTTCACTCACAACCAATGCCAGCGTGTCGACTTCATGAGACTGCACTGTTTTCAGAATGTTTCGTCTGTAAATGTGCATTTTCTAAGTCAAAAACAAAGGCCAAAACACGGAACTAACGCTGCATCATCCGGCAACCTTTTGATTGTTACAGCTAGCTCCTTGAATCTAAAACGATCTAGTAATCGACAAGCCACGTTGAATTCTGCTCCTGATTCGCACTCGAACAGGCTACCTGCATCACCTGGAGTGAGAAGATAAAGGTAGAGATCACGAACCTTTCTTCAATCGCACTCCGATCGTTTCAACAATATAATCGCAGAAAGATGCCGCATTGTCACTGATAAACGTGCAATCCAACCTTATGTGATATGCCTGAATGCTTTGATCGGCTTGATAAAGATGGAGGGGACGCTTACATTCAAATCTTTATTGTCACCGCAATCTGTATTGCGAGTTATTAGCTTCAGCAAATTTCCAGGAAAATCACGGAATTTTAGCCGATGCTCGAAAAGCGGCACCATTTGAGATGACACAAATATTGAAAGATAGATAAGGCCAGGAGGCTGCTGAAAGGATAGTTTTTCGAGCATTGCGAAAACGTTTATTTTCCGTAAAGGTAAAATTGTCCCATTATTCAAGGCACACCATGTCTTGCGGGACATCACTGCTAGGCCAGTGAAGACCTTTTCCGCATATGGTTTATTTATATAGATTTCACAGAAACTGCCATACCGAGCCATGCGAGTCCTCATTCCTAAATAGACTAAGCTCCTCCACAAGTGGAATTGTCACGCGAAGACGTGCAAATTCATCAGCACGAGAACGCAGCGTTTTTGAAGCCTAAAATAGATTCCGTGATGGTTTTTGGCATGCTTTTTAGACGCAATCTACAAATGAAGTGTGAAAGAAGACGCACCATTCTGAGGTCGAACAGTCTCTCCGGACAGCATTCGATGATGCTAATGGTAAAATCTAGCAATGGTTATGCCCAACAATTTCCAGACAAAAGTCTTCTGTCTGACACTTTTCACAAATAATAGGAATTTTAAAACTGTTAAATCGAATTTTGGAGAGAAAAAACACACCATTCTAAGGTCGAACAGTCTCTCAGGACAGAATTCTATGATGCTAATGGTAATGGCCTAGTAATGGTTATGCCCAACATTTTCAGGACAAAGCTCGCGTACACTTTTCACAAATAATAATTTTTTTAAATGTGTTAAAAAGGTTTTTTGAGGCGAAAACACACCAATCGAAGCTGTGAGATCATCTCTGGACAGTATTCGATGATGCAGCACGCGAGTTGTCGCGAAACTCCCTCGAGGGGAGAAAACGTGCATCCATCACTGGCATAGACTTGCAGATGTTCCATTTCGTTGATTGGTGTGTTGTCCATTGTTTGAGGCTGAAAAAATGACAAATTTATCACAAGTCTGGGAGGAGTGCGTGTTGAGAGAACGCCCATTCCAACTGAGCATTGCCAGTGGCTATAGAAATTGCGAGCTTTGTACATTTAATAATGGGTTAGTACAAAACGAATCTGCTGTGTTCGTCGATGAAATACACGGCAATGAATTTTGGGAGATCTAATAAAGTAATTTATAGAATCCCTACTCCTTTCAAGAAATTCCGTCGTTGTGTGCGAGGCTGCGAGCAGATTTTGTCGAATTCCTATCCAATTTATGACGATTGCACCTGCTTTACTGAATCGAAAAGACAGGCGTTACTCACTTTCTCATGTCAGTAATGCATTCTTACCTTCTCCTTATTTTCTACGTAAGCGCCAATCACATTTCAATAGTCAATTCCCTTCAATGTTATCAATCGTATGCAGGCATGAATACGACGTTCGTTGCATGTTTTGCATGAATTCGCGAATATAGTCATTTCAGCACACCCACTTTCTGTTTCGCCGCCCGATCTTGCGCAATAACGTACATTTCTGGGAAACTTTACGCACAGGTTTGGATTTGAATTTTTTTAGCCGATTGCTCTTTAAAAGTAACTTGTCAGTGCAAAACAAACAACAAATTAGAAAAGTCAATAAGAAAAAACTACAATAATATTGGGCGGAAATAGCAACAACAGGTTCTAGTGCGCCGCTAGGCTCCTGAATCCCCTCACCCCAAACCGATTCGCTACAAGATGACGGACCTCCACCAAATTCTAAAGAAGATCTACGCGACATTTTTCTCTCTCCCTTACCTTGGTGGATAAATAATTGAATTGAATTGAATAAGTGCAGGGATGCATCATTAACGTGGGCATCATAGTGGGCTGCTTCGGAAACGTAACGGCAAGAACGTTGTGCACTTGCAAGTGAGTATTCTGGTTTTCTTGAATCATTGAGTGTTTGGCCTTCCTTTTACATAACCCCAACTACTGGTTGCAGTAAGCTTGTGAATAGACTGTGAAAGTCAACGACGTGACTAATCACTTCAACGTCTCGCACTCCTCGATTAGTCACGTCGTTGCCATTCAAAGTCTACCCCCAACTAGTGGTTGCAGTGCTGGTAAGCTTGAGAACGACATGACCCTACAGGATGTCCAAAAAGTACTTTGACATAATCTTCTCTTAATATCTCATGAACTCTTTAGAGATATGAGCCCCCTTCCAGCACCAATATGTATCCTCCCTAAACCTTTCATCGCTTAGAGTTTGGATCCGATCAATTCATTGTAGAGGTTTTCGCGGTGTAATTTACTAATAAGATAAAAGTACAAGAGGCCCGCTGACTGCTGTCGTTATTATGATTTGTTTGAAGGCGAATAAGAAAACAGGTTCTCCAAGTGCAACACAGGTTATGGAGTATAAGCATTGCTCTTCTGAAATATAGTGGCGATTCTGGGGTAGCGCTGCATATTAGATAAATATGAATTTTTAAATGAGTACTACCAAGTGAGAAAAATAAAATCCAAATTATTCTGTTTTCTGTATTTCTTATCCAGAATGTCGCCAGAGCAATATAACTTTTGATGGAAAGTCATACAGAAACAAAACGATTTTTGACGGCAATTTACCGGCCAGGACAGCAATAGAAACCGAGTTCTATGAAAGGCAAATATAAACGATTTTGGGCAAAAATCTGCAATCTCTAAATTATTGCGACGAAGGGAAAGCTCGCAAAAGAAATTTAACTACCTGTGTGTGTACTCATATGTCTGTGCCACATAGGGAAAAATGGGGAAATCTCAAAATGATTCTTTGGAGCATTGGCGCTACGAATGGCGATAACAAAATCTCAGGCGCCGTTTGGATAATTTCGTTTGAAAAAAGATTTTGCAAAATCAGTATTACCCTGAACCGAATTTGAATACCTGAAATATACTACGACTCATGTGTGTCAGGATAAAAATAGAGAGGATGTCAGAGCTAACTCCATCAAGCACTTGGATGTTAGGAAAAATGTACTTCGCGAATGAAATTCAGGTTATGAATTTCGTTCGCAATATTTTAAAAAGCTAAAGCGATTGAATTTTATGGTTGCTGGTGATGGGTTTCATACAGTGAGTAGCTCGGTGGCTGTGCTACGTATGGTATGCACTTGGGACGTCTCGGTTCATTGAGTGAAGAATTATATAAAATACAAAAGTGTCAAAGTACTTTTTGGACACCCTGTAGATGATCTTCACAGTTCTATAAATATTGAATTTTGAAAATAAATTAAATAAATTTTAAAATTCGCAGCACCGATCTCTGCAACTCCGATACCTATCACGTCTCTCACAACATCACGCGCCCTATGCCATACGGGAATTGGTTCTTACGGGAAATTAGCTGCCATGACAAGGTTCAAAAATGCATTTCAAGGGATTTAAGGGGTGTGTAAGAAGTGTGTTTCTCGAGACCGCTCATTTCGAAAATCGATGCACCAATTGCTTTTTAGAACACTTGTGACAATCCGACATGCTTGCACACCAATGATACTGCAAGGTTCGTTTAAAGATATAAGTTGATCATCATGTGCAATTCAGGGACACATGTCGAAATTACGACGAACCGAAGAGTTTTTATAAGTTGAGTTTCCCTAAAAAAATAAAATCTTTAAATTGTTCAGTCTGTACCCCAATGCAGTGTTTATTGACAAAAGCGCGAATACTGAATTGGACAAAGTAAACAATTTGGTTGTTGTTCCAACTTATGCTTCGGTGGCGTTATGTACTAAACGCGTTTGTTTCGAAATTTTGACTTGAAAATTACTTGTTTCTCAGGATTGCGAGGACAATTATTTAATGATAAGAAATGAAAGTGAATCTTTTAAAGTTGTCACTTGTTACACCAACTCCGATGGTGTTAGTGATTTCCACGTATTAATCGGTTTTGAGCCCATATTTTTCAGAATTTTGATGGCAAACACATTTGCCACGGTCAATTGTGCTACGCCAACAGTTTCAACGGAACAACTTCGAGGGGGTGCTTTGATCACTTGTATGACTCTCTGTGGGAGCAGGGAGCAGCGCAGGGTTTCGAATATCTTATCAACGATAGGAGAAGTAAGGTCAGCGAAATAAATTTTTGAAGGTTATTAAAATAACCATTCAAGGAGATATATTTTTAGATGAAAAGATTTCACCAATTTTTCCTTCTTGAATACTACTTTTGCAATTATGACTTCTGCAACAGTGCCAGCATCAATGATGTCAAGGTAGGCATTACTTTCTCATCTTTTATATCTTGTATCCATACATTTTCCACGACTAGCGGTCAAAATAATATCAGGAAATTCTGCATTATTGTTTTGTTCAGGTGGAAAATTCGGACTGTCGTGTCATGTTTTTCAATGTAGCTGTCATTGCAATTTCGATAATACTGAAGACGATGAGCTAACGAAGGTGTATCAACAACTTTCTTTCATTTTTTTTCAATCATTTCCAATGCGATAAGATTGTGTGGTTATGAAGTTCGTTCTATACATTTCATGCATTGTTAACTTATCCTTCAAAGCTCGTAGTAGTATAACTGACAGAGAGTTGCTGGCTGTTTATCAAAGGTTTCGTGAAAACAGTTGAGGCAGAGTTTGCATTTAGACATTTCTGAGCATGACTGACACACCCTCATTTTTATCTGTACCGAGAGGTAAGTGATTCTTAGGCGAACGCACTGATAACGCTTCCTCATTAATTTGTGTGGGGTGCAATGATCGACGTCCCTGCCAGTCGGCAGTTAGTTCGTCTCTCCTCTGGTCTATGTATCGCGGATAAACATCTGTTTATTGCAACCACGTCTTCCGTGCATCATCCACAAGCAAGCTGCGTGTACAAGTGGCATAGAAGATATGCAACAATTAATTTGTCTGGGGAGCAACGGTCGACGTTCCTCCGGTGAATGAGACGTAAGCTTCATGTGATGATGTGGGACTGATCTGCAGACGTCGACAGGAGAGGATCTGTAGTGGCTACAATGAGGGTGTGTCATTTTAGAACTCACATTTTAGAACTGGTCATTTTAGAATTCTCGATGAGTTCTAAAACGTGGGTTCTAGGCTGACCCAACTTTCAATAATTTTATACTAAGGTTGCACGAATAATAGAAATGACATGTTAGAAAATTAGAGGTAAGGCACATCCATAACCCACATTTTAGAACTCATCGAGAGTTCTAAAATGACCAGTTCTAAAATGTGAGTTCTAAAATGATACACCCCCGGTTACAATATGACATACATTTGATAGCCATTAACGTCTATTCTCTCTAACAATGCGATTTTTATTAGCGATAAGTCTAGTGATCCCCAATATTGCAAACCTGGATGAATTTTGCTCGAAAAGCGGGCGTTGTTCCGATAAGAACGAGAGAGTGAATCGTCGCATGAAATGCAAATATAACAAGTGCAACGTAAAAAGGAACCACCGCTGGAATTGGGAAATATGTACTGAACCTATTTACCTTGAAGCCTCACGCCATTTAACGTCGAAAATACTGGTTGTTTTTTGCGGGCGAGTGAAAATATATTGCGCAATTGAGGTCAAGCTGACTGGAAGAATAATGAAAAAGAATGGAGTCAATGCCTAAAGTTACTTGTTGATAAGATTGATCACTTTAATGAAAAAATCACCTGAAATATAAGCGAACGAGTGAGTATACGATGCATTATTCGAGCTGTAGGACTGATATTACTGGCGCCCCTTATTTGAGAAAATGTATGATGAGCTAACTGAAAAAAACTTTCTTTACTTCTCGCTTGTTTCCGGAAATGGCAGGTCGCAAATGTCTACTCATTTTGGTAATTAAAGCATACTTAAATGTTTGAATACTCACCATAAATATGAACATAAATGCGAAAAGACAATCGAAAATGAGCAGAGAATAGTATATCAAATCAACAGGTAAAAAATCAATTCTAGTATGATCGGATCCTTGCCAATTCTTCGAGAAATACTGAAACAGTAACGTTTTGAGAGACTGAAAGTACTGCTCAATTTACGTTGTTACGGAAACTTTTGTCATCGATGAGTGCGCACTCTTTCTGGAAAAGAGAATAATTAGTGGATTGTGGGCCTCCTTTTCACCGTTATAAAATTCTACCGGTCAGATAAATGTGCTCGTTTTCTTCATCCTCGTATGTAAGTCAAAAAAACCACCCACATAAAATAAAGGTCCAATTCCCAAGTACGGAATCAACAGCAACATGAAGAATACGACGCGCATTCGCAGTGAGAATTTGAAACGTGATCCGTGCGGTGTTATTATCTTCAAGTTGGAATTTTTATAGTAAATCTGATTTATCGTTAACGTGCCTTTCCTAATCCGGTTAGCGAGAAAAGCCGTATAATCAATACACTCGTACCTGATGCCGGTAGATAAACAATGCAAAGTATATTACAACTCCAAGCATTACGAGCGATTGCACGATTGCCTGAGTTCATTGAAGAAAAGTCTACTTTTTCCATAAAAATCATTTAAGGCCAGATAAATCAAATCAACTCACAGTTGTGGTAACTTGTACACTAATAGAAGACTCGCTTCGATAAATGCACATCATGGAGAAGAGAAAGGAGGGATCGCCAAGTCCTTGCACAATAACGTCCACAGTCATCCAGATCGTCTGAAAAGTGTTAGCATTCAGTATTAGGTTCTTATTATAAACCATTTGTCGCAAAAGGCCTGGTCAGGTTTGTAGGGTCTATTTTTCATCGCTATACTAGACACAGCACTATTTTCGAGAAGAAACAAGATTGAATTCGCGTTATCGAATAGTGAATTGCAACGCGATTATTCGCCAGAGGTAGATCAAAATACCGTACCAGTGAGAGCAGAAGCATGGTACTGTAGGCGCGAGTGACTGACTTCGACGCGAGCAGGATAAATACGCTCAATACCGTGATGGCAATGGAAACACACTGAAAGGCGTTGATATTTGATCGTCGTCTGAGCGAAGAAACCGACCGTCATTGTGTATCGAATCACAGCGAATGCCGTGGGTTGCTGCTTATGTGCTATGCAGTACCCGAATTTCTCTTTGGAGTAGCACCACCACCACCAAGGGTCAAGCGCGACTGAAATGAAATGAACAATTTTATCGTATTGCGTGCTCTTTACCATCTAAATTCTCAGGAGAACGGGGCAATCTTTCCTCATTTTCCATCAGAAAATAAAACCTGAAAAAAACGAGCGTGTTATCGAGATAGAGCGTAAATATTCAGCGCATACGAGCTTTACGTGGCACTTTAAACCGCTTTGTACTATGGATGCGTGAACCCCTAACAAAAAAAGAATCGCACTTAATCCGAACTTTGGAAAATGCATTGTATAAGGAGCTGCCTTTACCTATTGCCTTTTGTACAAACATTATCTAGCACTAAAACGGTTCTAAAAATTGTTGATGACGATACCGAACGGAAAAGATTTGCAAAATACAACATTAAAAAAGGCAATAGACGGACATGTGTCTCTGTGTGCATCGACAAGGTTTCGTGAGACAGGTGATTCTGAGTGGAGTTGCTTGTCTGTCCATTTCCATCTTGATCATTTCTTCTCCTATCTCATGCTCTCTAATCTAATCTGAGTTGTCATAGAGCTTGTGACTGGAGTCGGAAATCGGACGGAAATGCACCTGCTCCACAAGCTCCACAGCCCACCCTGCTGGACATTGCGAGTGGGAGCCGATGAGAGGATTTTCGGAATAACTTCAGAAAAAGTATACGGAAAGAATGTCACTCACTGTAAACGTGAAAATACCTTCTTTTTAAAGTATTGTTCAGTATTGTTGAAGTTTTGTACATTGCTACGATTCTTTCAGATGTCGGTCAATGTGAAGAACAGATCGTTGATAATCAAACACGTCGATAGAAAGAACGAGCCATTTTGGTGATACTAGATCATGGAAGACGATACAAACTAGTTTTTCCCAGTGTCGCCATCAGTTTCGACTGAACTGACTCAAACCCTCGACCATTTTTTTTGTTTGCACAGAAAATCAACAAAAAAACTTCACAATGTTATTTTCACAATTTTTGTGTAAGTAATCAGTATTTTGGATTTGGATTTTAACACATTTATCAAGAGTAGGTTCTGATGTGCACGGCAGGCCACCTTTTCTAAGTGATTCTAAGTGGAGTTGCTTCGGCATCGTCGGCGAAAAGAATGTGAGAGAGGAATCTTCCATTAATATTTATGCCCTTCCCCGCCCAATTCACCATAATCAGTAATCACCGAGTACTCACAAACATCATAGAGACAAGGTGATGTATAAACAAAATGTTCAACTGATGATTCAGCTCGGTTGTAATCACTCTTTGTGTCACTCCTCTTCTTTCTCGAGTCCCTCTTCCCACTGCCTCGATTTGTGAATGATGCTGAGCTTGCGGTGTTTGACTTTGAGACGGCTCACTAAAAGAAGTCTGTCAGGGTTTCCTCGATCAATGTAAAGCTTGGCGTATTTCCGTACCTTGAATCACGAAATGATTCTGCTTTCGACTGATTCCACGCACGTTCATGAAATATGACGCGGTGAACCACACCTTCTTCCCGATTGTTGGCAAGTGCTAAAAGAACTCAATGAAAAAGCAAGAAAAAAGGTAAAATCACCGCGATCAGTAGATCCGCGCATGGTTTGTGGAGGTAGTAGGGATGCCATTGATTGTCGATATGCAGTTTGTCCAGACGTCTGTAAGGGATTCACTCGATTTTCCTGAGTTCAAACTTCGATATCACAAGTGCCTCTTTTCCTTTACGAACACTCCTCCACGCTGAAACCTACTTTGAGAACATGTCAAGAAAGACGGGTGCCCAGTCCATATCGGTAGCTCCGAAGAAATATCGTCGAATATGTCGAGATTTGGGGTTAAAATTCTGTTTGATATAGAGCGATCGTACAATGGAGGATAAGTCGAGTAGGAATTTCACTGCAATAACTCGAGTCAGCTATTCAAATCGTCCCAAAGTTTGCACCTGGATTCGATGCTGATACAGCCTTGACGGATAGTGATAGTTTATCGACGTGATGCGATTTCACCGTTTTGAGAATATGATTTCTGCAACGAATCATTGCAATACTTGTTGAAGATATACAAGCAGCAACAGATACTCACAGGGAATGATTCGAAAGCTTCTGATTCGAAACTGCAAATTCCTTGAACTGAAATCTCTCCAATAGTTTGCAGCCTGCCTCGAACTCTACTCCATCGTCGCACTCGAACAGCGAGGCTGGAACATTTGAAGTTCAGAATAATCTAAAATCAGTAGAAACGCGTAAATAGACGGAACTGCATGCGCGAATGTCGAAATAGTAGCTGAAATGACAACAGCACCTTTCTCAAGTTGCGTTCCCATCGTCTCTACGAGGTAATCACAAAGGGCCTCCGCATCCTCGTTTGTGAAGGTGCAATCGAGCTGCACGTGATACGCCTGAAGTGGTTGTTATTTATCAACCAAGTTTATGAAATTTCGTTTATTGCATTCAACTAATACGCGGCGCACGTTTCTAACTTCACTCCCAAGACAACATTTTTTGTAATACATTTTGAGACAACATTTTGTAATTCTAATGACCACAAATTGAAGTCTTAAACTTTCGGAAACATGCAAATAACTCACATTCGACACTCCATCGTCACCACACTTCGTATTTCTAGTGATTCGCTTGATCAGATTGACTGGAGGTCGGCGGAATTTGAGCCGTTGCTCGAATAGTGCCGTCTTTTGAGCAGGAACAAACATGGAGATGTAGATGAGGCCAGGCTGTTGCTGAAATACGACTAATTGTGACCTTGAAGTGTGCATTAGAAATCCACCATTCCTACAAGAATTTTGCACCGCTGTATAAACCGACTCGCCGTATATTTATTATCCTCAGTTCCGAATAGGCTGACTTCTTGCACCAACGGAATGGTCACACGCAGTCGGGAGAACTCATCAACGCGAGATCGAAGTGTGCGAGAAGTCTGAAAGATACTATGTGTAACTTCAACGCGCCATTGGTTCTGACATGAAGCAAATTTGTTTTGAAATACCAGGAACTATCATTACAGAAAAATTACAAAGCGAGCGATTATATCGCTGAAGGTGGGTTTCGTTATCGTTGCACAAATGGAAATCTGCCTGTTTCCGCAGCGAAAAGATCGCTAAGACAAACCAATCGCAAATCGCACACAGCTTCCGGTACGTATTCTATGATGCAGCAAATGAGCTCACGAGAGAGTAGTTCGATGAGCGAGAGAGAATCTAGAACGATGCCAATCGGTTCTGAATTCGTGCAGAGAAACACATACCTGGGTCAATCGCTGTGCCAAGCGGGTTTTGTTGTGCTTCAGAAAGGTGGACTTGATTTAGAACTTCAGGCGCATCGGACATTATCGCTGGAAAAAACTACTTTGTGGAATAGATGAGTGAGCAGTATCGCACCTGTTGGACCTGAAGTCGGCAGACGAGTCCCATATTCATCGGCGCATCCAAGCGATTCCTTCTCCTTATGATTTTCGCCGATTCCGTTTCCAGGTGAGTCAGAAGCTTGAAGGCATAAGGATTTCCTAGCAACCAGACGTTGACTTTGGCCACGGTTGCTGGCATTATGTTCGGAGACTGTCCATTCTGAAAGCGTTCGGCAGTAAACGCATCATTGCCGCGGACAAAAAAAGGTAATCGTATCCATACGTGAAAATTTCGAAATACGTCAGTGTGCTAAACACCGGAAATGTTTTGAAGTGCCGCAGCTATTGATAACGCAAACTATGAACGATGCGTGGAATAAAATCAAAGGGCACTTAACGAAGAAACGAAATATCCCAAACCGATTTCCGCCCAAACAACCTTGCCTCGTATTTCGAAAGTCTTTCAATCACTTGCTCTTCTCCAAGAGTGAACAAATGAGTTGGAATGAGTTTTTGTCGCGTTAAGCAAAAACAAACAAAAGCAGCCACGGCTAAACTTGAGTAATACTAGAAAACCACGAGAAATCAGCGCGAACCGTGGTAGGACAATCGAATGAGTAGAGAGGGAGTGGAACTCTAACCATATCGCAGTGTTTCACTCTTAGCTTTGCACAGGAAACAGCAAGAACACACGGCTCAGATAGAAGTAAACAAGTTGCAAAACAAGTTGCGTAAACAAGTTGCAGACCGGGCGCGCTAGATTGAGAAGAGAGAAGAGACAGATGAGAGTGAGATAGAGAAAAACGGAAGTGCAGATGAGATGGACGGCAGGGAGTTGGTTGTGAAATTGGGAGCACGGGGAGGAGAGAGAGGAGAAAGAGAGGCTGGGGTTCGAGCGCATTGCGTTGTTGTGTGTTGTGTCTAACTCTCTCCACTTCAGATTCTATCTCGCTCTGTATGACCGATGAGAGAGAGCAAAGGAGATGGAGAAAAAAAGTGGGGCCACTGCCACTATCAGTCTGCGCCTCGCCAATAACATATCTGGGACTCTTGGAATGAACATTATCATAGCACTTATTTCATTCTGTGTGCTCTCTTATTGCACTGACCACGAGCTATAATGCGAAATGGAGGTTATTAGACAATGAGAGTACTCGTAATCTCATTCTCTCTTACTCATGAGCAATCTTGCTGGGACTCTTTCGAAATCGACTATTATTCCAGAACTTTGTCTGTTTGTCATAAAACACGATTTTTAACAATCAGTAAGATTGTACGAGAAGGTGCTGTCAATTAATTTATCGGTACTTCGAACATCGGGTTCACTTTATTTTCATCAGTAAAAACGTTCGACGAGCTCTTTCACCCTCGTTTTATGGATTATTGTGAGCATACGGTGGTAGACTCTCGTACTGCTCACTGAAATGGAACAACGAGTTCGGAATGCATCTCGCATTTCCTCGTTTTTGTAGTTTTTGTGGGTGCAGATGAATGATAAAACGCAATATTAACAACATAAAAAGCACCAACCCTCAATGATGAACTCGTTTTCCTTACGACTTTGACCAGTTTCGTACGCACAAAAAGTCGCAGCAAACCAAATGTCCTTGCCGATATAGGGTAGCTTCTGAAAATGGAATAAACAAGTGACTTTCTTCAGAAGCTAACGATTTGAGAATATTCGGCATCCGTAAGAAAGAAATAGTCTGAAAAAATCTATTTCTCTTTTTTTTCGAAAATATGATTGCCGAAGGCAGGGTTAGTAATACCACACTCTTCCGGAACTAAAAGCTCTACAAGTTGCGAAAGTATAACACACCGCAATGAGCGCATCCGCAGCGCCAGATGAGAGATAAGAGGAATATAATGGGTTGTCAATATGCAGCTTATTAAGACGTCTCGAGAACATGTCCAGTACTATAGATGACCAATTAGCGTCCAACACGCCTGGATTAAGAATTGTACAGTCTCTTTTTTCCCAAAAAAGCAAGTAATAGTTACCAAACAGGAATCTGCTGTCCACATTCACGTTTTCCGCATCATATTGAAGAATGTTTAATGATCGAACGATTGTTGAAAATTCCAGCAGCATTTTCACTGAAATAATAATAAAAATCATTATACAGCAACGTTAATCTTCAAAGTCACCCGGATCAGTGACTTGGACGTTAGCTAAGTGCAGAATGAGGTGATCAACCTCATGGAGTTTAACCGTTCTAAGAAGTGTGTTCCTGAAAAATTAAATTTAACAATTCACTATGATGTGTAGAACGTACGCATCATCCTGAGATATAGTGTAAGTATACACATAAAGATTCTTGAAGTTAAATCGTTCTAGAAGTTGGCAGGCAGCGGCCACTTCCTCTCCGTAAGGGCATTCGTACAAACTCGCTTTCTTTATTTTCGATCCCATTGTTTCGACTAGATACTCCCATTCTGCTGCTTTTTCGTACTCATTAGTGATTGTGTCCACCCTAAGTTCGTAAGCCTGCAATCATTTATTAACTTTCTTGCATCGCAAATGTTTAAAATCGGAGAAACAAGAGAATCGCAACAAAATAAGTGAGATTTTTTTTGCTAACTACTCTATCCTAAGTTGGTAGATCTAAGCTGAGATTCATATTCACTTACACGAACTTACATTGGACAAGCAGTCGTCTCCACATTCGGTTCTTCTCGTTATTCTACGAAGCAAGCTTGGAGGAGGATCTCGAAGTTTCAGTCGAAGCTCGAATAAAGTCGCATTTCGCATCGGAACAAGTATTGAGACGTAGATAGGCTGAACACAATTCAAACTCCTATCTAAGAATGAAATTCATGAAATTCAAGAAGACGATCAATTCTGTCCACAGCGCTCCTATGAAGAAGTCGCTCTCTCTTCAACACCCATCGTTAAAATTCTGATACTTGTTGAGTTCAGCGATAGATTCTAACCACCATCCAACCCCGACCTCCAACCCCGCGTTAGGAGATCTACTTTACTTTATAAAATTCCCATTCTTCCGGAGAAGTCCACAAGTACTAATTTTCTACCAGCACTAACTTCATATTCATCGCTCGGAAGAAAAGGAAGAAAAAGAAACCAAATAAGAAGATAAACTCGTCTTTTCTTCACTTTTCATATAAATTACGAAAAGAAAGGATCATTCTCATTTCCACAGCCATAATTCTCATTCTAACAACACTCACTTCATATTCATCGCTCGCATTCGTTCGCATGTATTCCTCATTGCCATTGTAGCTGACTTCATCCACAAGCGGGATGGTCACTTTCAGCCGAATGAACGCATCCACACAAGACTGAATCCTTTTCGAGGTCTGAATGTACACAGTTTGAGTGTTGTAACAATGTAAGAAAATTCCATCCCTTGACCCAACAACACTTTGAGTACGAAGATCCCAATCCCCTCTCTAAAGTTGCCATTGCCTGATTTCAGGATGCTGAGCGTTGGATCATAAGATTGATAAAGAAACTATGATTCTCACCATTCGCAAATCTCCAACTGCTTCCGGCACATATTCGATGATATTGCAGAACAGTTCGATAGACAATCGTTCCAGGGGAGTAAGAATATCACGGGGTTCGCAAAAAGTGAGAGATACAAGTTCTTGGGAGATTTTCCCCTCTTCTGTAGCCATTCTGAAGGATCGGGCGATTGAAGAAGTAATTAATAGCCAGACAAAATGCATTTACGATTTGAAATTCAGAGTCGCTTTCACATCAACTCAAACCAGCAGAATAAGACGCCTTGCCATTGGGTATTGGCTTCAAGCTGGATTAACGTGCTGGCTCTGTATACACGTTCTGCTGTCTTCAGTGAGCTGCTTGAGAAAGAGAGAAAGAGGGAAGAGAAGTGTGCTTTCATTGCGCGCTCACGCTTGTTGGCTGAGAGAAACTCTCGCCACCTCTTATCTCACAACGAGCTCAACAGGCCCCAACTTGTTACTCCAAGCTTGATGACACACCAAAAAAGTGAACGAAATTAAGAAATGAAGAAGTTGTAGCAGCGCAGTCTTCGGGAAAGAGTGTGAACCGAACATCCGTATTCGACATTCGTTAATGTACCCAACCTGCTGTGTGTATTTTCAACCATTTCACGAGCCAGTGCATGCTTCGAATATGAAAGACAGAACAAGGAAGTACATGAAAAGGCTTATCAGTCCCTCTCTTGTCTCTTGATCTCCGCTTTTCCAGCGTCCTCGAAGCTTTCGGCGCTATTGGGTTTTCTCTTTCATCTTATCACTATCACTTGCATCGGGATCGGTCTACAGACTACAATCTTGTCCCTGACATCTCTACCTTTCGCACAACACAGTCTCTCGCTCTGTCTTGCTTCTTTATTGTCCTGATCCCGTGTCGGTTAGCTCAAGACTGATATAATAATAGTAAGAATGACAGATTTGGGCGTGCAACAAAGAAGGAAGGGATACATCTTCATTCGTCTGGTTTCTCTTTCCCAGCTTCTAAGGTTTTTCTGTCTCTATGCCGGATATTTCCTTGTCTATTCGCAACACTACAGATTAGGGGAGGGTATTTCTGGATCAGACTGATCTTCCCATCCGCAGAATGACGGACTAGTCCGTGCGTCAGAGCTCAATCCTTCATTCTTATCAAAGCTGTCTTCCCTTGTCGATTTTTACTTCCTTGTCGATTTCCAAAGATCGTGCCAGACTACAGACTAGGAGGGGGTATTTAAGCGAGGTGAGGAATGAGATAAGCAGCCAGTCTAGCAGAGTGATCTTGAACATTTTCGCTATTGTCTTTTCACCTGCACCGTCTAAAGATTCATTTCACTTCGCTAACACTTGTTTCCAGATTCAGCCCCTCGAACATGCACATTATATTGGTACTACTCGCTACGACAACGCTGACTCAAGCAGACAAGCTACTCTCGGTGCAAGCAGTGAGGCATTTTTAATTTTGAAGTCAATTGTGTTGTATATTATTCTAGAATTAGCTGTCGTTCTGATACTTTTCATTAATTGTAACTGAACTGCAACAAAACAATTACGATAAACACTTTCCAGCTCTGGCGGCACGGGCTCCGTACGCCCATCGACACCTACTCGAACGATCCCTACAACGAGGCGTTCTTTGGAGTCCCCGACGGAGAATTGCTGAAGGTGAATAGAACTAGATTTGTCTCTACAAATAAAGAAAATGTTCATGTCCAGGAAATTTATGGTATAGTCTTGGTGGTAAAGCGGGGTTGACTGTAGTTAGATTCTTTCCATTACGTACAATAGCTTATCGGGCAGTACCACGTGGTTGAAGATAAGGACTTGTTTGCTTAGTTTCGTACAAGATGTCCAGTTAAGGTTTGTCGCTGATACGAACAAATGTATTGCAAGATATGATCTAGCACAAAGTCAGAAATTAGTCATAAGAAGTCACGGAAAGATACGAAAAATTTCATCTTATCACCACGTGGCTTGAATTCCTTGCGAATGCTAAGAACCGTAAACAAATTCTCCAGTATGTTAGTGTCGTTTATGTCTTATTTCATTGCTCCTTTGATGCACATATAAAAGTCACCAAAGCGTTTCAATGAGCGAGAGATCGGCACATTCTGGTCATAGAATCACAGCTCAGACCATTTGATGCGAAAGAACATGCACGCTTTAGTAAACATGAGAATGCTTTTTCCATTTTTATTCGGGGTGTAAATGTCAGAAAACGTTTCAATGGTCATAAGAGCGACCCATCATAATTTGAGATTCACACCCTAGATCACTTGGTTCAAAAGAACATGCAATTCTCATTCTGATGACTAGGTGACAAAATCACAAGAGAGACCACTTGGATCAAAAGGATTCAATAGCATAGAAAAGAACATGGACAACGTAGACTGATGCTGTGGAAAAAGTGGGGGGAGAAAAGAGAAAAGAGAAAAGTCGGGTGGAAAAAGTCAAAGGAGAAAACCAAAATTTTAAATTCGCGTCATTTCGAGATCTTACTTTCCCGTGTAGCTAGAGGCTTATAAATCGGAGTGTATGGTTTTTCATGCCACAGAACCCTAAAAACAAACTTACAAGTCCCTAGCTCCACGAAGAAGCGAGATATCGAAAAAGCGCCAATTCAAATTTTTGGTTTTCTCCTTTTTCTCCCCATGCGAGTTTTTCCACCCCAGGAGAAAATCTCCCCCGACTTTTTCCACAGCATAAATGTTGCGCATGGTTCTGTTGCGAACACCATAGCATGTGATGTGTGCCCAAAACTACATCGCTAAGATGATCTATAACACGCTGAAAATTTCGTTTCAGGAAGGCATGCACCAGCACTTCACTCGTGGCCAGCAACTCAGGAAGATCTATGTGGATGATCTCCAACTTGTCAGTGCAAAGTACAGCCGGTTCGAGGTGAGATTGCTATCACTTTTATTTCGAAAATATCTCGTTCACTCATTGTACATATTTGAGCATCTCCTTTGAGGGATGTTGTTGTATCCAAGAACTTTGCAGACCTTCATCCACTCCTCCGACTACCCTCGATCCTCCGCGTCCGTTCTTGCAAATCTCGCTGGATTCTATGCGGGTGAGTTGGTCGAGGAATCGAAATATCGGTAATATTCGAATTATATCTTAAGAATATTTAAACGCATTATCATTGGTATCAGGAAAGAATGAATGAGAAACAAATCGTTCTGTGAGCATTTTCTCATAATTCTTTCCTGATTCCTATGTTATCCACATTCCATGGCTAGCGATTTCCAGTTTCCCTCGTTATCTCAAAGCATGACACGCCTTTGTAAGCAAGAGGGAAGTGCTGATACTGAGAGTGTCCGTCATCTATCGGGAAGATGATAAGAACTTCTAGTGGTGATAGAGCTGGTAGAATGGAGAGAACAATTCTGATCTATCCTTGCACGCTTTTATGGGCCACGTTGTTTTCTCGGGTTTATCGTTGAGAATGCCAATCTGCCTCGTTATCTTCTACCTTCAAACCAAGTGACAGCAAAGATCTTAGAGAGTTTGACGAAATAAAGCAAATTAAAGTTAATACATGCTGCATTCCTCTCCTTCAGATTCCCCAACCTACCCCACCGGCATTGATTCGTGGCCCACAGGATGGACGCCGATTCCGATCCACACCGTGCCGCATGATGATGATTACGTGAGCAAGATTATTATCACTCTGCTCCTTCACATCTTTCATACTCGTGCAATAATAGCGACTAAGACCAACAATCCACGCATTAGTGTAGTTAGATTCGAAAAGGATGCAGGCGTTGGATCTTAGATGTTTAGATGTTCTGCGTGCCCGAAGCCCCAACCTGTCCTCGCTTCAAGCAACTACAGGACCAGCGATTCCAAACGAGAGAGTTCCAGGACTTCCTGGCCGCGAATTGGGTATGATTTTCTATTTGCCAAAACTCCTGAAAGCTGATCGTCGATCTCAAAACCTTGCAAGAACGAGTAAACCTTTTTAAATTTTAGGAATGTTGATGATCCAGTTATTGTCAGCACTTGGTATTTGCAAACAAGAAGATTTTGTGAAACTCATCTAGGGACCACCACGTGATATGCAAATGATGAATTCATGGCCCATGAACTATCTCAATTTGTTGATCTGTTATATAGAAACATTTTTTGTTCGCGGAAGACCAACTGAAATCCAATGGTTCTCGAGATATTCGCGTTTTACAAAAAAATCAGTTGTCGATAACGAGAGACTACAAACTACAAAAGCCCTATAAAATGTGTTCTAGACGAGGGCCGCGACTTTTGAAAGTTTCCAGTGATAGACTAGGGTAATGTGCATAATATATCCGAAAATCAGCCAATTTCATAATCGCCCCCGGTTATTATAGGAGATCAAAGATCGTTTTCAACCTATTATTTTGACCTGCCATAAAAACCGGGGGCGATTATGAAATTGGCTGATTTTCGGATATGTTATGCACAATACCCTAGTCTATCAATAGAAACTTTCAAAAGTCGCGGCCCTCTGTATAATCGGAAGATATAACACTCTATTCACTGATCTCCGGCTAGAATAACGGTTTTATCAAGGTTATTGGCACTAAAAAGGTATCGGGCGATTATGAATTTGTCTGTTTTTCTCAGTAAAGTTAGCTCACATAGTGTCCTAAACATCTGTGAAAACGGAACCCGCGGCCTATCAACTCCCTTTGAGTTATTTGACAACGCGCGTGACCATACGTGGTGGGGAGAGATGGTGGTCCCTAAAACTCATCCCAACTTATGATTTAAATATTAATGCCACCAACAAACTAAGAACTCTTGAAAAAAAATGTTATAATGAGCTTTTGTTCCAGAAATTGTTCGCCACGATCAACGCGAATTCGGGTGACCCGGAGAGCTACTCATACTGGGCACTGTACATGATGCACCAAGTGCTGTATATTGAGGTGAGATTGATTGAGATTCTTCGCTCAGCGCGCATCAGCTCGCAATTTACAAAATTAGAATGATTACGTTTCACATGCACTGTATAAGCGACATAGGTATTGAGTCATATTATGTGGCTCTTCTCAGTTTCTCCAGAAAAATACAATTGAGCTCTGTTCACTTTTCAGTGCATGAGAGATGTGAAGAGCTAATATGAGGCCGTTTGCGATAGAGTCGAGCAAATCAGCTTGGGTCTGGCACAGCTCAGAAAGGTCGGTTTTCTGAAAATGTGTGTTTTGGGGTTCCTAAGGGTGCTGATGACGATGGGCATGCTCATTTTTCATTTTGGGCCTTTTTTGGCTCCAGACGCCGTCACGTCGATATCGGGTTTTGAGGGATTCCGCGGCTCTCGATGCCGCTAAAATTAAGCCAGTATGGCTCCCAGGGTAGAATTTGATGCTGATCACGCCTGCACACTTCATTTTTGATTGAAAAATTCTCCACCTTGAAAACGGAAACTTTTCACTCAGGCGTTTGCGCGTTGAATGACCTGCATAGATCGAACCGGCTTGACGAGAGGATTTCAAAAAGGTATTTGCCAGAAAAATAGAGCGCGCGAACTCTGAGATTGAAACAAAACAGTGAATTGAAATTAGCAGTACAGGGACGATCTCCCTCTGACAGGCGCTTCCTCTTCGAGGAGTGAGAGAGACGAGACGAGAGAGCATGGGGAATTGAGAGAGCGCAGACAGGCAGAGAGGCGAGACTCGAGGTAGATCAAGTGAGAGAAGGGAAGAGGAGGGAGATAGGAAGGGGTCAAGGAGTAAACAAGTTGGAGACGCACCATTTCCGACCAATCTCGACTACTCTTTTGTTTCAATCTCAGAGTTCGCGCGCTCTATTTTTCTGGCAAATACCTTTTTGAAATCCTCTCGTCAAGCCGGTTCGATCTATGTAGGTCATTCAACGCGCAAAGGCCTGTGTGAAAAGTTTCCGTTTTCAAGGTGGATAATTTTTCAATCAAAAAATGAAGTGTGCAGGCGTGATCAGTATCAAATTCCACCTTGGGAGCCATACTGGCTTAATTTTAGCGGCATCGAGAGCCGCGGAATCCCTCAAAACCCGATATCGACGTGACGGCGTCTGGAGCCGAAAAGGGCCCACAATGAAATATGAGCATGCCGATCGTCATTAGCATCCTTAGGAACCCCAAAACACAAATTTTCAGAAAACCGAACTTTCTGAGCTGTGCCAGCCCTTGCTCGACTCTATCGCAAACGGCCTCATATCTCTTTGTGTAGGAGCAAACCACACATCATTCCAGAAAGCCTGCAAACTGATTGAATGAAAAGTTAGGTGGGGAATGGGAAGGGTAGGGAGGGAATATTGTGAAAGAGTAGTGCGAATCCGAAGTAGAAAAAGCGCCCAGAGCACCATTACTGAATTCCAGAAAGACTGCAATCTCACGCTGCCTGACTGGGTGACGGATGACTTCTACGCACAACTGGATGCGGCTATTCTCCAGGCCAACGACTACAGTTTGGGAGCGGGTGAGTGGCTTATTTCAGAAATGGTACGAAGTCATTGGTGAAGCCGGAATAACTCGTTTTTTCAAGATACATAAGAAATCGATGCATAGGTGGATGATGGTTGTTGATTTTGACATGCCCATGGAATAGGCTCTTTGAAATATTGGACCTTTGATCAGAGTCTTCTTGAGTCCGAAACCTGAATGACCCTACCCCTAAAACAGATCAAGTACGTTCAGAAGGATTCGGTCTCCCCACTGTCATGGAGATGGTCCGTCTCCAGAAGCTAAACCAAGATCACCATAGCTAAACCTAGATCACCATAGAAACATTAAGATTCCTAAGATACAAAGCAACCTTAACAAACGAAATCCCCAATAATAACTTTGGTAGTTTGCAGAAGGATTCGGCCTCCCCACTGACATGGAGATGGTCCGTCTGCAGAATGGACTCGTGTTGAAGAACTGGATCGACAACTTTGAAGGAGCGATAAATGGATCGTCCACGCTGAAATACGTTATCTACTCGGGAGTGAGTGATTTTTTCACTCAGGCTCCATTTCGACTGCTATCTTAACCATTACTTGTCATTTTGATCCGAAATGGAGAAACCGAAAAGGTTGGATGCGAATTATGATGATTTTCGCTTCATAATCGTCTGAAATATCGAAAAAAATCAATAGAATGAAGTAAATTTCCAGCACGATGCCGGCGTGAATGCTCTCCTATTCGGATGGCATGTGAAAGATCAGGTTCTCGGACTGGCCAATGCAGATTATGCATCGACAATTGCGTGCGAGTTGTGGGAGAGGGATGGACAGCATTATATCAAGGTTAGTATTCAGCTGACGGATTGAGTATCGAACCCTCAGCGAAGATGTGGAAGAATGGAAGCATTATCTAATAAGGATCTATTGCTAACAAAGTCTATTCTAGCTCCTATTCTCCGACAATGTCAATGAGGAGTTTAAGCCGTTTACTAGGTATGTTTACTTACTATTCTTTCGATATCCGATCGTTTCACTAGTCGCTTTTCTCCATACTCTTTGTGAGACAATGTGTACTGGATAGAAAACGAGGAGTCATGATCGATATTTGCGGAAACTTTCACTAGTACGCAATACTCTTCAGACTACTTCCTTGTTGCGATGACGATTTGTGTCCATTTGCCGACTTCAAAGCCTTCACTCAACCTACGATTGCGTCCGATCTCAGAAAGGTTTTATTCATGGTTTTCTCATTTTAACAATGATTTCTATTCAGGAATGCAACGCATAATCACTATTTAAGAATAAAAATTCGCATTTCGACTAAATTCTCACAATTCTTGCCAATGAGAGTGGAGTTCGCCTTCAAATCAATAAAGAAACAATTATTTATTGTATCAAAACACAATCATTCAATACCTGAAATGCAAACGAGATTAACACAGACTGAACGCTTTAATTCTCGATTTGTAAACATGACACCTCGAGGAGTCGTTGCATGAAGGCCGTATCGCGTCCCACGCTGCGTCCCTTAGACACGCTGTGCAACGACACCGCGAACCAAGACCGTGACGCATCTATCCACGCGTCTTTTCGATTTATGACGCGACGCGTAATAAAACTGGCCTAGAGGGACCTTAGAAAAACGTTTTATCGCTTTCAATTATCATTCAGTGCGCCTGAGTTGCCCCATTTAGCGAATTAATGAATAATAACATTATTTTCTCTTGTTCTTGCGATGCCAATACGCATTACCGGCAGTTCTCAATGTTTAGAAATTGTGTTCATTGTTTCAGCATGGATACTCGGGCCAAGCGCAAAGCCGAAGCCGAGAAAGAAGCAGCCAAGCTCCAGAAACGGTCTAGAAAGCCATCGGAACCAACCGATCCATCTCCATTCGAGGAGTTGCCACCAGAACTCCTATGGGAAATACTGGACTATGTTCCAACAGTAGTTCCTCATCTTAGAATGGTCAGAAAAAAAGAAAAAAATTGTATGAAAACAACACCCATGAAATATTGCGAAGGGTTGGGTCATCCGTCAAAAACTACGTTTTCTCGTGGAAGGTCACTCGATTTCTCAGGCTTCTCGCGGAATAAAGCGATGCGTTGAAGATTACGCACTACAGCAAAGACCGTCAATTCGTCTCGTTACTTATCTAAAACTGGAGTTTAAAAAAAGACAAGTGAGCACTGCTATTTGTGTGCTAGGTCGGAAGAGAACCGTCGGATGAGAACCGACTGGATAAGAACCATGAGCATATTCTGTCAATTACGCAATTCTTGCCTCTCAAACTCATCAGGTTCTCATCCAGTCGGTTCTAATCCGACGGTTCTCATCCGACCTAGTTCCCTATTTATGGATATTATACCGATATTTCCTCAACCAATCGATAAATATTGTTTACAGAAGAATCCACAAGGGTATCTTGTCATCCATGTTCCAACTACTGGAAAAACGTTCCCATTGTTCGAACTACGCATGCATCTTCTGCATGGGAATTTCTCGCTTCCAGATCCTCCTAAATTTGCCAAACGCATCGAACGCGCAAAGTCTGCGAAGGTGAGTTCTAATTTGCGCGTTTGACGCTGGTTGCGGAATCATTGCACTCAAGGACACTGATGATTACTGTTATTTTTCCGTTCAATTAAAAATAAAACAAATCCGAGAGCACGATGTGATAACGTAATTCCATGGCACTTATTTATTATAGGAGCCATTTTCACATTTTTCTTTGTTTAGTGACTCATTTTACAGCTGTACCGTTTCGAGTTCGGATCGATGAATAACTATGAGAAAGTTTTGGAGCTTTTGCATGAATGCATTGGCAAGAGGAGTGTGTTACATACTGATTTTGAGTGTAAAGAAGTTGATCATCCGCCTTTTCCATTCGACGCAGCCGCTAAGTTTCTGGAGCAACTCAGCTGCAATGATTTGAGGATTGATATCCCAAATCTGGACGATAATATGTACGTTTCGTTGTTGACTAACATTTACCCTATAAGAACAGTGTGTTCGAGAATGGCAGGTCAATCCCAGTGAGTTTCTAAACAGCAAACATATGAATTGTTCCATGATATTTTGAGCCTATTTCTTAGCCAGTCAGGGAAAATCTCATAGTGTCATTTTCTGATTGCATTGGAAATAGAGTGTGGAAAGCGAGAGTTTCCCTCCTCTTTTCACATACTATCTCACCGGTCAGAGTGACGAGAGAGTGAGGTTAATGAGGAGAGTCTACTATTGCTTTCCGCACTCTTATTGGAAAGTCTTCTGCGAACGAACTGTTAAGACAAGATACAATTGTCAATGTTTCACAAATTATTTACCCTAATTGCAGCTATCAAATGCTAGCTGCAAATATCATTCGAAACATCGGTCGCATCTCATTGAGGATCGTAGATTCGCCGAGACCACATGTGACAACTGTTTCCGATACGAGTACTTGTAACAACTCGAAACGACATGCACAATCTAGTATCTTCAGGAGCGCTCTTGATGCAATTAGCATCAAACGTTAGAAGGGTCGATATTCACCTATGTATCGTCGATATATTTAGCGGTTTACAACCCATCACTTCATCAGCAGGCATTCCAACTGATGAATGGGCCCCGCTTCTAATAGACATGTTCAAGACTGGCGTAATGGAGGATCTATCCATCAACACTAGTTGTAATGCTCCATTTCAACGTCTTCAAACAGCAGATATTCTCAGAGAGGTGAATATTACAATTATCTCTGAATTTGAGCTCTAAAATGACGATATCAAAGGATATTTTCAGCGAATACCGTTGCTCAACAGGAAACTGACTTTGAAAATGGCATGCGGCGCTTACCCTAATGGACTCGATTATCATAGCAACAACTTCCACATAACAGGTGAGACTCGACTGGCTCAGACTGAAAATATGTCATTTCAGCGACTGCACATGAGCTATGCATCAAGAGTTCTTCTTGAGTCCAGTCGATATCATTATCATGTTATCATTCTCTCTTTTTTGCACATTGTCTCTAAGAAACTAAATAAATACTATACCACCTAGAATAGATCTGTGTATCAAATTATCTTCTTGAATCCGTCCACTTTGTTATGGCGAGCTAAATACATATTTTTGCCACTTTCTCTGTTTTGTATTTGGAATTTTCTGGCATTTTTTTAAATGAAAGATGCAATAATTATCGATTAGGAAACATGGAACCAATTATCAGTCAACGCCGCGAGGCATATATCCACGCGTCATTTTCGATTTAGGACGCGACGCGCGATAAACCCGCGTCCTAGAGGGGTCTTAGCTTCTTTGCCCTGTATTATCGTTCATTGTGCCCCTGTATTGTTTTATTTGGAGAGAAACAACTTTTTTTCTCGTGTGCTTGTTATTCAAATACGCATTACCATCAGTTTTTAGTGTTCCGAGCGTACACTCATCATTTCAGCATGGATACTCGCTCCAAGCGCAAAGCCGAAGTCGAGAAGAAAGCAGCCGAGCTCCAGAAACGGCTTAGATATTCATGTGACCCAACTGATCCATCTCCATTCGAGCGACTCCCTCAAGAACTCCTATGGGAAACGCTGGAATACGCACCCGATGTAGTTAAACGTCTGAGAATGGTCAGAATATTTATTTGCTTTTTTTGTTGCTGTATGTATTTCGTTTCTATAACTTGAACAAAATCAGCCCTCTCGTGCGTTTTTATCCATGATAGATACATTCGAAAATTGTTGAATTTACCTTAAAATACTTATTGCGATCGTTTTTGCTCTATTATAGTCTTTTCAAATTTCAGACTTCCAGTGAAATGCAACGGCGCGTTGATGAATACGGACTGCAACAAAGACCTTCGATGTGCCTCGTTTCCCATGTCAAATTGGAGTTTAAGACGAGAAAAGTGAGTAATGTTATTTTTGTTGTACCAACTGCTAAAATTTTCTCAATAATTGTTAGATAATTTTTATAGAAGAATCCACAAGGGTATCTTGTCATCGATGTTTTAACTGCCGAGGAAACATTTCCATTGTTCGAACTACGCTTGAACCTTCTGCATGGGAATTTCTTGCTTCCCGAGCTTCCGAAATTCGCCAAACGCTTCAAACGTGCGAATTATTCGAAGGTGAGCTAGGAATTTTCTGTATGTTCGAAACTGGTTGCGTGTTCTACATCATTGCACTGTTCTTTCAACGTCAGTGAGGGATTGTCATTTTTTTCCTTTTTTGGGTTCATTTTTTGGACTAGTTGGCTATATCTGATGCACAATTCGCTAAAGAATTTGCATATGACACTTTGAATTTAGAAGTCTGCATTTTCAATAGAGCTAATTGTAAGTAATTTCGGGTTGAGCCTTGCAACCTTCGAATATATTCCTTTTCAGTTGTACCGATTTGAATTCGAAACTATGGACAACTATGAGAAGGTTTTAGAGTTTTTGCATGAGTGCATTGGCAAGCGAATAGATTTCCGGAATACGATTGAGGATAAAGCATTTGAACGTCCGCCTTTTCCATATGGCGCGGCTGCCAAATATCTGGAGCAGATCGGCGGCCGGGATTTAGTGATAGACTTCCCAAGATTCCGGGACGATATGTACGTGTCCTTGTTGACTTGTAACCACTAACTTAATGACATTCATATAATTCTATCTCCTCACTTGCAGCTATGAATTACTAACTGCAAAAAGCCTTCGAAACATCGATCGCGTCTCATTGAGTATCGCAGATTCAACTTTGTGGAGACCTTTTTCTGATACTAGTAGGAGCAAGAACGCAAAACGGAATTAATTATTTGAAATTTTCAGGTGCACTTTTGATGCATCTAGCAGAAAATGTTAAAAGTGTCAATCTTCACCTTCGTCTATACACCCTTGGAATCTCAACCGATGAATGGGCAGATCTTATAATAGACATGTTCAAGACAGGCATAATGGAGCGCTTCTCTGTTGACAATAATTATGGTTCCCCAATTCAGCAACCTCGTACAGTTGATCTTCTCAGAGAGGTGAATATTTTCATTATCTCTGAATTTGAATTCTAAAATGACGATATCGAAGGATATTTTCAGTATCTGCCTTTGCTCAACAAGAAACTGAATTTGACAATGGCCTGCAACGCTTACCCCAACGGACTCGATTATCATCGCAACAACTTCCACATAACAGGTGGGACCTGACTGGTTCAAGCTGAAAATATCTCATTTCAGCGACTGCACATGAGCTATGCATCAAGAGTTCTACTTGAGTCCAGCCGATGTCGTTATCATGTTATCAATCTCTCTTATTTTGCATATTGTCTGTAAGAAACGAAATGAATACTATACCAACTAGAATAGATCTATGTATCAAGTGATCCTCTTGAATCCGTCAACTCTGTTAACAAGAGATAAATAAATATTTATGCCACTTTCTCTGTTTTGTTTTTAGAATTTTCATACAATTTTTTAAACTGAAAGATGCCATAAAACATGGAACCAATCATCAGTCAACGCCGCGATGTATATATCCACGCGTCATTTTCGATTTAGGACGCGACGCGCGATCCTAGAGGAGCCCTAGCTTTTTTTGCCCTGTATTATCGTTCATTGTGCCCCTGTATTGTTTTATTTGGAGAAAAACAACTTTATTTTCTCGTGTGCTTGTTGTTCAAATACGCAGCACCATCAGTTTTTAGTGTTCAGAGCGTAACTCATCATTTCAGCATGGATACTCGGTCCAAACGCAAAGCGGAAGCAGAGAAAGAAGCAGCTGAGCTCCAGAAACGGTCAATACAATCATCTGAACCAACTGATCCATCTCCATTCGAGAAGCTCCCTCAAGAACTCCTATGGGAAACGCTGGAATACGCACCGGATGTTGTTCAACGACTGAGAATGGTCAGAATTTTTAATTACACGTCTGCACATTTCGTACGCAATTCGCATCCAGAAATTGATAAA
This sequence comes from Pristionchus japonicus, assembly GCA_900490845.1. Taxonomy (NCBI): domain Eukaryota; kingdom Metazoa; phylum Nematoda; class Chromadorea; order Rhabditida; family Neodiplogasteridae; genus Pristionchus; species Pristionchus japonicus. The sequence continues at coordinate 120,250 of LS514911.1, read as the reverse complement.
TCATCCTTTCTGTGAATCATTCATTTGTTCGAAAATTGTTTAATTTACCTTAAATTACTTTTTGTTATGGTTTTTTCTCTAATATATCTATTCAAATTTCAGACTTCTGGTGTGATGCAACGCCGCGTTGATGATTACGCACTGCAACAAAGACCATCGATTGGACTCGTTTCCCATGTCAAACTGGAGTTTAAGACAAGGAAAGTGCGTTATGCTATTTTTGATATTGCTGTTCCAATTGTCGTTTTTTTCTCAATAATGGATAGATCATTTTTACAGAAGAATCCCCAAGGATATCTTACCATCGATGTTTTAACTGCTGAGGAAACGTTCCCTTTGTTCGAAATACGCATGAATCTTCTGCATGAAAATTTTTTGCTTCCCGAGCTTCCGAAACTTGTCAAGCGCATCAAACGCGCGAATTATTCGAAGGTGAGCTTGGAATTTTCTGCACGTTTGAAGCTGATTGCGGAATCATTGCACTGATTGGGGAAGGGAACACCCATTCTTTCATTTGTTTTTAACTCGTTCTTGGGATGAATTATTTGACCTTCAAACAACTATCTTATTTACCTGAGCACACAATTTGCAACGATATTGCACATGACACTTTGAATTTAGAAGTCTGCATTTCCAATAGAGCTAAGTGATTTTGGGCAGAGCCTAGAAACCTTCGATTATATCCTTTGCAGTTGTACCGTTTTGAAATCGATACTATGGACAACTATGAGAAGATCTCAGAGTTTTTGCATGCGTGCATTGGCAATCGGAGTGATTTCCGGACTGATCTTGAGTGTAAAGAATATGATCATCCGTCTTTTCCATACGGCGCGGCCGCCAAATTTCTGGAGCGAATCGGCGGCAGAGAACTAATGATAGAAATACCAAATCTGGACGACAATGTGTGCGTTTTCTTGCTGACTTTTTTTAGAGAATAGCAGTACGTTCGAGAACGACGAGGTGAATTCCAGTAGCAATTGGCACTCTCCCAGGGAATTCTGGCTCAATAAGCTCTCTGAGTTTTTTTATAAGTCTACGCGCGTGTAATAATATTAATTGGAAGTACCTAATTTTCAATTTTTTCCAAATGACAAAAACTTGAAAAAATGGCTCGATTTTAACTAGCTAATTTGCCTCATTAGCTCACATAGCTTAATCCGGGAAAAACTCACAGCACCAATTTTTGATGCACTGGAGTTGATTTTTTAGTGGGAGAACTGACTAGAAAATTATTAATGTTTGCTGGTATCCGTTTGATTCAAAGTGCCAACTTGCAGCTATCAAATACTGACTTCAAACATCCTTCGAAACGTCGTGCGCATTTCAATGAGTATCGTGGATTACGCGCGTTACGGGACAAATGTGTTTGACATTAGTAGGAGAAACAACGCAAAACCGGGAAGAACAATGTGAAATCTTCAGAAGCACTTTTAATGCATCTAGCAGCTAACGTCAAAAGAGTCAATATTCGCCTGAGCTTGTACCGCCCTCCCGTACTTCCGTCTGAGGAATTGGCAGAGCTTATAATCGACATGTTCAAGACTGGCATAATGGAGGATTTCACTGTTGGCAATATTAATTATGACCCAACTCAAAGTCTTCAGTCAGCTCATATTCTCAGAGAGGCGAATATTTTCATCATCTCTTATTTTTACCAATAAAATAACCGAATCAAATCCTCTATTCAGCGCCTACCGTTGCTCAACAAGAAACTGAGTTTGAAAATGGCATGCAACGCTTACCCCAACGGACTAGATTATCATCGTAACAACTTCCACATAACAGGTGGGACTCGACTGGTTCAGACTCAAAATATGTCATTTCAGCGACTCCAACCGAGCTATGCATCAAGAGCCCTTCTTGAGCAAAGTCGAAATAGTTATATCGATATCGTCACTCATGTTTACCATTCTCTCTTATTTCGCATATTGTCTATTAAACTATAGGAATATTTGAACGTCTCTATTCTTGATTTCGAAATGACCTCGAGAAATATCTAAATAAAAGTAATGGACTAACTCTTGATACGAAACCAATGACACTACGAATAATCGAAGCGACGCATCAATCAACGCGTCTTTTTTCGATTCATGACGCGACGCGTTAACAAACTGACCTAGAGAGACCTTAACAAGACGTTTTTCTCGCCTTAAATTATCCTTTGTTTTCCCCTATATGCAATATTCACCTATTTAGAGAAAAAAACATTTTCTCTTACTCATATAATACGCATTGCCACAAGGTCGAGCGCTCTTGCTCATTTCCGGACAATAGGGTGAAATTTAATAGAGTTTCAGTGATTCCCCAAATGTTAAGGTTTCTCCCAGGTTCAGATGGCGGTTATTGGGGGTGCTTAGATATGTCCGGAAATGTGCATGAGTGCCGAGTTCTCAATGTTCACAGACAATGTTCATCATTTCAGCATGGACACTCGGTCCAAGCGCAAAGCCGAAGAGGAAAAGAAAGCTGAGCTCCAGAAACGGTCTAGAAATTCAGCTGACGAAACTGATCCATCACCATTCGAGAAGCTTCCTCAGGAACTGCTATGGAAGACACTGAACTACGCACCTGATGTAGTTCGGCGTCTGAGAATGGTCAGATTTTTTACGACTCGTAGATCGAGCGATGGCGATTGGAGGTGGAAACTACTATGTAATCCCTCCGTATTCGCTACGACCCTTTATTGGGGAAATATTGGCTGCTCACAGTTGCAGTTGTCTTTTCCTACTTTCTTGCCAATGTTAATCTACGAATGTTCGAAATTGGTTGAATTGACCTTACAATGCATATCACGCTTCTCACCTAAGACTCGGCCTGAATCTGGCAGCGAGCCAAATTTCAATGCCGGGTTTTCTGCGGTTTTGGGCCCTCCTAGATCCCCTAGTCCACTATGAAAGGATTAGTTACAGAGTTGATACTGGTAAGGTGCATCATGCCAAATTCAAGGCCGTGCTTCTATGCTTCAACGTGAGCATAAAATAGAGCTCGGGGCCTGATTTAGATTGCGCTACTGATGCTCCATCGATCCACACCCATTGCGAATCCATAACTTCATTCATCCTCGAGATATTTGCATAGAACTGTATCTCGAAAACCGCTCGAAAAGCCACGATTCTTATTGCATATTCGGATAGCTCTCGTCAAGGGCAGTCGAATGGTACCCCTGAAATCCAAAATAAATTGAAGCTGAGTTATATTCCATGCTGACAAACCAAAAATCTATCAAAATAATGAAAAATCCAATCAATGACGAAAGAAACGCAAACTCATTCCACTCTTTCGAAGGCATTGACGCGGTCTCATTCGCGTCGTATTCATTTGTGTTTCACTTACCATTGATTGGATTTTCAATAAATTGATTGATTTTTGGTTTTTCAGCATAGAATACAACTCAGCTCCCGTTTATTTTGGAGTTCAGGGGAACCATTCGATTGCCCTTGACGAGAGCTGTCCGAATATGGTTTTACGAGCGGTTTTCGAGATACAGTTCTATGCAAATATCTTGGGGATGAATGAAGTTATGGATTCGCAATCGGTGTGGATCGATGGAGCATCAGTAGCGCAATCTAAAACAGGCCCCGAGCTCTATTTTATGTTCACGTTGAAGTATAGAAGCACGGCCTTGAATTTGGCAGGCTGCACCTTACCAGTGCTGCAGCTCATTGGGGAATCATCCCTATCACTAATCCTTTCACAGGGTACCTAGGGGTGTCTAGGAGGAGTCAAAACCGCATGAAACCGGGCATCGAAATTTGGCTCGCTGCCAGATTCAGTCATTCTGAACCGAATCTTACGTGAGAGGTGTGATATTATGATAGTTTTTTTTCTATTTCTCGTTGTCGATTCAATTTTCAGACTTCTCGTGAAATGCAAAGACGCGTTGACGATTACGCACTGCAACAAAGACCTTCGATTTGCCTCGTTTCCAATGTCAAGCTGGACTATAAGACAAGAAGATCATGTTTAGAGAAAAATCGACAAAAGTATCTTACCATCGATGTTTTAACTGCTGAGGAAACGGTCCCATTGTTCGAACTGCGCATGAACCTTCTGCATGGGAATTTCTTGCTTCCCGAGCTTCCGAAATTTGCCAAACGCTTCAAACGTGCGAAATATTCAAAGGTGAGCTCTAAATTTTCTGCATGTTTGAAGCTGATTGCGAAATCATTGCACTGATTGGAAAAGGGAACACCCATTCTTTCATTTACTTTTAATTCGTTTTTTGGAATAATTATTTGACCTTCAAACAACTATCCGATTTACCTGAGCGCATAATTTGCAACGATTAGCATAATATATTCCAAATTGTTTCCATTTCAGTTGTACAGATTCGAATTCGATTCTATGGACAACTATGAGAAGGTCTTGGAGTTTTTGCATGAGTGCATTGGCAAGCGGAGTGATTACCGAACTGATATTCAGTGCAACGAATATGATCATACGTCTTTTCCCTACGGCGAGGCCGCCAAGTTTGTTGAGCAAATTGGAGGCCGGGAACTAGTGATACATATCCCAAATCTGGATGACAATGTGTACGTTTTCTTGCTGGCTTGTAACCTTTTTTTTAAAGAATAGCATTGCTTTTGAGAACGACGAGGGGGGAATTCTAGTAGCAATTGGCACTCTATAATAATAATAATTAGAAGCAAAGGAATATTCTGACAAAATAAGCTCTCCGAGTTTCACATGGTTTTTTATATGTTTTTTTATAATAATAATAATTAGAAGTACCTATTTTTAAAATCTTCAAAATCACAAAAACTCAAAAATGGCTCGATTTTAACTAGATGGTTTGCCTCATTAGCTCGCATATCATGATCCGGGAAAAACTCACAGCACCTATTTTTGGTGTACTGGAGTTGACTCTTTCGCGAAAGAACTGACTAGATAATATTCAATGTTTGATGATATCCGTTTGATTCAAAGTGCCAACTTGCAGCTATCAAATACTAACTTCAAACATCCTTCGAAACGTCGTGAGCATCTCAATGACCATCGATGATTCAATGCTTTACGGGCCAAATGTTTCTGATAATAGTAGGAGAAACAACGCAAACCGGAATGAACAATATGAACTCTTCAGAAGCACTTTTAATGCAGCTCGCTGCGACTGTCAGAAGTGTCAATATTAGCCTGAGAATCTACCGTGTTCCCGTAATTCCGCCTGTGGAATTGGCAGAACTTATAATAGACATGTTCAAGACTGGCATAATGGAGGATTTCTATGTTGACAATATTAATTATGCCCCAACTGGCCTTCAGACAGCTAATATTCTCAGAGAGGCGAATATTTTCATTATCTCTCTTTTTTTACCAATAAAATAACCGAATCAAATCTTCTATTCAGCGCCTACCGTTGCTCAACAAGAAACTGACTTTGAAAATGGCATGCAACGCTTACCCCAACGGACTCGATTATCATCGAAACAACTTCCACATAACAGGTGGGACCTGACTGGTTCACGCTGAAAATATGCCATTTCAGCGACTCCAACCGAGCTATGCATCAAGAGTTCTTCTTGAGTTCAGCCGATACCGTTATCATGTTTTCCATTCACTCTTATTCCGAATATTGTATGTTAAAAATCAAAATAAATGTGATTACTCTATCTCTTTATTCAATTTTGAAACTAAATACGATAATTTAACACAAACTGAGTGAATGTGCTAATTCTCGACGCGCGGCCACAGCAAATCAAAGCCGCGACGCCTAATTCAACTCGTTATTTTCGTTACTGACGCGACGCGTAATAACACTGAGGGACCTTAGAACACTTTGTCTCTCTTTCAATTATCGCGCGGTATATCCATAGCTACTAAAAACCTTTACTTCGATCTATCTTCACGGTTCCCTTATTGTCCATGAAACTTTTTCGTTTTTATCATGTCTTAGTGCTTACACGCTTAGCTGACAGTAAGCAATGATTTTTCACTTTATTTTAGCATGGAAACCCGATCCAAGCGCAAAATAGGAGAGAAGAATGACGATGTTAAGCAGAAGCTGACTAAAGACGGGCCGAAACAAGACTCGGCTCAAGGTACAGCCACTCCTGACAGTACTACTCTTCCATCACCATCTCCATTCGAGGAGCTGCCTCCAGAAATGATATGCTAAATACTTGATTACGCGCCCGAGGCTGTACTGCAGCTAAGAGTGGTCTGTGCACATTTAATCATGTTTTAGCGGTTAACAAGATCATGTATATCAAAAATTCGTTTCAGGCCTCTCGCGGAATGCAAAAATGTGTTGATGAATACGCAAAGCAACAAAGATCGTCTATTGGGGTGTTGTATGAGCTACAAATGCAGTGGAAGACTAGACAAGTAAATGATTGTTTTTGTTGATTCTTCGTCTATGAATGGCCTATTACCGAAAATATTTATCAAATTGTCATTGTAGAAGAACCCAAACGGATATCTCGTCTGCGACCTTTTTGTTGCTGCGAGAAAATTTCTTTTATTCGAATTACGCATGCAACTTTGGCATGGATCTTTCTCACCTCCTAGACTCTCTAAGCTCATCAAACGTATCAAGCGTACCTATTTCGGACAGCCTAGATTTGTGAGTTTTGATCCATTGCTTTATGAGCTGCTGATAGTACCTGAACATTACATTTGAGAGCTATAATTCCAGCTCTACCGTTTTGAGTTCGAATCTGTGGACAAGCACAAAGAAGTGCTCGATTTTATGAACAAGTGCATGGGCAAACGAATGGAAAAGATCAGTCTAAAATGCGAGGAAATAAATCCACCGCCATTTCCTTTCGAAGCGGTAGCAAAATTGATAAACACTTTCAGCAGCCCACAATTAGAGATCATTATCCCAATTCTAGGGGGCAATGTGTAAGTTTTTTTTCTGAATACTTTGGTGAAATCACCTTATTTCAGAAATGTACTACTAAATCCGAACATCCTTCAAAATATAGACAAAGTCTACATGGATGTTCGCGATGTCGTGGTTTCTGACCCGAGTGAGGCAAAAAAAATTTGATCATAGAGTGCATTATCTCATTTCAGAAGCGCTTTTCCTTAACATCTCGTTGTTCGTAAAAAGAATTTATTTGAACGTTCACAATAAGCACGCCGATGCATTGAACGAATTCGCCGGAATACCCCACGCGGATTGGGCTCAGCTGACTGTCGAGATGTTCGAAAATGGAAAATTGAATGGCCTGTGTATTTGTAATGCATTTAAGTCAGACATGCTTGGTCGTCCTGGCATCGATGTACTCAAAGAGGTAAAATTTTCCGTTTTTTTTTATCTGAGAGCGATTACTAAGATTAACACAGAATATTTTCAGCGCCTTCCTATGTTGAACAAAAAGCTCGATTTGAGAATTTCGTGGCGCGATTACCCACGCACAAAGAATGATCTAATTTATGAGCTCAGCATTAATACTTAGACTTTAAAAAGGAAGTCTACTACTGGAATATCTTTTCGTTTCAGCACTTTCTAAATTCCACTTTCATAATTGTCTAGTTTCATACCACTTCACGTTTGTTGAAAGATAAATTCGTTTCATATTTCAACGAAATCTCTCCCAGCCTCTTCAACAAGAAGGGAAACCTCACTTTCAAGGAAGGCACAGCTACCATCGTTGATTTCCTTTCCTGGCCGCGCACTCTCTATCACTGAATGCGGCTTTAAAGCGAAAGCATGCACACACAATCACTCGCACGAAAATATCAATGACAACATCGAGTATCGAAAAAGAGTCAACGCCTCAGATAAACTCTGTTATCAACGATAGGCTTATGACGCGGAAAGGTGAGAGAGCGGCGAGCAGAGATGAGAGTGATGAGAGAGATGAGAGGGATACACGCACTTTGCTAGCTTGCGGATTTTAGACTTTCACCTTACGCGCGTTTCGCTCTCTTTCACTTTTCGTACAATCAACGTTTAGTTAATTACAACTTCGCAAAGGAATGCAGGACGATTTGGAGTGTAATACGCTGGCACTTCGACAGGGGTGAGTCTTCATTGTCTTACATTTGCTGAATTAAACCTATATTTGTAAAAAATATAGTTATACATCAGAACTTCCCCTTTTCAGCCTGACACGTGCGCTTCACTGTCGAAAATGTCGATTAGCGTTGGACGAGTCGTGCTTCACCCAGTGCCCATCGCGAGAGAGTCACAAGTACTGTTTACACTGTACCAGAGTAGCGATTCACCAGCAGATGAACCAACCGGTTCGTTGTTCCTTCGAGTTTTACATGAGCAAATGACTAGCAAATCGATAACAACATTTCGAAATATTGTTTTTTCTTCAGAGCATTCTCTGTCCTTCTGGGAAGCGCTGTCCTTGCAGCGTGGGAGACCCGCGTCCCTGGGCATTCACCAACGCTTCAATTCGATTGATTCTGGAAGGATACTCGTGGCTGACCTTCGGGGACTTTATGAGGTGAGAGACTGACGTTACTTATAGTGTATCAAGTGCTCATCGAGAAAGCTACCGGTCGAGTCTCATGCAACCATATTTCCCGTTTAAGGGTTCATTGCCCTCAGTATTGCGGGATGTGCTTCAATAGAGTGTCTGCTACGGACTCCTTCCTGTGCCCCGGCCCAGCTAAACATCGATTCTGTTGGGATTGCACTCGGAAAAGCATCAAGGAACAAATATTGGAGGAGGTGCGAAGTTACGTTTTGTTTAGAAGGCTTAGCTTATTGATTACGGTGTCAGTTGTCAAGAAGAACGATATTTCGCTAGTGTTAAATTATCTTCTTGAACACATCCTTTGAAAAACCAAGGTCACTTGGTGGTTCAGAATTTAGCGAAAAGGAAACTATAAACGTTTAATTTCAGAACATTCTCTGCCCTTCGGGAGAGCGCTGCCGCATAAAGAGAGACGACTTTCGTCCCTGGGCGATCTCGAACGAGAGAATTAAGGAGATTCTGGAAGGCATCGAGGAGCTAACGTTCGAGAAGTTCATGGCGTGCGTTTCTAGTTGCTTGTTAGTTACGAATGTTGACCTTCGTAGCATATTCTTGAAAGTATGTTATGACGTGTTTTCCAGGATCAACTCTCCCAACCATTGCACGAAGTGCTACATTCGACTCATCTACCCGAATTACACCCAGTGCCCAATCGATCGACAGCATCGATATTGTTTTCCCTGCACAAGAACTAGCATCCGGGAACAAGTCATGCTACGGGTATGTGACGCGAAAGCAACGCCCGCGTTGCGTGACCGCGCCGCACGCAGGATGGCATGGTCGTTTTTGAGCGTTACCTACATAGATTTCAGGAAATTGGCTGTCCATCTCGCGAGCAGTGTCCACGAAGCGCGCAAGACTTGCACCCGTGGGAGTTCAGGGTGGACGAAATTCAGCGTGTACTGAATGGCTACCAGGAGCTCACGTTCGATGAGTACTTGAGGTGAGTTTTTGGGTACTTCTCAAGTTCACCAGAAAAGTAAAAAAAAATTAAAAAATAGGAACTTAATTGGAATGAGTGAAACTCAGCGATTCTTCGGATCATTAGAGAAGTGATGAAAAAAAAGAAAATTAGAAAAGTGACGAAACATATCTTGCTACTTCAGCAATTTCATTTAGATTCTTCGTTGAAAGCTTTGGCAAATGCAGTGCTCATTTCAGGAGACGCGCAACGGTCGCTATTGTTGTTCAGGCAGCAGGTTTCAATCCCAATCTTCCAGCCACTGCGGGATAATTGTAATGAAGTGCAAACTGCACATTTGGCACTCATTCTAGCTCAATTTTCTAATATGGACGAATGAATGAATAATCACTGCAGTTTTCATCGGTTGTATTCACTATTTTGGCCTCATTGCTCACTCACCAAGTTGGGCTATCTGTTTTATTGTGGCTAACTCTTGGATGATTGCATTTTCCTTATTCCACTGTTCTTCATTTAGACTACAACTTTTGCTCTGTACGAACTTCCGTTCGACTCTTTCCTCATATTTATTCACTTATGTTCAGTATGATATTTTGAAAAAAAAATTATCTTCGACTATTTGTATTATGTCATTTCCGCCGATCATTTTATTATTACGGTTATCATGATAATCACAATATTGAGAATAAAGATAGAACAGCTCACGTTCTTTTTCTGAATGGTTTGAATGGTATTGACAAAAAATGGTCCTTTTGATTTACTAAACTCCTTAAACGATATACAAGAACAACAACCTTGCTATCATTGACACTGTCACGATTGCAGTAGTCGAAATTGCACATGTAGTATTTGAGTAGGAGAAATTGGTGGAAGGAAAACGTCTCAACATAATTGTATTAGACTTCATCAATTTTGATTCAATACCTTTTCCCCATCCAGCCTGCCATTTTCCAGAGTATCAAAAAGTTGAGTGCCTCCCTGCGCCCATTGCGTATCATAGATATAATCCAAACAACCTCGTGTAGTGGTTCCGTTAAAGTTATTGACATAACACAATTGACCGTAGCAAGTGAGGTTGTCGAAATTCTGAAGACACCTCAATTACTAAGTCGAAAACCGTTCGTTTACATCATCCGAATATGTGAAACAAGCGATAGATTGGTGATCATCGGTGGCATTTGACGAGATATTAGAATGCAGTGCACAGTCCTGAACTCAACTTTTCTAGATTCGAAATTGTTCAAAAACTTACCTTTGTGGTGCATAATGCCAGCGAATAAATGGTAGGAACCGCCACTTGTTTGTTCATTTTATCCAATTCGGTCTTTGAACTTTGATCAATGAAAACTGCGTTCGGATAAAGACTGAAGGATTGATTGTGCTCGACAAAACAAGATACCCAACTAATATAAGCTCGTTGGTTCGTCGAAATTACGACATGGGTCCCTGCAGAGTTCAGGGAGGTACAATAATTTCAAGTATTGAATTTGAAATAAACCTGGACGTATCATTGGTGAACATGCATGCCGGGCTGTCACACGTTCGGATAGTGTTCTGAAATAGCCGACTCTAAATTACGTCGCATTGGGATGTTCTCACTAGTGAGCATAATTACCCGTCGTAGTGGAAATACTGGTATCGTTTATAGAGCTTTCAGAATTTATCTGAGATCAACCTGGTCAGTGCAGTTCAATTCCATTGAGAAAAAGCTGCTTGGGGGCGAGGGACTAGCCAGTTGGTGTGCTTCAGAGTTGCAGAGATCCGAGCTGCGAATGGAACTTGTTATAAATTTTTTATTCCACGTAATTTCGGTATTGATGTCAAACTAGAACGGAAGACTCTCACTCGCAAGTGCACAGCGTTCTTGCTGTCAGGCTGCCGAAACAACCCCTTTCCATCGCAACGTTGGCTATGCAACTCTGCAAATGATAAAAGAGCATTGGATGCGTTTTGATTCTTGCATGTGACCACCATTTCGAACCTGGACTTGGCGTTTTTTTGAAAAATATGTGATTGCACACAATTCGCCTGTGCAGAAAGCAGAAGTGCTGAAAATAGTTTGAAAATCTATAATGAAGCAAATCAACCTCGAATTCATGCCCATATAAGACTGATGGCATCGCAGGGAATATATTGTTGAAACGATGAGGAAAAATAGCAGGATTAGCCTAAGGAGAGAGCTCATTGCCGAAAAGAATTAATAATAGACATTTCCCTACACTATCGCACAACGAATAAAAGCATCTGCCTCTGTTTCAAAATGCAAGCGTAATCCGCATTGACGCAATTTTGGCAAAATTGGTCTGAAAAGTCCGGAATCTGCTACCACAAAAAGGGCACAAAAAAGGCCTCTTCCAATTTTTTTTGCACGCTGGATCTGTTTATTTTCATGCGCACTCTCCTCCCTTCTCAAACGCCGTCGTAGAACTGTTCTCGCTTAGTGAGTTGCGACGTCGTATCCGCCCTTACCACTCAAAGAGGCAGATGTTTTATAGAGGGCTTGAAGGAACCATAAACTTGCTTACGTTTTCCTGCAATGTGCACTTTTCTCCTCCGCGTTTTATTGATATCACTCAAAATCCTTACAATGATTGACGCCCTACAATGTCATCAATCTCGTTACGGAACAAATCCGAGGTTCGTGTTCACATTTACTGTGTTTTCGTTTGCCCAAGAGTCTTCCTTTGAGCACTCCTACGTTTTGCGAAGGTGATTCGTGCGCAATCACGTACCATTCCGGACGTCGTCAAGTTCAGGTTGGCAGCTTTTTCTTTTGCGAACAAGCGAAAATATGGCTAACAATGAATTTGGCTAACTCCATTAACGGATCAACTTTGTCTGATTCGAGTCTGGTTTTGTGTAAATTTTCCAGGGCTGCATAACCAACGTCGGCGTGAATTCTGGTTGCTATGGAAACTCGTCATCGAGATTGTTATGCGCTTGCAAGTGAGATATTTTGATTTTTTTCAGCGGGATTTCAAAATTGACTTCGAACAAATTTCTCATGACTATGCTACACTTGTATTCACAGAACGGATCGTTGCAACTCTGAAACGAACAAGCTGTTGACTCGCCCTAGACCCTCAATGAACTTGCTAGAGCACCAAGGGAATTCAAATATTTCTCCATGCTTATCAGTATGTTTGTTTGTCAGCAGTTGTTGTTGTTGTTGTAATCTCACGTGAAACAGTCTTAAAAAATCATCGTTCTTCGTGTGCGGAACTTAAATGATTGAAATCTATTTTCCGGTGTTTTTATGAGAAAAATGAGCCAGAACAGTCTTGGAAAAGCGTTGCACTTGCTCAATACGTGTGAACTGCAATCTTTCAGGAAACTTGTGACAGCCCAGCATGCATGTATACCAATGATGCATCTAGGTTGATTTGAAATACGAGAACACGTATGACAATCAATTGCAGAGACAGATGTCACAATTTCGACGAACCAAAAATCTTCTATGAGTTGAGTATCTCGCTAACTCTAAAACCGAAAAATCATTCAGAGTTTATCCGAATATTGTTTTCGTCGACCAAAGCTCACGTTTTGAACTGGACAAGTTTAACAATCCTGTTGTCCTTCAAACATTTTCTTACTTGGCATTCTGCTCAGAAAAGGTCATTTCTTCAATTCCGAAACATGTAACGGAAAATATTCAGGAATGTGTGGAACATTATAACATTTTGAGCAAATCGCCAGAATCGCTTAGATATGTCGCTTGTTACACATTTTCGGATGATGTGCGTCAAGACCACCTAGCTCGTTCAATTTCGCACTCAGAATAAGAATGAGCATACTTGCTATGGTCTATTGTGCTACGCCAGCAGCTTCAACGGATCAACGACGCGTGGTTGCTTCGACTATGTCTTTGATGCGAAATGGTTCTATGATGAGACAGAGGATTTTGAACGTCTGATACATGACAGGAGGACTAAGGTGAATCATACACAAATTTGAGTAAGATTTATTTCCAGAAACATGAATATTTTCAATTCCTCCTTCTTGAATACTACTTCTGCAATGGAAATTTCTGCAACCGAGACAACGTCAGCGATTTCAAGGTCAAGAGGTTTCACATAGCTAGAGACCACAAGATGAATGCCCGAATTTTCGGTAAAGCATATCATTTCAGAGGAAAAATGGGAGCGCTAACATTTTATCGGTCAATGTTCTCATTATCGTAAGTACGGCTATCGTAAAGTCGTTGTGAGCTACATCAACATCCGAATCCTTTTTAATTGTCTTAATATTTTTTGTCTGAATTTTTTCCTCTAATCGTTTTTTTCTCATGTGCATTCATTCAAAAGATCTTGTTAGTTATGCATGTACGTGGTATCGCATTCCGTTATTCCCAATGTGTGTCAGATGTAAAGCATGGAATAAAAAATAAAAAATGATAATTGGACTCTGCAGTTCTGCACTGGTCTGATCTTGTTGCACAGACAATAATGATAAATATTTTTTTCGTAATTACGCAGTTAAAACATAACCTGAACAACTGTGGAAGGGACAAAGCTCTCTCGCTGTGCAAATTGACCTTGCACGGAAGTCTCATTTTACGTGTGCACAAGTAATCAGGAGAAAACCCTGCACCTGCTCTGAACAGAGAAGGAGTAGTCGCAAAAGGCAACAGTTACGTCGAAGTCCCAACCAAAGCAGAAGCTCGGACGAGATCTTGGCAATGTCAGATATGAGGTGTACGTTCGCAAGAGAGAGAGTAAGGAGTTGCACCTGCACTGCGAAAGGTTGATTTGAGCGTTAAATCAAGTCCTACGACGAAGCAGATCTGAATTCGAATTTATCGTCGTTGCTAGTGGAAAAGATATATCGAGAGAAGTGAAAACACCTGCGTCAAGCAGAAAAGGAAATTGTCGCTAATGTTAAGGCAACGAGACCACTACAACTTACGATACTCTGCATGTCGACTCACACAATTCGAGCACCATGAAGAGTACCATTGTCATTCTTTTTTTCGTGAGTATATGTTGAAGAAATACTTATCATGAATGTATCATCATTTTAGCTGCCTCCTCCAGACAACGTCTTGTGATAATTCAATAATCAAAATCGGAGACTCAAGTTGCAGTATCATAATTACGCAAGAATCCTATAGCGAAATCATCTGCGAAAATAGCCCGAGTCGTCTGCGGCAGCATCCACTACTTCTTCTTTCGCAAGCATAAAGGTAAAGGTATTACCGTATGCACTTGCGTCCTGCGGGAGCCCACTGCTAGGTGACAATATGTAAAGGCCAATTCAGTCCGCAGGACCTAATCTACTCTTCGGACCTACTTTACTGCGTGATCTAGTCACTACCAATTCCCCTTGCGCATAGTACGCGATATACAGAGTTCAACCTTCACAACCAAGTAAATCGCCTACTTTTTTCATCTTTTAAAAAAATATATTTTTCTTACTCGTTTTCGTGGTTCTTTCACCAAATTCTTCCCTGTATGCTACCTTTTTCGGGGTTTTTTTTCTTCGAAATTCAGGTAATGGTCGTGGACAAGAACGACCCTTGGAGGTGGTACTGTTCCTTCTGGTGCGACGGCTGGGGCAATTGCAAAGTGCCGAAGCACATGCCGCCCGCATTCGCCGCCGTACGCTACACGATGACGGTCATATCACTGATTCCTCTCCTCAGCCTTTTGTTTCATCATATGATATCGTACATGCTGGAGAAAACGGAACGTTTACCGTTCAATACGCGCTATTGGAGAACTTTGCGAATACATCTATGTATTTGAGTGTTTGGGCTCGATCAGCTCGATTTTCTCGTGACAAGCGTGATATCGGGATAGTTTCCCGCACATCGACTATTGGCTATCGAATGAGCCCAACCACGACTCTCGAATAGGTGTATTCGCAAAGTTCTCCAAAAGCGGAGATTGAACGGTAAAGCCCGGTAGCCGTTCTGATTTCTCCAGCATGTACGATGCATCTAGTACTTCGTTACCTCAGAGAGATGGGACTTTATTGGTGCTTGAAAGTATGCCCACCTAACTCTTGCCTTATTTTTAGGGTGTCTCCATCGTTATCACTGGATTGAGCGCATTTATTGTGATTATCTCGAAATCTGTGAATCGGTCCTACAGCGGGATGCTCCTGCTCTCATTGGTACGTTTCCAGTATGTTTTTATAAAGCCTTTTTATTTTTTCACTTCACCCCAATTCGTTCGATCAGGTTGCTTGGATGTCTGTGGATGTTGTCGTGCAATTGCTGGGTGATCCTTTCTTGCTATTTTCGATAATGTGCATGTACCGGCGACAACCGTTGACAATAGTGAAAGCGGCAGCCGGAGTAGTCAGTTTTTAGCTTTCATAAGACATTTTAAAAATAAGAAAACTATCATGCAAGCAAAGTGTCCATTCAGGCAATAGTGCAATCGCTCATAATGTTCGGAGTTGTCGTGTACTTTTCGCTGTTCATCTATCGACATCAGGTGAACGTGATTTTGTTCCTATGGGTTTCATGATCTAAAAATAATAATAAAATACATATAAGACACTTTTTGAAAAAATGAAAATATTCTTGGCAAAGTGGAAAAAATCGATCTCCCTCAAAACTGGTGTGCAGGTAGTACTCACCGAGTGTTGCTCACCTGCAGCTTACGGAATCACCTGGGTCACTCTCCGACGAGCGGTTAAGTATGTTTCATTGAAACGTAACCCAGCCGACTTCGCGATTTCGCAATCATTTCGAACAAGCGATGGTGCAAAAAATGTACAAAATTCAGGTGACCATACACACCAAGTTTCATCCCGATCACATTCAAACTCAACGAGAAAAATC
Source organism: Pristionchus japonicus (assembly GCA_900490845.1). Lineage (NCBI taxonomy): Eukaryota > Metazoa > Nematoda > Chromadorea > Rhabditida > Neodiplogasteridae > Pristionchus > Pristionchus japonicus. The sequence continues at coordinate 104,100 of LS514911.1, read as the reverse complement.
AATTTTTCGAAAGATATTTTATATTTTAAATTGCAGCTCAGCGGGGAGTTATGATAACTCGCTTTTTTATTTCATAAATTGAAAGATAAACTATCCATCTTGCTCCCATAGAAAAATGAACGAAATTTAAAAATACGTATTTAGCCAATTTTGGCAAAGAACGCACAAAACTTCGAATAAAGTCAGTTCTTGATCGGCCAAACTACCGTATCCAAAATTGAACAAAGTCTGCAGCTCGACAACGCAAAGTAGGTTTAGCTTTTCTTCAAGACTGTAAATGACTGTAAGACTCAACGAGTCTAACGTGCCTATTGAAAGTATTTTTGCTTCAATTGTGTATTTTTTTAAAAGTCAGTCCTCGATTTAGATACGGTAGTTTGGCCGATCAAGAACTGACTTTATTCGAAGTTTTGCGCGTTCTTTGCCAAAATTGGCTAAATACGTATTTTTAAATTTCGTTCATTTTTCTATGGGAGCAAGATGGATAGTTTATCTATCAATTTATGAAATAAAAAAGCGAGTTATCATAACTCCCCGCTGAGCTGCAATTTAAAATATAAAATATTTTTCGAAAAATTGATTTTTCTCGTTGAGTTTGAATGTGATCGGGATGAAACTTGGTGTGTATGGTCACCTGAATTTTGCGCATTTTTTGCACCCATGCTTGTTTGAAACGATTGCGAAATCGCGAAGTCGGTTGGGTTACGTTTCAATGAAACATACTTCACCGCTCGTCGGAGAGTGACCCAGGTGATTCCGTAAGCTGCAGGTGAGCAACACTCGGTGAGTACTACCTGCACACCAGTTTTGGGGGAGATCGATTTTTTCCACTTTGCCAACGTTATGTACAAAAATTTTCACTTTCTCAAAAAGTGTCTTATATAGAATTTATCTCATTTTTGTTGTAGATAATAGCACCGGCCGATTCTCGTTTCAAATTTTCCATGCGAATACGAATCACATTTCTGGCATTTCTGACGGTTCCGTATTTGGGAATCGGCCCATTGTTTTATGTGAGCATGAATCATTTTATTTGAATAAATTTACAAATATTTTCAGAGCGAATGTTCCCCAATTGAAGATACATTTTACAATTATAATGCTAGTAGAACAGTTAGGGCTTATCAGCGATATGAAAGTGCCAACATTCACTTTTTTCAGAGAGAAAAACCCAGTATTGAGTCAACTTCGGATCGAGCTCGACTTGATTTTTTTCCACTTCCTGCCTCCTATTACTTAGTGCTCATATTCGATGCCTTTTTCGCCTTGTTATTCATAATGATGGTTAGTTTGTTTCCGCACTTGCAGTATAAATAAAAGAAAAATCAGGACAGACGTTGTTGCTTCATTTCTTTATCAATGCTTAATTAATTAAATCTTTATTTGCTAATATTTTTCATTAGTCACTTTCAGGTCGGAAACCATACGTTCGCAGTTATAGGAGCAGCTAGAAACATTAGCCCGAATACGCGACGTTTGCATCGAATTCTCACCAGGTCACTTATTTTCCAGGTAAACCAGATCAAGTACTATTCATCTATCGAACAATGACTCAAAAGGTTGGGACTATAATAGATAGATAGGATGAATAAATTTCATCAAGATTGTAAACAAATATTAATGTTAATCCCTCTTTCAGGCTCTGACTCCGTTCATTTTTATAATTGTTCCAATCATCATCGGATCCATAACGCAGTATATCTTCACACGTCCGCATCCAAATCAGATCGGCTGGATGAGCTTTCGTGAGCGCCTTTTTGGTTTTGAATTTTTTACTTTTTTTGAATGCGAGGCGAATGAGATTGTTACCCAGCGGTGCTTCCCTTCGACATCGCTCTTCTGTTGTACGCGTGTCATGCCACAGTTCATTCTCTCGTGTTGATCGGGACAACACCTGCTTTTCGAGAAAAGCTCCTCCAAGTATGTGTTCTGATAATTGGTTCTGTTCTAGTGATCCTTTTTAGCATATGTAGCACTGAAAAAAATCCCAAAAGCTGTTCTCAGGTTCTGTCATGCCTGACTCCTCGTTGGCAGATCGGCCCGATTCAAAATCCACAGAACGCATACGTCTCCTACACGGGAACTTCCTCGGCAGTTCCACAGTGATATTGAATATTTTTTTCCGCATAATTACGGAAAAATAGATTGTGCGTCATTATTGTCCCTTCCACTGTGATTCAAATTATGTTCTAACTGCGTAATTAAGGAAAAATTGAATATGTCTGGTCTTTTCTACTCTCGATATCGGCTCGCTGCTCACGAATGAGCTTTTGCGCAACCATTTCTCAGACTCCCATGTTTAGCATGACTAAAATAGAGAAAACACAGCATACAAGGCATGAAATGGAAAAAACAATAATCGAAAACATATGTTTCATGACTTTCCAAAAACAACGATTGGCATACAATAAGTAAAGAGTCTCAGATAGACTTTCAAAAATAAACGACTAGTCACTTCATTCGTCAATGTGGCTAGTTGTTTGCGAGTGAAGTGACTAGTCACTTGGGATTTGACTAGTTGTTTTCCACCTCATTCCCGTCTCGCCGAGAGTTTTCGAGCGGTCGCCGACCGTGCGCGCGCTCAGAATGGGGGAGAATGAGAAGTAGGAATGAAGTGACTAGTCACGTAACTAGTGACTAGTCACATAGGATTGGAGAGTGACTAGTCACTAGTTGCATAAATCGTTGACTTTCAAAGTCTAGTCTCAGAACGATCACGGAGATAACCATCAGAAACCCGTCTTCTTGGCCTCTAAACATCGCGTGTCTAACGTCGTCCCATTTTGATCAATATCGCGATTATCACAGTATTGATGAATGACGAGTGACAGATCGACTTCGTTGTTGTATCAATAACACTCGATATTGAATGATTCGCCTGCAATTCGTTCTTATAAAACAAAATAAGAATTGTGAATTTTTTGTCAATGTTACCGCACAATGTTTGTTATTTTATTTTTTATCGTTCAAGCATTAAAATCATGAATTACCTTGACACTTGTCACAATATCAGCGTTGCAATAATCATAATTGCAAAAATAGTATTCGAGAAGGAGGAATTGATGAACGGCGTATTTCTGAGAAATTTATACATTGAAACATTATCACAATACAGTTCTGTTTCATACATTAAACAGGCTAATTTGATCGCACACGGCAAACGAGCCAAAAAAAGAAAAAAAAAGAAAATGTGTTAACCTCAGTCCTGTCTGCGATCATTTGCGCGAATTTTTGTGCAGCGCTCAGCGACCACTGCGTGTCATAAACATAATCGAAACAGCCGCGCGTGGTAGTTCCGTTGAAGTTGTTGGCATAGCACAATTGCCCGTAGCAGGTATGGTTAGCATCGAGGTTCTGAAGTGTGCAAACAATAAATGGTCGCTCATTTCGCCATGCTCTCTCGCCGGCCAGACAAAGAGCGTTTCCACAGCCCGCGTTGAGATGGCAAGCTTGAAAGGGAGAGCGCACCCACATCATCCGAATGCGTATAGCAGCCAATTGCTCCGACCGGTTTTGTATCGTTCCTGGCGTTATAGTGCGCCTCACAATCCTGAATGACGCTCATCTCTACTCTTGAGGAGAACTGTAGAAAACCTTAAGTGTACACAAGGAAATGTATGTTGACGATGGCTGAACAACCAGATTGTTAACCTTATCCAATTCGAGGCTTGAACTTTGGTCAATGAAAATTGCGTTCGGATAAAGACTGAATTATTTCTCGTATTAGAGTTTCCGAAAAAAACTCAACTAATAGAAGCTAGTTGGCTCGTTGAAATTACTGCATTTGTCGCTGAAAATTTGTATACACGTCTTTGTTTCTGGCTCAAATTATACCTAGACGTATTATTGGTGAGCAAACATGCGGGACTATCGCAATTTTTCGTTGAATCCTGAAATTTCTTTATTGGGAATTTTTCTGCTCTAGCGATTCTTATATTATCGGCTTTGAAAGAATTTCACCTGATCAACGCAGGATAATTCCAAAGTAAACAGACTACTGAGCGGTTTGACGTCAACCATGCGGTACGAATCGGAGTTGCAATGATCCGTACTGTGAATGATTTTCAAAATATTTTTTCGGGTCGCTTTTTATGCCAATATTCCCGGCAATAATGAAACGAACCGCTCACTTGCAAGTGCACAACGTTCTTAATGCTGCGTTTCCGAAGCAACCTATCGAGATGCCAACGTTGGTTATACAACTCTGAAAAAAGTTAATTATGTTTTCCGCAAGCTAAAACTATCCGAACTTGCACTTGACGCTTGCTTGAAAAGAACGTTATTGCGCAAATATCACCGGCGCAAAAAGATGGAGCGCTCAAAATAAGCTAATTATTTCTAAAAAATGAATAGAGCCCATGCAACAAACCTCATATTCATGCCCACATACGCTTGATGACATTGCAGGGAATACATTATTGGAATGCTATATATCAACGTAAATAGACAACGAATATCCATCACTGATAAAATGTCTTTTCGTCTCTTAAAGGGCGTATTTACATGGAATTTGCGATGCCGAGAAGACAGGTGTAATTGGCTGAGCGATAGTGTAAGTTGAAATGAAAAACTCTCTCTCTATCGTGTCAGTGACTTGACTTCATAGAATGCTTCTGATATTTATCAACTTCATTCCAATAATAAATTCACTTCAATGTCATCAATCGTATGCCGGCATGAATGCGAGGCTTGTTACTTATTTCAGTATCATTTTCAATCATTTGCCTTCTAGCACACCTTCTTTTTGTGACGGCGATTTATGTGCAACCACATACTTTTCCGGTGAACGTCAAGTTCAGGTAAATCTCGAAGAAAAACAGCGCGAAGTTATCATGAATAATTTGCAGAGCTGCATTAAAAGTGTGCTAATGAACGACGGATGCTATGGAAACACGAGCACGAGAACTTTGTGTACTTGCAAGTAAGTGATTCCTCGGAACTGATAACATACGAATGAAACATTACACAGTACAACTCTCTGTAATTCTAACTCTCACGCTATTGTTGACCTGCAACCCATCAACAACTTATTTAATATGGAAATACAGTGTGTTGACCAGGTAAAAAAATTCACGCCATGGTTCAATGACGCTGACTTATCGTATTTCATCGAAAAATCATCGTTTTTAGAACAAATGTGATAGCCCAACGTGTATGCTCACCAATGATTCAACCAGGTTAATTTCATGAATGATACAATTAAATACTAATCAAAATTTTCAGAGATACGTGCCGTGATTTCGACGAGCCAAAGAGCTTATACAAGTTGAGTTTCTCAATGAATCCAACACAAACAAGCATCCAGCCTTTACCCGAACGCGATTTTCATTGACCATACAACAAATATTGAAATGGACTCGCATAACAATTCCACCGCTATCCCAACCGTTTCCTATTTGGCACTATGCACTATGAAGGTGAAGCCGTTAACTGAAAAATGAGCGAAATATCACTTCAGGAATGTGCGGAGCATTATAATATGGAACTGAAGCACGCGTACTCTGGAAAGGCTATTGCATGCTACACCTACTCTGATGATGTGAGAGATTTTCATGTTTGTCAATTGATAACTTCAGTACCATACTCTAGAATGTTGATGAGACACACATGTGCTATGGTCAATTATGTTACGCCAACAACTTCAATGGAACAAGAACTACAAGAGGGTGTATGGATTGCATCTATGACGTGCTATGGTCGCACGGACACACCCAGGAATGGGAATACCTGATAAGTGATCGGAGGACAAAGGTAAAACATAATTTTCATTGTTATAATCAGCATATTTACATGCGTAGGCACTAATGATAAAAATGATTCAGCAAGCGTCATTGTTTCAATTTCTTCTTCTTGAATACTACTTATGCAATTATGATTACTGCAACAGAGACAGCGTCGTCGAATACAAGGCTGGTTAACTTGAAAGCAAAAAAATGAGAACGTATCGATCGAGTGTCTGCTAGGGTTGCAAGTTCGGTATCGGTAATACCGCGATATGCGGTAATACCGCAAGAGACTCTCTCACATTTGCATGCTATTTCGTGTCTCTAACTGTCTGGCGCGACAGAGTGCGGAAATACCGATACCGAACCTACAACCCTAGTGTCTACTACGAGCTTGTTCAGGGGAAAAGTGCAAGCAATTCCTTTTCAACTATGAAAGCAGTGAACTTTGCGATACTGCTGATCACCTATGTAATCATTTATTAGTTCCGAATAAAGCAAATATTCATGAAAATTCGAGCCGACAATATTTGGACCCAATCACAAATATTTAAAAAAACTTTTGTCTTGTTGCGTCCTCTGCAATTTATTGTAATATAAAGGAAGCGATTTGTAAAGAAAAAGTTTTTAACACTATGTAGGTATGAAGGAGGGGGGGCAAGAAAGGAGTATGGATAGTTTGTCTAAAAACAATCTTAAGCATGTCAACGATGCTTCCACAATTATTCCCGTATAGTAGAGGTAGCAGTGGCGGTAAAAGTTGCGTATGCCGCCTGTGGGTTGACCTTTCGGTGTGGAAGTAAACACGATAAAGCCTGAAGAAGATTTAATGGTGTAAAGAAAAACATGTCCGCTCAACATTTGTACACATTCCGTCATAAATAATCATGACCGTTTCGGCGAAGTTTTCTGTTTTGAATGCAACGATCTTTGCGGAATCAAGACCATACGATCAGTTTCCTGATTCTCAATCAGTGAAATGTTGGAGCTTACTTTAAGGAGTTGCTCTCGAAATGCGGGTGTTGTTCCGATGAGAACGGCGGAGTGAACTGTCGCATGAAGGGCGAAGAGAATAAGAGCGATATCGAAAGGAAGTACAGCTGGAACATTTCCGCTCTTTCATGATCAAAGAATCGAAAATTCGTTTCGAAATTGGAAAACAAAGCCAAAACCTCACGAAATTGTGCGTTTGGAAAAATCACTCCTGGTTCGTTTTGACGGGTTACAAAGTATTGCGTTAAAGAAGCAATGCAAATTGGGATAATTATGAAAATGAACGGAGTTAAAGCCTGTAGAAGTCGTGTCTCTTAATTATGCTGTGATTTGCATGTGTAAAATTTTTTACCTGAAATATAAGTGACCTGATAAGAATGTGGTGCATTCGTTGCACTGTTGAACTGATGTTTTTGGCGTATCGTATTTGTACGAAAGTGTGATTAGCTAACTGTAAATGCTTTCTTCGCAAACACGATTAGTTGAAAAGCTAACCAAACAAATGAAAATAAATGCGAAAAGACCGTCAAATAGTAGCAATAAATGATATATTGCTGAAACCGCGAAAAAGTCAACTCTTTCACGGTCGTGAGCGTCCCAAGTATCTGTTAGAAACTGCAATTATAAATATTATCTACTGGTTAAGGGGAAAAGTTTTTATGAGAAAGGGGATGAATGTTTAAAAGGGATTTTAAGGGCATAAATCCCTTATGCATTTACATAATGATTGAAGAATGTGGAATCGAGTGGAGAGCATTCGCTCTGAAATTGTGTATTCAATTAGAGTAATACATTGAATAAAATTAAATATAGCAAGATAGCTCACATAAAACATAAGGCCGATTCCTAAATACGGAAATAGCAATGCAGTCAAGAAAACGATGCAGAAAGGCAAATAAATTTTGAAGCGAGAGCCGGATATTGCGATTACCTTAAACAATTTCAGTATTTTCTGCTTTATAACTGAGCTTTATGCCTCGTTGTGCATGTTCGAAATATCATACTTTAATTTCGACATTGAAAAGGCTTTATGACGTACCTCACAAAGCTTAGGGTACATTATTGAACAATTAGTGACTAACCTGATGTCTATATGTAAAAAGTGCGATGTAGATAAAAATTCCGAACATTACGAGCGATTGCACAATTGCCTGATCAGATGTAAAATTAGCTGGACGAAGTCGCCGGGTAAAAAATTAGTTCGATCTTGTTTTGATATCCACAACTATTAAATATCATCAAATAAATATTACATAACTCACAAAACTTGCTGAAGATTTGATTTGTACATTCGGAGAGGTAGCGCGCCGCTGGACACACATTATCGGGAACAGAAAGAGCGGATCGCCAAGCCATTGCACGACAACATCTACCGACATCCAAACAACCTAGAATTGGTATTTCATAATGATCAAAGAACTGAAGCTTACCATTGAGAGCAGAAGCATGATGCTGTATCCAAGCTTCACCGATTTCGATGCCATCACGATGAATGAGCTCACAGCTGTGACGGCCACGGATACGCCCTGCGATGTATTTTGCATTCTAATTTCACACCGGTCACACTTCACCATGCGCAAAAAGGCAATGAACCAACCGTCATCGTGTAGCGCACCGCAGTGAATGCCTCGGACTGGCGCTTGGGGTACACGCAAAAGCCGCGGCCCGCCTTGGCGTAGCACATCCACCACCACGGATTGTCGTTGTCCCCGATGCGCAAGGCCATCTCTGCGTGGATGATCTGACCGATTGTAGTGATTAGGGTTCTCTTGATGGAATGGAATTCCGGAATTCCAATAAGCGAACAAAGAGATTTGACTGCTCTATTGGCGAGAGTGTGAGAGGAATGAAGAGGTATTGGAATTCCAATGGAATTCTTAATCCAATCAAATTCCAAGAAGAGAACCCTAGTAGTGATGCAAAGTTACGTATAAGAATTGAGATACTGCAGGTTGATATTTTGGTATGATTTGCCGACATGACATTCTAAGAGTAAACTGACTATCCTTTGTAAGTGTAACATTTTCGACAGAGTCACGCAACATACAAGAATTACGAAAATGAGAAGGACTCGCGCCCTTTTAGAGACAGATAAATTCTGTCTCTGGTAGCTACTTGAAGACTTCTTCGGATTGCTACCTTGTCCATGGCAGACTCTCTTCATCTCGTATGCTCTCCCGCACTGCCTGACTCGTTACAGATCTTGTGACGGACGTCGAGATGCAGTTGGAAATGCACCTGCTCTTGATCCACTGCTCATTTCGTAAATCGCGCATAGGTGAAGATGCTGCGCGTTAGAGTGATGATGGGGCTGAATAACACATAACGTAAAGATATTTCACAATTAAAAATACTTCACGTATGTGCGTTGAAAAAGCTTTAAATGTGTAACGCAAGGAACGTGCTTGCGAATAATGATGTTCGTGTATATACATGTCCTCGTCCATTCTTGAAACAAAAACACTTTTTTTATAATCTTAGAAGGTAGAAACGTCCAATTGACAAGCTATATCGATAATTGGTAATAATAATTGGCTAAACCGAGAACGAATCTTGGATAAAACAAAAACATTGCAGTTAAACGAAAATAAGTCATACGCTCGGATCATATCATCTTTATAACTGTCAATATCGCGACAATCACAATATTTGTAAATGAAATACGACAGCTCGACTTCGTTGTTGTATCGATATCACTCGACATTGTATGATTCGCCTGAATGAGAAAGTGTCACTCGGGCAATGCAACAATGATTGAGAAATGGCTATCGACCTCTTTTCTCAACAAGAATCACCTTGAAAACGGCAACATGGTCGAGATTGCAGTAATCATAATTGCACAAGTAATATTCGAGAAGGAGGAATTGGTAGATGGTGAATTTCTAAAAATTTATTTCGAGTAAAATGAAGTTCATCTTAATTACGCAGTATTCGCTTTTAGCTACTGTAAGTTACATTTTCCCTAAATCCCATGCGGGATGACACTTTTAGCTTACAAAACTTTAACGATCAGAAACCCGACATTCGTGTTGCTTTTTGGGATGAAATTCTTTCATAGAATCATAAAACTTATAACCGTTCACCTCAGCTCCTATTTTCATGCTATCGATTAGATCAACAGAGAAGGGCTGTGTTGAATTGGGCCATAGTGTATCGTAGACATAATCCAAACAACCCCGTGTGGTGGTTCCATTGAAGCTGTTGACATAACACAGTTGGCCGTAGCAAACTTCCTTTTCATTCAAATTCTGAAGAATAAACTGGTTTATGAAATTTGGAACGAAACTCGCATCGTGCGTATAGCAAGCGACAGCTCCAAAGCTTCTTGTATAATTATTGTTCAGATTGTATTGCTTCACACATTTCTGAATTTGACTCATTGTGAGGAAAATGTATAAAATTGTGAGGAAAATATACCTCAAGCGTACACACCGCCAAGTATTCTGATGTTTGTGACATTGTTGGATTATTATAATTATCCAATTCGAATCTTGCACTTTGGTCAATGAAAATTGCGTTCGGATACAGGCTGAATGCATTTTTGTCTTAAAATTCATTAATGATAAACTCAACTAATAGAATCTCTTTGGCTCGTTGAAATTGCGGCATGTGTCTCTGTAAAGTTTATGGAACTAAAGTAATTTCAATTTGATTCTGATCAAACCTAGAAGTGTCATTTGTGAGCATACATGCTGGGCACGATCCAATTAGGCTCTGAGAAAGTGAAAAAAAAGATCGTTCGCTCAAATTTCCATGATCGCATTGCTATCGAATTTATTGTTTGTTTAATAAACTGGGAAAACGGATCCGAAAGTTCTGTCAGTTTAAAGTAATTGTTGCCAGGTTAAATTTCAAGTTAATTCGAACAAAATCAGCGTAGTAAAATTTAGAATCGCGAAGAGACAACGAAAATGCTGATTCACATCGATTCACACGCTCACCTGATTAATGCACTTCATCTCCACTGAGAATATTCCGGTGAGCGGTTGAACGTTAATCATATGATAAGTATCGGAGTTGCAACGATCAGTGCTGACATTTTTCTCATTTGAGTAGTTAATAAAATCAAAACATCAACAAATTCTTACTTGCAAGTGCAAAGCGTTCGCAATGTCGAGTTTCCAAAGCAGCCCAACGTCATAGCGACGTTGGTTATGCAGCTCTGTAAAAAAAAATGGTGTAACAATGTTGATGCAAATTTCCAGAAGCCGGCTCCTAACCGCCGGTTTTGTGTGATGCGCTTTACTATTGCGATAAAGAAATTGGAAACTATTCAAACCTGGACTTGACGTTTACCGGAAGAGTACGTGATAGCACAAAAACCGCCCGAACAGAAAACAGGCGAGCTGTAGTATTCATCAGAGCCTAATCCAAGCAAAATGCATGATACTAACCTTGCATTCATGCCTTCATAAGACTGGTGACATTGAAGTGAGTCAATTATTGGGACGAAATATATGAAAATGAAAGAGCGAAGCATACTCGTAAGTCGTGGCTTTTTTGAAGGCAGAATGCGCATAGAAATTAGCGAATTCGAAGAAGCTAAGAAGCAGGTGCTATTAAGAGGTAGTGTAACGGGAATTGCCTCTCTCTTTTTCGCGCCAACGATGCCCACTCGACATCACAGCTTGTTCTTGATATTTGTTCACTTCATTCCAATAATAACTTCTCTGCAATGCCATCAATTTTACGCAGGCATGAACGCTAGGTTCGTTGCACGTGTATGCATCAGTAGTATAGTCCAGACCCAGGTATACGCTGAAGTGACATCAGTAGAGATTCACCGAAAAATGAATTACTGATGTCACTTCAGCGTATACCTGGGTCTGGACTATACTACTTGCATCCGTTTCACAAATCCAAACGATTTCACTGTAGCACTCCGTCCTTTTGCAACGGCGATGCCTGCGCCATAACGTATTCTGCTGGTAAACGCCAAGTTCAGGTCACTGAGGCAATCGGAACTTTCCTGTTTTTTGGCCCCCACTGCACCGCTTCAACCATATGTAAGGGGTAGGAATGAGAGTGGTAGGGAGAAAATACTCTGTAAGAATAGGTGGGCCAAAAAACAGGAAAGTGCCAAGCAATCCGAACGAAATAATGCTATGAAGGATTTTAGAGTTGCATTATCAATGTCCTATTGAACCCTGGCTGTTATGGCAACGTGACATTGCGAATTTTGTGCGCATGCGAGTAAGTGTCGAATGTTTGATTCTGATGTGTTCGAGATTGCCGGAAAAGGGTGGGGGGGGGTGCTTGGTTGGGTTGGGAAAGGGTCAGGAGGGCCGCACTGCCCCACCGAACAATGGGGGGAAGGAGAGGGAGGCGGGCGTTGGGGGAACAGAGTTGGTGGTTGGGGATGGAGGGCGTATGTGTGTGTAATAGGAAATGCCCGAAGATGTGCAGGATTTTAGGAATACACAATACTAGCAAAATCTATGCCATAATTTTCAGAACCCCACTCTGTAATTCTGATTCTCACGTAATCGCCGGACTGCAATCCATCAGCGACGTGTTCGGCATGAAAATTCGATGCGTTGATCAGGCAAGCTCAGTTCGTTGCTGACTCACGGATAGGGTTGGTCTCACCTTTCTGGGACAATTGTGCTAAAAATATTCCTCTTCCTCTGATTTGCTCAAGAATCGATCGATCGTTTTTTGAACAAGTGTGAAAGGAAGGAATAGGACAGAATTGTGTCTGAGACGGTCAACCAATGACAACCTTAATCAAGATGTTGAGGCAATCGCATATTGATAATTCCCTTTTCCAAAGATGTTTTCTTTTCAGAACACGTGCGATAATCCAACGTGCATGCTCACTAATGATTCAACCAGGTTGATTTCAAATACAAACATCTTTCTTAAGTTTAACAACCACAGAGATACGTGTCGCAATTTCGATGAGCCAATGAGCTTCTATAAGTTGTCATTTTAAGAGTAAATCAATCAAATGATATCTTTCAGTCTTTATCCGAACACTATATTCATTGACAGAAGCTCAGCTACAGTCCAGGTTGTTTTCCTGGCATTTTACTGACGTTTTCATGGCGAATAGTCTGTCCCGGCCGGCCCTGGACGGATCCAGTCAATGACGCAATATTGGTAGCTCAGCCTACGAGTTTCACGACAGCACAGGCTTTTACTCTCACTCCACAACGAATAAAAACGTTGGAGTCCGTCTGGGACCGCTAGGGGCCAACCGGGACGGATTGTGTTCACTAGGGAAACAAGTCGAATTGCATTAAGATGGACAATACTACTGTCACCGTACCGATGCATTCTTATTTAGCATTATGCACACATAAGGTTTGTTTAGTATATTTCTCGATTACACAACTATGAACTTCAAAGGAATGTGCGGATCAATATAACATGGAGATCAATTACCCGGACTCGTATATGGCTGTCGCATGTTTTACGAGCTCGGGAAATGTGGGTATCATAATATAACAAAAGTTTTTTTAACCCTGAAATTATTATTTTTCCGCACGATTCTTTAGAACGTTAACGATAGCCTAGCATGCTTCGGACAATTGTGCTATGTCAATTATTTCAATGGAACAACCACTCGGGGCTGCTTTGACTATCTCTACGATGCTCTTTGGTCACAGGGACACACGCAGGAATGGGAATATCTGATCAATGACAGAAGGGATGAGGTGAATAATGTTTTAGGAAAAAAGAAGAAATACTTCAGGAGAAATACTTCTTCCCAGATTTTTTCTTAAAATTCTGTGCCCGCTAAACTATATTTCAGCAAGTCTCACTTCGCCAGTTCCTAGGTCTTGAATATTACTTTTGCAATTATAATCACTGCAACCGTGACAGCGTCAGTGTTTGCAAGGTATTTTGTTGAGCTATGTATAGGGTTCTCTTGATGGAATTGAGTTCCGGAATTCCAATACGTGAACAAAGAGATTTGACTGCACTCTTGGTGAGAGCGTGAGAGGAATGAAGAGGTATTGAAATTCCAATGGAATTCATAATCCAATCAAATTCCAAGAAGAGAACCCTAGCTATGTACATAAACCCATAGTAGACCGATCTCGATGAATTTACATATTTCAGGAAAAACGAATAAGGCTTCATCACTTTTTTCAGATGAAAAACTCGAACAGCCTCATCACATTTCTCATTATCGAGATTACGGCGATTTGGATACTCATAAACATGCGATGATTAAACCATCGATACATAATGCGATCTCTTTACCATACATTCATGTTCTCATTTGGTGTCATTGTCTTTCCTGTTGTTTTTTTTAGATATGCATCGATTATTACAAAAATATTTCATCACACGCAATAAACGTGCACGTATCAAGATCAAGATGTGAGATAGAGTATATGCTCATACTTATTGAGCGGTGGTGGTAGCTGTGAAAGTAATGTAAGCCGCCTGAGGATTTTCAATGGGGTTGATCCGGCTGCGTATGATCAGACGCGATAGTATCTAAATTAGAGTGCAACTCAGAAAAAAAAGAAAGAAAAACAAAATATGCTAACTTGTATGAACTTTGCGCGGAAAGCGGGAGTTGTTCCTATGAGAACAGCTGAGTGTGCCGTAGCATGGAGAGCGAAGAGGATAAGGGCAATGTCGAACGGAAGAACAGCTGTGATTGGATGTTTTAGCCCCGGAAGAATAGACTCATTCGATAATTTGTGTTGCCCTAAGCATGGGTTGGTGGTAGGGGTGGATGATGGATAGACAGTCTTCCGGTGAACACCACAAGTACCGATGTTTGGTATTTCTACAGAATAACAAGTCTCACGCCATTGAGCTGTGGGGAAAGCAATCCCGGGCTTGCCGAGTAAAGAAATATTGCGTTATAGAAGCAATGCTGATTGGAAGAATTATGAAAAAGAATGGAGTTAGGGCCTGAGATGGAAAAGGTGCGTTTGTCCAAGTTGTCCAAATCACATATTTTCACCTGGAATATGAGCGATCTTGTGAGAATACGATGCATACGTTGCACGGTTGGACTGATATTTGTGGCATATCGAATCAGGCCGAAAGTATGCTGAGCAATCTGAAAACGGAGTGACGTAATTGGCCAAAGTCTGTCAATACGTCAAACTAAAATACTCACAATAAGGCAATTGGTTTGGTTTTGCTCCCTTCTATTTTTATGTTTGGATTTTTTCAGTTCGTAAATCTAGATTCAAACTCGCCATCAATATGAACATCAACGCGAAAAGTCCGTTGAATATGAGTAACGAATAGAAGATGTTGTTAACCGGGAAAAAATCGATTCTTTCACGGTCGTAAGTATCCCAAACATCTGGGCTATACTTGCTCACATAAAACAAAGGGCTGATCGCCAAATACGGAATCAGCAGAACAGATAAGATCATAACTCGTGTACGCAAGGATAATTTGAAACGAGATCCCGGTATCACGATAACCTGTTTGAGAGCGTTCTAAGTGAGATAATTGTGTCACAGACTAACCTGATGCCGATACACAAATAGTGCAAAGTAAACATAAATTCCGAGCATAACAAGCGATTGCACTATTTCCTGAATGCAATAAAGCATTGTTAATTGCTCTCGAAGAAGCACACAAATCGCAAAACTAACGAAACCCGCTGTTGACGATATTAGGTTTCGCTTCAATTGTGTGCGCCGCTGCACGCACATTATGGGAAAGAGAAAGAACGGGTCGCCCAGCCATTGCACGATAATATCTACTAACATCCAGACGACCTTAATCGCAGAATTATACTGGCGTAGTTTCAAAATTCTCTGTCCGATTTGAAATAGTTCAATTAAATTTAACAAAATTACACATCATACACGCGAAAGTAGAAGCATCATGGTGTAAGCTCGCTTGATCGATTTCGAGAAGGCAACAATAAACGCACTCAAGCAAGTTGCACCAATGGAGATACACTGAACAACAGCATTTCGCCATTTGGTACTACGAGTGATATCTCCTTCCGCAATGTCTAAGAAGAGACGGAAAAAGGTCGGATGAGAACCGTCGGATAAGAACCAATTTTATAAGAACTTGATGAGGACGAGAAGCAAGAGTTATCAGAGACTATCTGAGAGAATTTAGAAACTCCCTTAAGAGACCGTACTAGGATTTTAGACCCTATGCGCAAAAAAGTGCCCTAAGGTCAACTTTTTGCGTAGATTTCAAAAATCAACCTTAGGAAGTCGTACCTCTGACCCCTAATTAGTTACAGCTACCGTAACCTTAGCAACCTATTTAAGCAACTTTGCGAATACGGCTTTAAACCCCACATATGATAGATATTCTTGTAGCTCTCGACCAAACAAACTTTTTTGCGAAAAAAATTTTTGAAAAAATTTCCGTTGAAAGTTTATTTTCGAGTTTGAAATTTTCATTGCTCAGCCGTGAAAAATTTTAAGGCATTTGGTACAAAATAAATTTTCTCAATTTTTTCGCAATCCTTTGCTACTATTAAAAACATTTTTTTTAGAATTTTAAACTTTCTGGCTACCTGATAAAAACAGCGCCGAATGCGCGGAACCATGATTTTTCCTTCTTCTCGAGTTGTGAAACTGACTCCAATGCAGCTTTCTCGTATCAAATTTGACAAATATCATGTTCACAGGTTCACAGGTCACAGGTTTGATACGAGAAAGCTGCATTGGAGTCAGTTTCACAACTCGAGAAGAAGGAAAAATCAAGGTTCCGCGCATTCGGCGCTGTTTTTATCAGGTAGCCAGAAAGTTTAAAATTCTAAAAAAAATGTTTTTAATAGTAGCAAAGGATTGCGAAAAAATTGAGAAAATTTATTTTGTACCAAATGCCTTAAAATTTTTCACGGCTGAGCAATGAAAATTTCAAACTCGAAAATAAACTTTCAACGGAATTTTTTTCAAAAATTTTTTTCACAAAAATGTTTGTTTTTTCGAGAGCTACAAGAATTACTATCATATCACGCCACTCACCTAAGAATCGACCTGAATCTGTCAGGAAGCGAAAATTCGATGTCGGGTTTTCTACGGTTTCGAGCCCTTCTAGTCCCTACTAGGCCCCCTGTGAAAGGATTAGTGATGGTGATGAGTCCCCAACGAGCTGCAGCACCGGTAAGATGCAGCCTGCCAAATTAGAGGCCGTGGTTCTACACTTCAACGTGAATATAAAACAGAGTTCGGGACCTGTTTTAGATTGCCCTCCTGATGCTCTACCGACCCACACCGGTTGCGAATCGATATCTTTTCTCTTCTTAGAGATATTTGCATCGAGGTGTAACTCAAAAACCGCTCGAAAATGTACGATTTTTCTTTCATATTCGGATAGATCTCGTCGCGGGCAATCTAATGGTACCCCTGAAGTCCCAAATTG
>LS514911.1:38013-54311 GCA_900490845.1 Pristionchus japonicus | reverse complement strand
TAGAAAATGTTTGCCAAAAATCATTTTCAAATTTCCCGCGCTCTAGCGCGGCTCAGACGCGTCGCGGCCGTTTTCAATGTGGTCCACCTTCTCAACTCACCGAGCTCTATCACCTGTGCAAGTATGGGCCGGATCCCTGGAATAGCCTTTTTGGGCTAGTGCCACGGGTAAGTTCAGAATCTCAGATAGTCGCTCATATATAATAGAACAATTTTTCTTAGTTGCGAATTTTAGATGGACACAGGTATTCATTGTTGTTTGTTCAAATACAAAACAGTTTGTTCATAAATTTTAAAAAAAAAGATTAATTAACAGGGTGGTAGAAAAAGTCGGCATCGATGGGAACGCATTCGCTCTGAAAGTGGATCATAAATCATGTTCAAGGCTCATGACTTACATAAAATAAAATGCCGATTCCCAAATATGGTATCAGTAGCAGAACTAAGAACACGATTCGTAAACGCATAGAAAATTTGAAACGTGATCCGGATGTAGCAATGATCTGCGATAATGCGAGTTTTAAAATTAATAAATTTTAAGTTTTGACAAAAAAAAAACTTGATGTCGATAAATGAAGAGCACAAAGTTAAAGAAAACTCCGAACATCACAAGTGATTGCACAATTGCCTGAGAGAGCGTACAATGAGCGGGATCATAGCATCCCCATCCCAAACAAGGGAATATACTCACAACCCCTGGTGTTGATGCGGCTTGTGCATTTGGTGTCCGCCTATACAAGCACATTATCGGAAATAGGAAGAATGGATCGCCTAACCACTGCACGATTACATCAACAACTATCCAACTGACCTAAATCGAATGAATGAAAATGATTCCGAAAAAGATAATAGATTTCGGTACAGTGCCCAATATAAAATACAACTAAATCACGTACCAGTGACAGTAAGAGCAAAACGCGAAAATCCCGTTTCACATATTTCGCTGTCAGCACAATAAATGCACAGATTGCCGTGATGATAATAGAGGCACACTGAAACATTTCTCAATAATTGATTTGGAAATATTTAAAAAAAATCCTTTTTTGATCTTCTTCTGTAACATTTTTCGGTGGATGCTTACCGTCATCGTGTAGCGAATAGCGGTGAATGCAACAGGTTGGCGCTTCGGATACGCACAGAAACCGCGACCATGGTTAGCGAAGCACGACCACCACCAGGGGTCGTCCATTCCGGCCTGAGTTATGAGTAGAGTGCCGAAAGCAAGAGTTGCTCTCCTCATTTCACACACTCTCTTACCGGTCAGAGTGGCGAGAGAGCGTGCAGAATGAGAATAGTCAACTCTTGCTGCCCGCACTCTAGTTATGAAACGATAGGATAAGATAAAATGAGATATCAAACATATAGATATGTATGTAACAGAGGTCTTCTGAGAGATCGCAGGTACCGTTTGACAAACTGTTCAAGTTGCTTCGATTCCATCCAAACTTTCAGGGTTGATGCTCCTAGTACCTAAGAACACTCAGTTGACTTGGTTTGGCCGGAATGTGAAAACGGCCTAAAACCCGGCTCCCGGACATCAAAAAAGTTTGAAAATTCATATCTTCCTTCAAAGTATCGATACAGACTTTTCCAAAAGCGGAAAATTACCGCCTCGGGGAGGCGATTAAGAATCTTTTTTAAAATAATATTTTTCAAAATTTTTTGATCTACAAAATTCTGAAAATTTATTTTCCAGATCAAAGAATCAATCGGGGCCAAAAAAATTATCGCGCATGCACGCGAGATCACAGTGGAATATGAATCCAAATCCGATTGTGCTATTTGTGTCCAAAAATGAGGTCAATCGAAGACACCATTTTTGAGCTATATCTCTTCAAACCTTGCCAATCGCGTGTTTTTGCACATTTTGCTCTTGTGGAAACTTGCCACTTCGAAATGTTCCATGGGAAATCTTCACAAAAACTTGTTACATCGCCATACGAACTTTTATCGTCAGAGGAGGCGATTCCAAGACAACTTTTTTCGGGCCTCAACCATGAACCAACCATGAAGGTCATGGTCCAAAATGCACCTTGAAAGTCATGTTGCAGAAACTTCAATTACTATACGGCATTACACTAGACACCAGCCCAGTAGTATACAGTAGCCCAAGTTACCGTATTCCGATTATCGCAAAGTGGTTTTTTCAATATTTATTTTTTTAAAGTCAGTTCTTGATTCCACGGTAATCGAAATACGGTATCTTGGGTTACTGTATGCTACTGGGCTGGTGTCTAGTGTAATGCCGTATAGTAATTGAAGTTTCTGCAACATGACTTTCAAGGTGCATTTTGGACCATGACCCGGGGTTCATGGTTGAGGCCCGAATTCGTATGGCGATGTAACAAGTTTCTGTGAAGATTTCCCATGGAACATTTCGAAGTGGCAAGTTTCCACAAGAGCAAAATGTGCAAAAACACGCGATTGGCAAGGTTTGAAGAGAAATAGCTCAAAAATGGTGTCTTCGATTGACCACATTTTTGGACTCAAATAGCACAATCGGATTTGGATTCATATTCCACAGTGATCTCGCGTGCATGCGCGATAAATTTTTTGGCCCCGATTGATTCTTTGATCTGGAAAATAAATTTTCAGAATTTTGTAGATCAAAAAATTTTGAAAAATATTATGTTAATAAAGATTCTTAATTGCCTCCCCGAGGCGGTAATTTTCCGCTTTTGGAAAAGTCTGTATCGATACTTTGAAGGAAGATATGAATTTTCAAACTTTTTTGATGTCCGGTGCCGGGTTTTAGGCCGTTTTCACGTTCCGGCCAAACCAAGTCAACTGAGTGTTCTTAGGCACTAGGAGCATCAACCCTGAAAGTTTGGATGGAATCGAAGCAACTTGAACAGTTTGTCAATGGGGTATTTCATTTTCATGCAATCTCTCAGAAGACCTCTGGTAAGTATGTATTCTGCACGAGATTAAGAGAGTTTACACACGAAGCTACGTCTGGAATTTAGTGAGCGAATCATTCGCCAAACGGCTTAGCGCGCTTAGTTACTATCTCCGAGGCTGCACGACTGAATCTCTTCATCTCAGATGCTCTCTCCCCTTATCTGAATCGAGATAGGGCGTGAAATTGATGTTTAGTACCATTCAAATTCACCTGCTGTCAACGCTCACCCCTACTCGTTTGGGGCTAATGTCGGTGAAGGCGTACATGAAATAAGGCATTCGAAGAAACATCCATGCTTCTCGGTGGGAAAAAAATAGGTATGTCAATCGAAATAACAGGCCTGTGAATGTGGCTGCACTAAGAAATTTGAAGAGAGGCATACATTAGAGATAATGACTCTTGCGAATCGCCTGCGTAGTATAGCGTCTGTTTGCACACGTTTGACGCAACTATGCAGGTGCTTTCCTGCCCTTTCCTCGGCATTAACAACATGACCAATCGCGAGTCAGGCAGCGTAAGAATGCGCGCAAAACGCAGAGATATTGTGCGTATTACTCTGAAAATATACTTCTCATCCACACGAAACTACGTAAATTGCTGTATTTGCTTTTCCACATCAACCTATCCAAATTAAGACCAGAATGGTCCAGATCGATCCCTGGTGGTGGTTATGCTATCCCAAGCCGGGAGGCTGGAGTTACTGCGTGACTCCCAAGCATCAGCCCCTGCCGATTGCGGTGATTCGCTACACGATGCTGGTTAGTCTCCTTGTTAAAAAGCATAAATCTCAATTTCGACTCTTTCAGGGAGTCTCCATTATTTTCACCGCTTTGAGCGCATACGTTGTGTTTGCGACGAAATCGGTAAAGCGAGATTATTGTGCGATGCTGCTGCTTTCATTGGTAAGAAATCGTGATAAAATTCATTCTCGCTCATTTCGCGCACTTTTTCGCCAGTCAGAGAAGCTTGCGAGATTAGAGTTTTTGGCTGTATCGTGCCTCATGTTAGCGGTTAGGGGAGATTAGAGTTGCAAAACGTTCAACCACCCGCGGATCAGGACATCTAATCCATGATTAAGGCTGTTTGGATGTCCGTTGACATAATCGTGCAATGGTTGGCGGATCCGTTCTTTCTCTTTTCAATGATGTGCGTTCACCGAAGGGAACCGCTAGTGAACGCGCCATTCTCAGCCACGGCGACTATTGTAAAATTATGAAATTATTTACGCAACAACTAATTCTTTAATCAGGCAATCATCCAGTCGCTCATAATGTTCGGAATTGTCGTTTATTTTGCGCTGTTCATCTATCGGCATCAGGTTAGCAAAAGTTTGCTAAGTTTGAGGTACAATTTTTGAAATAGATAATATTGATCACCGGGTCTCGCTTCAAACTTTCCATGAGTATGCGAATCGTATTCTTGATGCTCTTACTGGTTCCGTACTTGGGTCTCGGCCCCATGTTTCATGTGAGTATGAATTATGGAAAGTGTTTACTTGACTTTTCATGATTACTTGTTCAAATTTTCATTACAGCACGAGTGTTCCCCAATCGCAAGGACATTTTACAACCACCCGGTGAATTAATGAACATTTTATTGTCTTTAGATTAACTAAATTTAACAAATTACGACTTAACTATTTGCAGCATCCACCGAACGATTGGGATATCACTGACCGAGCTCGAGTAGACTTTTTCGCGATTGATGCTAGATACTACTATTTACTGCTATTTGATAGCCTTTTTGCTCTCTTATTCATATTTATGGCGAGTTTCTATTTAAAAGTTTACCAATCGCGATGCTTTCTTTCCAGATAGCTCACCATACCTTCACTCAAATTAGAGATGCCAGTTCTCTCAGCGCAGCTTTGCAACGCATGCATCTTATTCTCACCAAGTCGCTCATTTTTCAGGTTGGGATATATTTTCAAAATTTTTCTGTTTACATGTGATGAAATCATTGAGATTTTCTTCCAGGCCCTTACTCCACTAATTTTCATAATCATTCCAATCTCCGTTGGGGCGATAACTCAGTACTTGTTCATACGCCCTCGACAAGTGGCTATGATCACCTCAGATAGCTCACAAAGCGAATGGCGTGAGCCCTTTTTACATGATTAATTGCAATCAGTACAACTTGCATAATTAAGCTAATTTTCATAACTTTTAACGCACTTTTTGGAAATCTTACGCATAGAGCATTCTATCATCCTCATTTCTCACCCTTTTGTCAATGCGAGCCGGTGTTTTTGGCTAGATTACGTTCCAAAAATGATACTTAATATTCAACCCAGCCGTACTCCCATTCGACGTCGCCCTAGTCCTGTTCTCTTGCCACGCGACTGTGCACGCAATCGTTTTGATAGGAACGACTCCTGCGTTTCGGGAGAAACTACTCCAAGTTAGTTCCATTCTCCTTTCCTGGACCTAAAAATAGTAAATAGAAAAAGTGGTGCTTTCGTAATCAAACTTTCACCCACCTCAGATGCTATCCCGCCTAACTCATCGACAGCAGATTAGTCCACTGGATCAACAACCGTCAACGTACATAACGAATTACACGTCCACCTATGCTCCCCAGGAGGCTCAGAATGCGCAAGATTGAAGTTTCAAGAAGTTCGGAAAGCAAGAGTCTTCTCATACAGCACGCCCTCTAGTTTATCTTACCTATTAAAGAGTCTGTGATATGATGAGAGGTTGGTTAACTGGCCATCCCAACTCTAGATACTCATGATTAAGAGGATTGATGAACATGAATCATATTTTGCGTGATAAACGGTTTCAAACGGAGTTCGGTTGTTAAGTTCAGGTCTGAAATGGGTTTTCGCCAACATTTAGTAGTGGAAGAGCAGATGTTAACGTCGTTACGCAACGATCAGAGGGAAATTTCACTCAGTAATGTTGACTCTCTTGCGCCGCATTTGCCTTTTATCTATCTTCTGCATCCCAATAATCGATTCCCTGCAATGTCATCAATCGTACGCAGGCATGAATGAGAGGTTTCTTCAACTTATGAATTCGTGAACTGATAGTCTTCAGCGAACCCGCGTTTTGCACGTCCAGCGAACTTTGCGCAGTAACGTATTTTGCTAAAGAACGACAAATCCAGGTTTGCTAGTTATTTTGTTGGCGAACCAGCCTTCATCTGACTTCAGAGCTGCATTAGCAACGTTCAAATGTCTCTTGGTTGCTTTGGCAACTCGACACAGAGAACTATGTGCACTTGCAAGTGAGATTCGCTCACTTTTCTCTGTGCAACACAACTAGCAAAATGACGTTCTATTCGCAGCACGGATCTCTGCAACTCCGACAAGCATAGAATGACTCAGCCTGACTCATACGCGAGCATTTTCGGACCGGAAATAACCTGCGTTAATCAGGTCAAGGTTAATCAGGTTTGGCAGGAATGCAAATCCTTTGTAGAGCCACGGAGGACAGTGCGATAGCCCAACATGCCTTTACACCACTGATGCATCCAGGTAAGGAGATACGCTTAATATATGTTTGATGCTTGCGCTCTTCGTTTAGGCCCAGCCATTCTCAATAGAGTATTCTATCCCTACCCTTCTCATTCCCCGCCTCGCTTCTCAAGTAGAGCGGTCATAGAGAAGGAGACCCTAGGCCAAAAAGTACCGAAGTTCCGAAGTCTGTATCGTAGGAATGCGAAATCGGTATCGGTATTTCGGCGTATTTGATCCCTCCCTCCCTCTCATCTTGCGGATGAGAGGGAGGGAGGGTGCTAAAGAGAGGACAGCGCGCCGTAATACCGTTACCCATATCATATACACAACCCTAGTGTATAACTCGCACCTCACTAACCCCACAAAGCGTGAGGCAACTCGATAATGCTTACGGGGATGCAGAGAACAGCCAAAATGTTTAAGACCACATTTACAGAGACACATGTCGCAATTTCGACGAGCCAAAGAGCTTCTATAAGTTGTGTTTGTCCGTAAATCTAACACCAATTGTCAATTTAGCCTGTATCCAAATTCGATGTTCATTGATCAAAGTTCAAAAACGGTGTTGGACAAGTTGAACAATCCTATCTCAGTACAAACCTTTTCCTATGTGACACTATGTACTAGTAAGGTTCTGTCATAGCTTCTACAACGGATTGAAATGAGGAGCGTTCAGGATTGCGCGGAACATTTTGTTACTGAGAGAAACAATTCGAGGGAATATGATGTTGTTCCTTGCTACACTTATTCTGGAGACGTGAGTGTTTCTCAAGTTATTTTAAATCAATTTTGGTTCCAGAATTTCGGTAGCGACAAAGTGTGTTATGGTCAACTGTGCTATGCCAATAACTTCAACGGAACAACAACTACGAGGGGGTGTTTGGATTATATCTATGACTCGCTTTGGTCCGGTGGTCACACGCAGGAATTTGAATGGCTGATTCATGACAGGAGGACGGAGGTTAAAAGGCTATGAAACTTGGATGAAAACCGATGCATTGTTGTGCAGAAAAATCAATTGTTCCAATTTCTCTTACTCGAATATTATTTCTGCAATACCGATTACTGCAACCGTGCGAGTGTCGGCGATTTTAAGGTTGTAAACTTTCATTTTTTTTAACTTCTTTGTTTTGTTTGCTTGTGATATTTGCAATTACACTAAGATTGCACATATTTCGAGGGAAAGCTCTTAGTTGTAGGGTTCTCTTTTTGGAATTGTATTGGAATCCCAATAAGAATAACTAAAGAGATATTCCGCTGTCAGTGCGAGAGTGCGCGCGGAATGAAGAGACTATTGGAATTTAAATTCCAATAAGAGAACCCTACTTATTTATTATCAAAACAAAATTGTTCAGAGAAAATATTCGAGCGGCAGCATCTCGTTCGACAACATTATTATTGTTTTCTCGATAGCAATAACTCTATTAACGACGTAATCATCTGCGAAATCTTTTTCGAAGTACACTAACTTTTGTGTTTGACGTAGTGAATACGTAGCATTGCAAATGTCGACGTTTCGTGAATTGACCGTTTCTAAATAAATCTGATCTACACACATGCATGCATTACGTTGTATGTCCTGCTCTTACAGATGTTTGTGTAAATAAACGACATTTTCCTCAGATCGGTGCTTTCGTAGTCGAAATTTGGCTAGGCCAGGTGAAAATTTTGGCGAAATTAAAGTACGATAAGGCCAGAAATGGATGAAGTCGCAGCTGTTTCTATGATTTCTAGGATTTTTAGCCTCCAACTCCTGCTGTTGGTGTGCAGATGATCAGCGGACTCCTTTGATTTCGATCATATTTTTCCTGCTTTCGAAATTCAGAACCGTAAATGGAAGCCGTCATTCAGATAGACAATGTACCGTGCACTTGTCGTAGTTGCACTCGCCTCCGTAGCTCTCGCTGACAACCAAGGAGACTTCAAGGTAAGACCGGCTTCTAGGAGCCTACTTTCCGGCCTCGCCTTAGTCTTCTGGTTCCGGCTCTTATCTCAGACCCCGCAGGCGGCCCTCAACGCCAAGGTGCAGTCATGGCTCTCCTCTTTCGAGCCCTCCTTCGCCCAGAAGGTACTGTAACCAACCGAATCCGGGGAATGTTCATGTGCTAATTTCCGGTCCACAGGTTTTGTCGCAATTTGCATTGTAGTTCCTGGAGCTCTGCCAGGACTTCGATGTATCCCGGAATGAGAAGCTCGCCCAGATCGAGAAAGCCATTGAAGCCCTGCCCGCCGACCAGCAGGTTCCGGTTCCGGTTCTAGATGCGGATTTCCCGGCTCCATAGCATCGAATCATTGCAGGAAAAGATCAAGAAGTTCGATCTCTTCGGACTACAGAAGGGCCAGGAGATGCAAACTGTGGTTTGGTTTTTCTCTTCTAACAAGCAGCGACTATTTTGGGGTTCTCCATTTCCCGGCTCCGGTTTTCAGGCACTATAATCGCCGGCTTTTATTTCAGGCAGATTCCCTTATTTCCGAATTCTCTCCCGACACTCAGAAAGTGCTCAACTGGGTTATTAATCAAAATATAGAAGAATGTTCGAGGACATTTTACAGATCTATACCTCATATTCTTTCGCAAACTTCAAAAACAAGCCCACTAAAGACATAGTCGAAGAGGTTCGATGATCTTTGAACGTTGATCTCCTGATCTTTCATCTTCGATCTTTGATCTTCTCAGCTGTTGGGCATTATGAGCGAGGCATCAGTCGCTGTCAAGTCCGAGCTAAAGGCAGCCAAATCTGGGCTCGTCGATAAGGTACGGTATTTATGTGGGATTACGGTAGCGGGGAAACGGTATCTCGCTGGCGCCATGCTAGATCATCAGGCATGGTGCCAAATGAACTAATTTTCAGATCAAGGAGCTCACACTGTCGTTGATTCCCGCCTTATGAATATTCTGAGCAAATTAAATAATCAATAAATCGATAAAGCTTATCCTGTCTTACTACGCAGCACAGAGCTTTCAACATATAGGCAATCTTTTTTTAATGAAACCTTGTATCAAATCGGGAAAGTGAAAACGGAAGTGTGACTTTTTGTTGTTACGATTCAATCAATAAAGAAAATTCACAACTGTAGTGTGATTCTATCACCGCTATTTGGATGCGTTTCCAAACGTTGTCCTGAAACTGTCAAAATCATTCTCTGTCTTGTATCTCTCTCAAAGTTCCACCGAAGCATCGATTTTCGCGACCTTTAACGAGAATTAGATTTGAATCTGCTTCCTCAAAGACAGGTGTTCTTGATTCTCGCAATTCGACGGGCAAGAAGAGGGATTGTGAATTCGATTCGTACATGCACCCATGAGAACCCTCGGTCTTTTGCTTCTTTCTATAAGCTCTATCCCATTAATCGATTCTCTTCAATGTCACCTATCATATGCGGGAAAAGATGCGAGGTGCGTTGGCATATTTGGATCATCGTCTCACTATTTCTCCAGCTCACCCGCATTTTGCGAGGGCCAAATGTGCGGAGTAACATACGTTGCTGGTAAACGCCAAGTGCAGGTAATAACTAGATGTTTCAAAAAAGTAGAAAATGAATTAATATGATATTTAACATTATTGTAAGGGTTGCCTCGTGGAATCTTTCTTCGCGGAAGGCTGCTTCGGCAACGCAACATCAAGAACGTTGTGCGTCTGCACGTAAGTCTCTTGATTTTAAGATTTTTTTGATTTTTTTTTTTTTTACGTTACGCAAACAATTTCAAACGTTTGCTTCAATATATTCAGGACTAGAGTTTGTGAAACGTTGCGGGTAATTCGGACCCTAAAGGGTGGGAGGGAACAATGAGTGTTGCCCGGGATAATGGAGATAACAATGCACGGAATTCACTCCTTTTGCGGGAACCTGACGTCCCGGGTAGCGTTACATTTCGAAATCCATTCAGCACGAATCGTTGCAACTCCAACGCACACCGCATAAAGGACGTGATGCCATACAGCGAGTTGTTCAGCATGGAACTAAGCTGCGTTGATCGGGTGCGGTTTGGGTGTTGTCGCGGGCATCTCGGAGCAAGAATGGATCACTCATTCCATTAATTAGACCATTAATTACTAATTACTAATTACTAATTACTAATTACTAATTCCATTAAATACTCATTCCCTGTGGTTAGAATTGGACGGTAGATAGGCAACTGGTGAACTCCACAAGCGCAGGAAATGCATGGGCACTGTCATTTACGTAACAGTGGTGTGGTGGAAACACAAAGTTGGGAAAAATGGGAAATCGATCACTTTGCAGATCACTTGTGAGAGCCCATGCTGTATGTACACGAATGACACATCGACCAGGTACGGTACTTTGAACAGAACCTCAAAAATGAAAGCATGAAGCTATTCATATACAACATATTTTAATTTCGAGAGCCCTAATGAACATTTTCAGACACATGTGCCATATCTTCGACCAACCAATGAGCTTCTATCAGTTGAGTTTTTTCTCTTAAAAACAAACATCAGCATCAATTTAGCCTCTTCGCGGAAGTAATTTTCATTGATCAAACCACGGTTATTGAATTGGACAAGGCGAACAAGCCTGTGGTTGTTCCGAAGGTTGCCAAGTTGGCATTCTGCAATACAAGGGTGCGCTTCGTCACTTCTAAAGGCGCAAATGAAGGAAATTTCAGGAATGTGCTGCAAATTACAACAATGCTACGAATAATTTGAATTATAATTTGTCTGTCGCTTGCCACACCTATTCTGATAGCGTGAGTGTTTTGATCGCCATTAGAGTTGAAGAGATTTGTCGATGGTTGCGTAGTGGATTGGTCTCAGCCACTAGGCAACCAACCACTAGGCAGGGCATGCCTTCTGGTCAGGAGAATCGGCGCTCCTGCACCTCTCCGGACAATGGAGTGAAAAATAGTTTCAGTGATTCTCTAAATGAAATGGTTTCTCGCGGGGTTATTAGCAAGTCTCCGGAGATGTGCAGGAGTGCCGGGGAACCGAAGTACCCCGACACTTCAGAACGTGCACAATCACACGTGCTACGGTGACTCGTGTTATCACAACACCTTCAACGGTACCACAACTCGAGGTTAGAGTATCATAGAAGTTAAAAAAATTGTCATACACCACGAAATATAACGTTCCGTACGCGACTAGGGAGGTTTGTGAAATGGCTGAACTCGAACTACACCACCGCCGTTTTCACACGTTCTTTTATATTTTTCTAACTTATAATGTGTTCACATACGATAGAAGCACCAGCGGAGACGAAGTAAACATAGAGTTAAACGAAATTCACACTTTTAAACGCTGCCGCGCACTTTCTCAAAGTGAAGCCACGCCCCCTACATGAGTCGCACATATTTCAGCGTACACAGTCGTGTGTCCGGAACGTTTTATTTCTATAATATAAACTGTAGCACCGGAACCCTAGGGATCTGTTCCCGGGATATCCTCGGGGCTCCGGTGTTATCAGTCTACCCGGTCGGGTGCAAATTACCCATATTACAACCTCTAGTGTTCAGTGAGAGATGATTCGTGAGATACTCTTTTGAATTGAGGAAACAGTTACAACGAGTAAATAACGATTCTAGGCTGTCTCAACTACATCTGGGACTCGTACTGGGCGATGGGCGACTCACAAGAGATCGCGCAGCTCGTCTACGGTAGGCAGCACAACACAGAGGTGGGCTGCTTTCGGAGCACTAGGTCGGATGATAACTTGAAGTGAGAAACATGGTTACAAAAAGAAGAGAGAATATGCAAATGGTTCGCATCCACCAGGTTATCATCAGAATATTCTCATCCGACCTAGTACCGTTTTCGGAGTCGGTGATGGGTCGTTGAGGGACCCTCGATTTAAGGTAGAGACCCCAACGTGATTGACCGAACTCTTCGTGAGGGCCAGTTTATGTATCTAATATATCACGCTTGTCACGAGAGAATCGAGCTAGAATGAAAATTCTTGGGAATCAAGCGAAAATCATGAAATGAGTTAGCATCAGTTTTAGACACCTCTAAGCATGTCCTAACATCCCCCAAAGTCCCGTTGTGCTGGGATCATTCTGGGGCTCCATGCACCGGGTCGCTTCCATGGATCTCCAACTTTGATCGCGATTATCACGCTTCTGGTACATTTTTGAGAAAAAATGTTCTAAGTGTGACCCCCGCTCTTTTTCCGAGCTCTTTCGATCTGAACAAACTAGAAGTCAAAATATTGGGTCGTAACAGTGCTACATTCAAGGAGGCATAACTAAAAAATTTAGGATAAGGAGGTGCTCTGCTTTCTCTGGGTGATAGTGTTTTTCGTGCTCTTTCGAATGAATACCTAACGAAAAATATACGTTGGTGGAGACGTTATGTTTTCCCCCTCGAAAGAATCGTGATCATTTGAACTTATTTTACACCGCACCGCGCACTCCATAGCGCGCGGAATGGAATGAAACATAGATGAATGGCGCGAGCCAGGGCAATAGACGATTGAGAGAATGATAAGTTTCATTCCATTTCGCGCGCTATGGAGTGCGCGGTGCGGTGTAAAATAAGTTCAAATGATCACGATTCTTTCGAGGGGGAAAACATAACGTCTCCACCAACGTATATTTTTCGTTAGGTATTCATTCGAAAGAGCACGAAAAACACAATCACCCAGAGAAAGCAGAGCATCTCCTTATCCTACATTTTTGAGTTATGCCTCCTTGAATGTTGCACTGTTGCGAGCCAATATTTTGACTTCTAGTTTGTTCAGATCGAAAGAGCTCGGAAAAAGAGCGGGGGTCACACTTAGAACATTTTTTTTCAAAAATGTACCAGAAGCGAGATAATCGCGATCAAAATTGGAGATCCATGGAAGCGACCCGGTGCATGGAGCCCCAGAATGATCCCAGCACTATGGGACTTTGGGGGATGTTAGGACATGCTTAGAGGTGTCTAAAACTGATGCTAACTCATTTCATGATTTTCGCTCCATCCCCATGGTCAGCTCGATTCTCTCGTGACAAGCGTGATATCCCTCTAGGGCCAAATAGGTAGAGACCGCCAGCTCCGCCCACTTGGAGGGGACAGGGGCGCGCGCAAAATCTGCCGCGAGGGGAGACTATTTTTGTACTTGACCAAATTGAATGATCAAAAGCGTTTTCGGCAGCTATCACCAGCCCGCACAAAGGACCTGAGACGCATCATGATCGGAAAACTTTAGGATGGTAAAAATCGATAATCAAGCCGAAAAAATAGCGATTGAGGGGTTTATAGTGCTCAAACTTCTCTGCGCCTCTCGGATTAGACTAATTCGAATATTTTAGGAATTTAGGAGCCAAAATTAGATTTTTAGCGGTTTCCCCCCAATAGTCTGAGAAGAGCGGGGAGAGGGAGCGAGAGGGCGGGAGGAGGGAGAGAGACACACGAGAGAGAGAGGCTCCGCCCCCTTTTCTCTCTCATCCCTTCCCTTCCCTCTCTCTTGGTGTGCGCGCGCGCTTGGTTTTTGAGGCATAACTTTTCACAGAGACAAGTTAATCACAAACGGTAAAAAGTATGATGTTATTGAGACCATAAGGGACACATTGAGCCCAGATTTGGCACCATTGCAACAAATCGGCGATCTACGTTGGGGTCTCTACAAATAGGATCATGTTTTTGACCGTTTGTCGATATCTCATCTCTGGACCGAGTTATGCTTCAAAAACCATGCGAAGAAGCCATAGTGAGAGGAAGGGAGATTTCCGGACCGATCAAAAGTGGGCGGAGCCAATTTCGGCTCGTTCCCAAACTCCAGCGGCCATAGTTTCACCGTTCTGAGCGAGGAGCTGTTCAGATGTCGGGGTGGCGCAATCAATCATAAGCGGAGAGAGTGCGTGCTAGAGTAGCCGGGCACAGCAAGTCAGGCGGGGGAGAAAAGCTCATTTGCGTGGCGGCGCGCGTCGAGTCATTCCACCCCGAGCGAGAGAGTGGAAGCGGTGAGAAATGAGATTTTTGGCCTGATTCATCTCACTCCCCCTCGTGTTGCTACTGAATGAGATCGAAATCGAAAAATCGACTTCCCAACGATTGTGCGAAAAGGGTTTGCGGAGCTTTCTGAACAAACGCCATCTCAATAGCTTCATCCTAAGGTCAGATTTTAGCCGTCGAGTGGGCAAAACAGTCGTTTTTTCACTGTTTTAGCTTTTTTTT
Source organism: Pristionchus japonicus (assembly GCA_900490845.1). Taxonomy (NCBI): domain Eukaryota; kingdom Metazoa; phylum Nematoda; class Chromadorea; order Rhabditida; family Neodiplogasteridae; genus Pristionchus; species Pristionchus japonicus. The sequence goes on along the minus strand of LS514911.1, from coordinate 39,833 downwards.
TCGGAGCGTTTCCTCGTGTTGCTACTGAATGAGATCGAAATCGAAAAATCGGCTTCCCAAGGATTGTGAGGAAAGGGTTTGCGGAACTTTCTGAACAAACGCCATCTCAAAAGCTTCATCCTAAGGTCAGATTTTAGCCGTTGAGTGGACAAAACAGTCGATTTTTCCACTGTTTTAGCTGTTTTTCGGAGCGTTTCCTCGTGTTGCTACTGAATGAGATCGGAATTTTTGCATTTGCGACTTTGGTGTTGTGTGCGAAGGGTATGGCCGACTTTCTGCACCAACTCCATATTGTGTTTCAAATATGTTTCACAGTGAGATTCACCCCTACCGCGCACTCGAACGCACGAATGAGGAATTAATGAGAAGATCAGATTTGTTTCACAAGATCAATTTCTTTCCAACGCGCGAATGAGCAATGAATTAGGGGGCGACGCGAGATTCTCTACCAACCGACACAATAAGTGGAGGAGAGGGAGAATGAGGGGATCGGAAAGAGAGGAAATCGTCTCTGCCACGCAAATGAGCTTTCTTCCCCCCCCCCCCCCTTTGACTTGCTGTGCCGGGTAGTACTTCGAGGGGGAAACGAGGGAGAGGGCGCATGCAAATGAGGCAAGGGAGGGGAGGAGGGAGAGGAGGAGGCGCGCACAGTCTTGTTTTTCCAACACCGTAAGTCTCGTTTTCGTTTTACTCAAAGAGCAAATCGGGGACACTTCTGAAAAATGTTTTTTTATTCTTAATATTCCTCATAAAATCAGGGAAGCAAACCGTGAGAAGCGCCCTTGTGTACGATCACGGGAACCCAGTGAATCACCTATTCTTAACCATTCAATATCGACTTTCACCCATCAAAATTGATCAAACATAGGGCGCCTCGGACCTTTTGTGAGGGAAGTCTATACCTACCAGAAACATTTTAGATCACCTGAATCGGTGGAGAATTCGATTTGCTCTTTCTCTTGCCAGTTTTTTCTGTCGCGCTTTATCCCTCTCAAGTGGGCGGAGCCTAGGGTCTCTAATTTAAGGTTTCAGAAAGACAATTAGGAATTTTTCGTTGGGGTTCATAAATCACTAGACGAATCGGTGTTGTCCGGCACTAGAAATTGGAGATACGAGTCGTCGTCTCGAGTCATTTCGCACACTCTTCCACTGGTCAAAGAGATAAATTGCGGTGACGGTCTAAATGACGGTCGTGGGACTCGTGGGCCGGATATATCGATCCCTTTTCATATAATGGTTGTTTTGAATTACGTTCGAAATTTATAATTCACGGACTCATACATTCTCTCCTGATTCCTACGATAAAGAGATCACATTAAAACGCGTTCCGCGTAAGAACGTTTAAATCCGAGGTGCAGGTGGCACAGTTGCTCAAAATGGTCCCAGGATGCTCAAACGTTGTGGTTAGTGTCCCTAGGGGTGGGACACACTTCAGCCAAAAAGTTGGACTCAAAAGTTGATCTTTGATTTTTGAGATCGACTTTTTTCTCTTTGATTTTGACCCCTCATGTTATATACCATTCGAAAGAGCATCAAAAGTTATGTCTTCTGGCAAATTTTCAAAAGGTTTGGACTTCTACTTTTCGAGAAAATTAAAAAATATTGAAAAATTGGCTCTCACAAACTTTTCAAAAAAATATTGCACCAAGTTCCAATGGGTTGCTCCTCCTAGAAACTTTACATGCTATGTAAAAACGTACGGAGAATTTATTAAAAATAATCCCGAGATGATACGACATACCCGGACATCACTTTTTCTCAAAAAACTAGCATGCATGCGCTCGACGCAGGTTCGAATCCGCCTGCCTCCGGAAATTTTT